>JAGFMF010011668.1:12387663-12412428 GCA_019455555.1 Galemys pyrenaicus | reverse complement strand
ATGTGTGCCATTCTTACCGGTGTGAGGTGGTACCTCATTGTGGTCTTGATTTGCATTTCCCGGACTAAGAGGGATGTTGAGCATTTTCTCATGTGTCTACTAGCCATGTGTATGTCCTCTTTGGAGAAATGTCTTTTAAGTTCTTCTGCCCATTTTTTGATTGGGTTTTTTACTTTATTTTTCTTGAGTCTTGTGAGTTCTTTGTATATCTTTGTGATCAGACCCTTGTCTGTTGTGTGGCGCTCAAAGATTTTTTCCCATTCAGTGGGGTTTCTTTTTGTTCTGTTTAACGTTTCCTTTGCTGTACAGAAGCTTTTTATCTTGATGTAGTCCCACCTATTTATCTTCTCTCTCATTTTTATTGCTTTGGGGACTGCCACCTCCACTGTTGAGATGTATGTCTTTCAGTGTTTTACCTATGTTTTCCTCTATGTATTTTATAGTTTCGGGTCTTACATTTAGGTCTTTTATCCATTTTGAGTTGATTTTCGTACATGGTGTGAGATAGTGGTCCAATTTCATTTTTTTACATATGGTGGACCAGTTTTGCCAGCAGCTTTGGTGCAACACTTTATTGCCTTCCATTTCCATCTTTAACTTGTTGATACTTTATTTTTTAGAATATGAGCTCACTTCTCTGGACATGAATGGTCCCTACTCTCTCAATTACCACATCTGCACTCACCCACCACCCCATTATGCAGTATAGGTCTCAACGATTCGGATAAAGACATCTTTATCTTTAAAAATGGCATCTGAAAATTGAAAAAAAAAATTGACCATTATTTGTTTTCACCCTAGTGTAACAATGACTTTAAAAAAATCCAGGTTGAAAGGACTTACTGAAAGGAACATGGAATTAATATGTAAAATTTTTTAAATACTCTTTAATTTAGGAAATGGCCTAATGAGCTGTAATTGCTTCAAAGTGATGATAACCACTCTGAAATATTTATTCCCAGGTTGGTCAAAAAAAGAAAAAGAAACATGAATAGACACTCTCAGGTTCATAAAGAAAAGACTCCTTTATCAACCAATTTGTAGAATAATGGTTGTCAAAACCATATTATGAAACAATCTGTTATATTACTGCCTTATTTTCCTTCACCAAAATAAGAGCTCTCTTTATGCAATTGATGTACAGCCTGTAAGTTTCTATTTTTTTGTTCAAAATGTTTCTTAAGCAGCTACAAATGAGCAAACTTACTACATCCTAGATCTTAACCTCATTTACCTATAGGAGGAGATTGGGAGGAAAAAATTAAATATAGTCAAAATCAGAATTGCCTCACAAGCAATTTCTTTGAGTCATGGAGTTACAGGTTAGTAATGTATACACTTAAAACACAGTCCAAAAATGTATATTACCTAAGAGTATAGATGTAATTTTTTCCCCAATAACAATTTTGTTTTGACTGAAGTCACAAAAAGAGAACCAGGAGATCCTAGCTGAAAGTAAAGTATAAGACAGCCACTGTGCATTCAGTCACCACTTAGGCCTGTTAACATAATTGAGACATTGCCTTTGTCACAGTCTTGTTCATAGCCACCCAATCCAAGATGGGTAAAAATGTGACACTGCATTAGTGGTGAATGACAGTTGAATCACCTTTTCAGTTTCTTATAAATCACATCATCAATTCCTGCAGTTTAGTCACCCAAACTGGAGAGATGACTGAAACAAAGCATTGCCACTGTCTCTGTGTAGTGATGGGCCAGAATCACAGTACTGCTGAATTCTGAAGGGCTTACTCTGCTTATGGTCCACTATGCTTGCTCTAACGCAACTCTTACAGAACTGATTTTGGTCATGACCCCCCATAAGAAATACCCTTACATTACACACACACACAATTTAAAGATATTTGTGTGTGTATAAATAAGTGTATACATACAAATGTGCATGCACAACCAAAAATTTTACAGTGTTAATGCTTTTTATATTTTCTACTATCTTCCTGTTGCTTTTACACTGCTAATCCTGCCTCATCAAATGAAGTTCAAAATCATTTACAGATAGGAAGACCTCGTTTGAAGTTCACACCCTCAGAATATTGATGACTGTGCCCCCACATGAAATCTTAAGCTGTCCCTAGTAATTGAAGGATCTTCCTTTTCTCCCCAGCTTCATCTCTTACTTTCCCCTTGAAGGTCAAACTCAAGGCATAGAGAACTACTTACATTTTCTTGGAGACTTGACATCTGAAGATTTTTATACAGTATATACTATGTACTGTTCACTCCTGTATCCTGAAGTCGACACAGTGCCAAGCATATATTAGCTTCATAATAAATATTATTTGAATAAGTAAATAATGAATAAACAAATTTTTTAAATGCTATAAAAATATATTCAAGTAATGTACTTTGACAATAATGTCCCATAGATTTCACTCTGAAAATCCAGGCATAGGTTACAGAAAGAAGAAAAAGCAATTAGTAATCCAAAAGACTATAAAGGGAAATTATAATTTATGAAAATGAGAGTATAGAGTTTTGTAAAAACTTATTAACTCTGAAGATATTTTCACCCATTTAATTCATGTTATGTGAATTTTGATCATCAACAAAGCAAGTGAACAAGTGAACTGCATTTTTTTAATTGAAGTAACATTGGTTTATAACACTGCATATGATTCAGAGGTACAGATTCACAACTCTTCAGATTTTGTATTCTAGTCCATCTTTGATATCAAGGTAACTTAGATAATATCAGCTCGAATGGCATCAGTTCTGGTTACTGTAGTAATTGCCTGTGTGGTACAGCAGACAGAGAAAAATAATTAGCCAGTCTAATTGCTATTGAAAAGTGCCCAGTGGTGAATATTATCATTGGCCTAGATAATCTATCTCATCTTCTCAGAAGCAGCAGTATAGTATACACCAGAGGGTCTCATTCTTGTGTGTGTGGACCCAGCTGGGGAATTTTTGTTAAAATACAGATTCTGATTCAGTCTGTCTGAGATGGGGCCCTGAATTCTGTGCTTTTAATGAGGTTGCAAGTGAAACTGATGCTCCAGGTCCCAGGACCAATTCTTAGTAGCAAGGAAAGTGCATACTACATTGAAGAGTTTCTATCATGCTCCAAGGGAATTTTATTTAGTAATGTCATGTGTTTACATTACCAAGGTAACTGGGCCACCAGTTGGTCCTAGTTGATCCACAGGCCTGCAGTGCTGAAAAAACTGTTTAAACGAAGCAGCAGCTCCTTTTTCAAATTAAAAGGCACCAGAACTATTTGTTTCAAAATACAGTACTTTCTACAAACCAGTAGAGCAGCTCAATTTTATTTACCTCTTTACATAGGGAACCTTAAGGAAAAAATAACTTCACTTGTAAGCGATACTCTACATTGCCATTACCTCCAACTGAAACATGTTGAAAAGATGTCTAAAAACCATGCAGAACCAAATAGCTTAGTATACAATCTTGGCCTTCACTTAATAATTTTTTCCTGTTAGAGTTTTCTTAAGTTTGTAAATGGAGAATTATCAAGTCACATCCTCATAGAGTCTTCTTTCCATCTGTCAGTAACATCTGAAAGGAAGATATTCTGACAATAATAGAAAATGAGGCATTTTCTCAATTCTCTCCCTTTTAAAAGTTGTTTTTTTTTTTTCCTTTTTTACTTTGTACCCTTCTCTAAGAAGATCTGAAAAAATGGGGACATGTTGAGAGTTGCTTTACCTGCAATATTCTTTGGGTTGTTTTCCACAAGACCATTTAAAATGTTGACAAAGATAAAAACCAAATTTAAGTTACTAAGCAAGGGTCATATTTATCTAACATGAAATCCCCATCATCATTATTGAAATAACTTTGCAAGTCTATCATAGAGAACTGTTCTTCTAAAAACTTGAGAATTTCCTAGATACATTTTGAAAAAATGAATTAGTTAACTAACCTTTCTGAGTCCTGTGCAAGCCTGGTGGATTCTGCAGCCTCCAGAGGTTTCCTAAAGAAAGACCCAAACTGCACCTACTTCATATGCCAGTCCTGCCTGATGAAAGGGAGACTTATGTGGGTCACATGACTCTGACCTTCCTTCCCCTAAGCCCTTTACTTCCTGAACTCCAAATCTTAGTCAATCAGGTTCCTTCTCTTCCTGCTCTTTTTGCTGCTTGGACCATATTGGACCCAAAGTCTAAGCTAATTAGATTCCTTCTCTTAGGGCTAAGAATAAGGAAATGACTAAGGGTACAGTGAGAGATGAAGCCAAAGGATATGCAGAAAAGTCATTTAAGAGTGAGGAGTGTAAGGCTTATGAGAAACAAGGGAACCTGAAGACAAATAAAATTGAGATAAAATAGTGTGAGTTTTCCTGGTTTCTTTCTCCCCCCAGCCTTTACTCCTTAACTATGCTTGCAAGGTATTTACCTCTCTGAGCCATTTCACCATGTAGAGGTAGATATTAGGATTGGGTCTTTACATGAATAAGATTGGGATTTAAAGAGAGGGAGAGGGAAGTGTATGAAGAGGAGGACAGAGAGGGAGAAGAGAGAAAATAGGAATAGGGTGACTTGTGTGAAGAATGAGAAAAGGAATAGTTTAAATTGTTTTAAGCTGTAGACCTGTGCTAATTTCCAAATATTTTTTTTTAAATAAAACTTACTGTATTCTTTTTCACTGAGATAATGTTGGTCTACAGCACTGTATATAATTTAGAAGTACAAGTCTGTACCTCTTAAGATGTAGGTTTCCAGACCTACCATAAGAGCATCCACAATCCTCCACCATGGACCTTCGGTCCCCTACCCCCTCCTCTCCATTCCCAGCCTCGTCCCCAGGTGGTCGCAATTCGGCAGTTGATTTGTAGTTTTATTTTTGACTTAAGCTTTGTTAGTTCCTTTATTTTCTTTCTCTATACCCTGTATATGAGTGAAATCTTCCAGTATTTGTCTTTCTCCTGACATGTTGCTTAGCATAATCCTCTCCAGTTCCAGCCATGTTGTCCCAAATGGTAAGATTTCTTTTTTTTTTTTTAAATAACTGAGTACTATCCCATTGTGTTTATATATCACATTTTCCTAATCTGTTCATCTGTTCTTGGGCACTTCTGCTCTTTTTATAACTTAGCTATTTGTAAATAGTGCTATAATGAACATAGGAGTGTATATTGCCCTTCAAATTAATGGTTTTGTTTTCTTTGGGTAGATGCTTAGGAGTGGAGTGGCTGGATCATACATTAGATTTAATTCTAATATTATGAGAAACTGTTCCACAAAGGATGGGCCAGTCTGCTTTGCCAGCAACAGTGTATGAGGGTTCCTGTTTCTCCACATCCTCTCAAAGACTTGTTCTTTCTGGTCTTTTTGATAAGGGCCATTTTCATAGGTCTGAGGTGATATCTCATTGTGGGTGTGACTTGCATTTTCCTGTAATGACTAATGATAAGCATTTTTTTCATGTGTCTGTCAGCTATCTGTATGTCTTTTTGGGAAAAGCATATATTTAGACCTTCTGCCCAGTTTTTAATTGAGTTATTTGTTTTCTTTTCATTGTATCATTTGAATTCTTTGTAGATCTTGGACTTGGTCCCTTTTCAGATGTATAATATTTTAAATATTGCCTCCCATTCAGTAGACTGTTCTTTTAAAATGTGTTACCATTGTTTCTTCCTCAGAGCCCAGTAGAACAAGTCCATATTGATACTAAGATTAGATTTTACTCCAATAAAATTCCTTATCTTCAAAATAAGTCCTTTATTGTTTGTGGTTATTGCAGTAAAGGGATATTTGAAAAGCCAGGTGCATCATTTAACCTGAGGAACATGTTGACAGGTACTTCCATACCTGAGTGGTGATGAGCTTTCTGAATCTGTGGATTTAGGGATCCAAGTGGCAGTGGACTGACGGGCATGCTATGAGAGTCAATATGCACAAATCTATTTTCATGAAGCTTTCTGAAGAAAATACCATGGCACCTTTCTCTTTTCAGAGATTTTTTCCCAGGTCCCAAAGTTGTAGCTGGCACTTCGAGGTTGACCTTTGTGGGCAGCAGATGGTGCAGAAGCAGGTGATGAAACACCAGGCATTGCAGAAAAAGAAGTTGCATCCTTTCTAGAACAATCACTATGGTGCAAAACCCCAGCACTGATGTGGATTTCCTGGGCTCAGATGCTGGCCCCAGCACTTCCTAATCCAGGAGGGTGGGCATTTTACTGAATGTGATAGTGTTTTGTTTAAAGGGGTTACAAATTTCTCCCCTCACTGTCAGCAAGTTGCCTTGCCCTTCAACTCCTTTGCAATGTGAGTTTTCCAATTCTCTCATCAAGCGGCGTGATCTGTTTTTCACTCTTTGACTCTGAGGGCATGATGTCACTTGCTCTTTTATTTTTTAATTTTTTTTTTCTGATGATACATTCAACACTCTTCACACTGATGGCTACAGAATTTAAACTGTAATACAGAAATTTACAACCAGGCTACACACCAGTTCATTGAAAATGAACTGGCAAATATTTTTCCTGGTAATTATTCAAGATTTCATGGACAAAAGCAAGTCATAAATGGACAGGACTATTTATAGTCTTTTGTGTAGGTGCATATTGTATATGTTTGAGATATTATTAATATTGCCATTAGAGTTTTTAAAAACTCTATAGCCCTTATTGGCTATAAATCTGTTCTACAAGGCCTTCCTGGTAGCACAGCGGGTTGAGCGCCGCACTGTGAATCATCCGCAGCACAGCAGCGTGAGTTCTATCCCTGGCCAGGGAGGGGACCCACATAGCAAAGCAGACCCCTCCTGCTTCACCCACTGCTCCCGTCAGCAGTGTATTTCAGTTGATCTGCCTGTTCTGCTCCCCACTCTGTCTCTGGTGAATCCTTTTACCTCTCACGACTCTGGCCTGTACCCCAGCTCCTGTTTGCATAAATAAGTAAATCTTTAAAAATAAATAAATAAATCTGTTTTACACATAAATGTAGCTTGCATTTTCAATAGTAACATTTTGCCCTGTGATCCATATCAGCTTCCCTTTCCTGGTGCCTACGACACACCAGACCCATTACTTATGGCCTACAACATCCCTCATTTTTACCACAGCTTAAAAGGTGGGGTTAGGTTCTTCCAAATTCACAGACAAGGAAATTATAGCAAGGAGAAATTAAATCTTTATCCCATCCTCAGACACTTTGTTTGCCAACCTATAACATTTGCAGCAAATGTAATTTCACAAGGAAAAAAGCTGTACATGTTAATTTTCAAACATATTTTACAAGAAACTTTCCAATTTTATAGGTTAAATGGTTTATAAGTAAAATATGTATATAGCATATGCTTCATATTACAATACAATGGAAAATATAAGCATGGAATAGGCATATATGTTAGCATTTTTGTTGAAATACAGCATGATGTGTAATTTGCATCTTTATTGGTTTTTCTGCTGACCCTGGGGAGCAGCATGGTTCATTTTTTATAACCTCTGTTTGCTTTTCCAGTAGGGGCAGACATAATGCTAGGAAATACATTACTTAATACAGTAACTCTTAGATGATCAACAGGTATTATTGATGGAACCCAGAACTGTCTGACTCTGAAGTACATGTTCATTTGTACTGCATCAAGCTGTCTCTCTATTGCTTCTATTTCTCCCAGAATGTGAGAACATAATATCTTTCAAGGAGATTTCCATCAGTCCCTAATTATTTGCACTTACGGTGATGTCTTTCTTAGAGACTCAACCACAAGAAGAACACATTTAGTTTTATATAGCTAGATAAAAACAACAAACATTTGCTTGAGTACCTCAGAACTACTCTTAGCAATTCTTGGTCTTAAGATAGGAAAGAAAACAAGAGATTGAGCATCAGTTAAATGCTTTTAGAGACACAGGCCCTCAGTGGAGGGCACTGCTAAGATGAAGTTTCTGGCCTCATTCACTGGCCTTTCAGTAATAGCTGAGCAGATTGAGAGGGTAGTTACCCTGTGGTGCAGAGGGAAGAGCAACTCCATGGTTGGTCTGTGGAGGAACATGTCAGCTGGTGGGAGAGGAGAAGATGCCAGCACCCATCCCAGGCCAAGGAGACAGGCATGAGAAGTCATTCAGAACCATGGTTTAGCTTGATCCTGAAAACTTAACTCTAGAGCATTGGCTCTATGGGAGGATGTTAGAGAAATCAGAGAGAGGACGTATGTCAGGGAGCTTGCAACCCCATTGGTGGAACTCTGTCCACCAGACGTGTGTGGGTGACTCTGAAATATGCTGCTCCGTCCCACATGCCTTCCTGTAGGAGAACTCCTGCTAAGAAGTAGCATTCCTGAACACCAGTATAGTGCAATGTCGAGTTCACTTGTCACAGGGTTTCAGTCAGCGAGAAGCCAGTGAGTTTTATTACCTACACAGATGACAGAGGTGTCCAATATGGTGTTGCCTCCCTGTGTCCCTGGTCCCACAGAAAGACCCATGCCTCAAAGGCTGGATGACAAATAACATGGGCAATAAGTCACTCCACTGGAGAGGAGCCACCCTTGAAAATCAGTTTCATAATTTTCTAAAGCTACCAGGAAGGATCCTTTCTCAGCTTCTGAGATAGGGCTGTTTTGTTCTCTCTCTCTCTCTCTCTCTCTCTCTCTCTCTGTATATATATATATATATATATATATATATATGTTGAAATTTATAAATATATAATTTAGTGGCATAAATTATATCTACAATGTTGTGCAGTCATCACCACTATCTGTTCTGAACATTTTCATCACCCAGAAACCTGGCTAAAGAGCAATAATCCCTCATTCACTTTTCCCTTCAGTCCCTAGTAATTATCTATATTATCTCTATGAATCTGCCTACTCTAGATAGTTTATATAAGTAGAATCACATAAAATTTGCCATATAAAATGTGCCTACTTTTAGCATAAAGCTTAGTGTCAGAACTTCATTCCTTTTCATGGCCAAGTAGTGTTCCATTGTAAATGTATACCACATTTATTTATCTGTTCATCTGAGGATAGGCACTTAAGTTTTAAAAAAAAAAAATGTGTGCCTGTGGCAACACGGACCATCTTTCTCATTATCTTACAGGAGGCAACCAAGAATCAAAATCCAGTAGAGGGCCTCCCTGGTGGCGCAGTGGGTTAAGCAATGCACTATGAAGCAAACCGCAGCCACTGCAGCACGAGTTTGATCCCTGCTGCCGGCCAGGGAGGGGACCCACATGGTGTGGCAGACCTCTCCTGCTGTTCCCGCTGCTCCCCTCAGCAGTGTACTTCCTTTGATCTGCCTGTTCTGCAACCTGCTCTCTGTGGTGAATCCTCTCACCCCCCCCCCCACACACACACCTCTGGCCTGTACCCCAGTGCTTGTATGCATAAATAAATATATCTTTAAAAAAAAATCCAGTAGAGAAATAAGTGAAACTGAGCACAGAGAGGGAGAATGACAAAGCTCTGGAGTCATTGTTGGGTCACCTGGATCCAGTTACACCTGAATTCAGCATTAGCTCTGAGCCTTTCAGTTCCAGAAGATTGATTGTTTCCCTCTGTTTCTTAAGCTAACTTAAGCTGTGCTTTCTACTTGCAAGCAAGAATCTTAATAAAGCAACGCTGGTCAAATAACTACAGGCTATATTCTAAATCAAATATAAAAGTAGGGTTTTTTATGTGCCTCCAAAGTGCATAGTAAAAATTTTTAAACTTTCTTATTGCTAAATCCTTTCCTATTTTTACTTTAACTGGAAAATGCTGTTATCCTAAGTACAGGTAATACCATTAATGTTTACACCACCTCACAAAATTTAGCTATTTTATTGATTTCTCAGAGTGTGTAGCTAATTGATTCTGGAAGAGAACACTCAGTGGCTAGCCTAGCAGTATAATATTTTATCTTACTTTCACATCACTGTTGCTGTTGGATTTATTTCTGTAATTTTTATCATACTGCTCTTCTTTAATGAGATTGCTATTCATCAGTAGTTTAAACCATTCCTGTTAAATAGTTTTCACAAAGCTCCACAATACTCTTAATTTTACACAAATTTCACATTTTTATATTTCTGTGGGAATTCTAAAGTTTCTGAGAAATCACAGAAAAGGAAAAAATATTATCACAAGTATGAGTGATGTTTTCTAAGCACTAATCAAAATAAATAGAGAAAACAGACCTGAAGAACTTGCTCTAAACTGGTCCAAAGACTTGAAATTTTTATAGGAGCAACAGAGAGGAGCAGCCTCCAGGTCTGCTCACAGACCTGCAAGGGCACTCACAGCCACTGGATGGTAGAAGGTGGAGCTTTCCACACTGCACCCTGAGCAGGGGCTGAGGGAAATGGGGCAGAGCTGGAGTTCAGGGGGGTGTCTGGAGAGGCCACCAACTTGCCATGTAAAGCCTCAGCTTGGACCTCAGTGTCTGCGCAGTGGACACTGTGGGGTAGGACAGGGGCCATCTGTAAATTCTCTCAGCTTTCCCTTTTCTTACTCCCTATATAAATACCTCCTGCTATTATTTCCCCGTGTGTCTATTTTTGGATTGTGCCTTGTGTCCTTAAGCACACAGGTGAGGGCTCAACAGCTGGGTCAGTGCTGGTCTCCAAGTCTGTCCTATTTCATTTTCTTCAAATACAAAATTTAAACAACTTCCTTCAGTAAACCCTGATACTTCATAGGGTATCAACTTAAACCTCTAAACACCTCAGTTTTTCATGCAGTAGATCATAAATGTTTTCTTTCCTTCCCTCCCTCTGTTTCTTCCTGCCAGCAAAATCCTTCCCCCCACTCTTTCATGTGAAATCTTATCTAAAACTTTATCTATTAAGGAGGAAAAGCTGTTCTGAAGAGCCTTGGGAGCCTTGCTTCTTGTCAGCTACCCGCACCAACCACTAGGGCTCTGGCAAAGTGGGCTGAAAGCCTCATTGTGGGTGTGCTGGTTTGTGGTACAGTTCTAGTCTCCAGAGAGAATAATTCACTGTTTCTTTGTATATCTTAGATCTCAACATTTTCTTTTGTTTAATTGCATCATTTTGAAATTGATGTGACGTTGGTTTACAACACTATGGTTTAAGGGGTACAGATTCACACCTCTTCAAATGCATGTCACCACCCACCACCCAAGCACCCACAGTCCAAAAGCATAACCCACTGGGCTCCTCCATCTTTTGTCTTCAAATGCAAGTCTTGGTGCTATCAACATTTCTGTAACATCAGAGATTGGCTAGCAATAATCTAGCTTGGCTGCAAATAATCTTTCCTATGAGAACTTTGAAAATGGGGACCCAACACACACATCTCACCAATACCAGGTTCTTACACTCAGATCAATTAAATCAGTACCTAAAGGTATAGGAACAAAGAAAGCATCATTCGAAATACCTCCCTCCCCCCCATGATTTCCTTGTATTACCAATATTGAAACCCATTCCCATTCCTCAGAAGTATCAGCTTCTAAGAAAATTATTAGAGTTTCTTTTTTTTTTAAAGATTTATTTATTTATGCAAACAAGAGCCGGGATGTAGGCCAATGGTTCAGGGTGTGAGAGGATTCACCAGAGACAGAGTCGGGCGCAGAACAGGCAGATGTACTGAAATACACTGCTGAGGGCAGCAGTGGACAACACAGGAGAGGTCTGCTGCACCATGTGGGTCACCTTCCTGGTAGGGGATCAAACTTGTGCTGCAGTGTCTGCTGGTAGCTTCCTAGTGCTGTGATTTAACCCCTTGTGCCATCAGGGGTTTTTTATTACATTTTCTTACCTAAACACCCAGTCTTCCAATGTGGTGTATATAAGTGTGTGAACATATTATGGATGTTCTGGGTACTCCCTCCCTGACCTAATAAGCAAGAGAGCAAATACACCTGCACAAGCTGAAAGGTCATGCTGGATTTGGCTGCCTGCCTCATGGCAGCCTTTCCAACCCTGCTAATGACCAAGAAGCCAGGTCAAGAAGCTTTCACGATGGGGAACCAGCACACACAGCTGCACAATGCGTTCTGTAGAAACCAAGCTAGTGCTTTAACCCTAGCATTAGCCCTACCTCTGTGCGTGGGTAGTATCAGCATTTCTTTAGGTCAAGATCACTTAGGAAATTGGAAGATCTAGGCCTATAGGTAAAAGCCAGGAGCTCCCTTTTTGACATCAACAATTCACTGTCCCTGTCTATATAAACTTGTGACAGTTGGAAAAATTTTTTTTTTCCCTCTCGCCTCGGGCAAACCCAGGCTTCCTGTGGCTGCCCAAGCCCAGGTGACATTATCTTTATTTTTTCATATGTATATTTACATTATTTTTCCTTTTTGTACAGTGTGTGGTTCTCATCCCCGTGAAATTCCCACCACCAATTCACCCGTGCACCATCACCATAGTCCCTTGTGCTCTTCCAGCCCATTTTGTTCCTTCTCCGTCCTCCTCCCCTCGGAAATATCTCAGATTTATAGTTGTCTGTTGATTTTGATTTTTTTTTATTGTAATTGATTTTTTTCTCTTCTTGTCCCTTGTTTGTTTCCTCTACTTTCCTCCTATAAGTGAAGCCATCCAATATTTTTACTTTTCTTTCTGGTTTATTTCACTCAGCATACTCCTTTATATTTATCGTTGTATTCTTTTCAGGGTTTCCTTTTGATTCAGTTGGAAAAATTTTTACAGAGTAAAATCTTTCAGACCATTTCCTGAGCTTGGATATTCACTTTGATTATCAAGTAAACTCTTTGTCTATCATTGAGACTTACTCAGTCAACATGTGATATGTGCACTTCTCCCGGGGATGCTGCCATTTCTTAGGGTATTTCTGGAGTTCCTTTTTTGGAATTACTTCTAGTCAATTTGCCAGGCACCATTAGAAAATTCATTTCACTGCCCACAGCAGGATTTTAGGGGAGTCAGAGTTCTATGGGCACCAGAGGAGACTATCATTTCCCTAATGAATGATAGCAAAGCTATCATTTCACTCCTCCAGCACCCTCGACTAATGCCCAAATTAGGACAGATTTCCCTTCTTTCCCAGGAGGTCTTCAGAATTAATCTTCCCTCCCCCATTTCCTCAGTCACTGTCAGTCCCATTCTCCTAGAACATTCCCTACACCTGGGCCCAATCCAGACCCCAAACAGTCCCCCAATCTGATTCAGTCCCCCATCTCACCCCTAACACTTGCACTGCATGTGCCTAAGAAACCCTGACATCAAAATCCCTTGCATTCTCTATCTTTTCTTTGAATGCTTTCCTCCCCTTCTTGCTCTAAATGATACCTGACTGTCCCAAGAGAACACAGCCTTTTCTTTTTTTTGAGATTGGTGGGGGGAGGGGGATGTTTGTTGCCTGCTGCTCAGATATCCCTGTGTAAATGTCTCATCTTCAGAACGAGTGAGAGTCTGCGCCTTCTGATAATGATGAGATACTAATTTTAGGCACCTCATCAGAGCAATGAGAGTACTGACTGGCTATAGCCTTCATGCTAAAATAAACGATTAAAAGAAAACAGTCGGCATACCAAGCTTCTGGAGACACACCATCAAATAATAACAGGCAGTATAAGAATCATCAAAAGGCTGACCACAAAGAAAGAGACAGGAACACAAAGAAAGAAGGAAAAAACATTTATGGAGACCTAGAGAGGAGGGCAAAGTGTTTGGAAATGTTGATGGGAAGCAAAATTATACTTAATTTAGCTGGAAAAAAACAAACAGGATGTGTTTAGTCAGTGAATTTGGAGGAACATTATATATTTTAGAAAAAGAGAGAAAAAAAGGAGAAGAAAGAGGCATAGTGAGAAAAACAGGCTGCAGCTAATGATTGGTCCATTCCATGGCTTCAAAATATCCTTGGGCCAGTCCACTGCTGAAGGATGGCCAAGCAGGTGAGAGCAGACTGGAGACAGAACCAAGGTAGGACTTATAACTGCTATGGCAATACGACCCATTCTCATGTTAGTAATAAAAGAAAAATCATAAGCAAATGCCATTTTTGAAACTCAAGGAAAGAGAACTCCCCTCCTGCTAGCTCCATGTTGGAAGGAAATTCTGGGAAGTCCTGGGTAGTGAGTCAGCTGGTGGATGAAGGTAGAGGTGTAACAGGGTGGTCCTCAGGGAAAGGGGAGGTTCTGTTCTCCCTGCCCCACCCAAGTAGGGTGAAGCTGAGTGGGGAAGAGAAGCTGCAAAGAAGACTGGAAGAAGGAAAGGAGATTAAGAAGATCTAGAGGAAGCACATGGAGCACAGAGACAAGGAAGCTGTGCTTGCTTCTTAGCTTTGAACTTCTACCAGGGACTTGGGGGACATAGAAGGAAACACTTGAAACAGATGTGGGAGAGACCCATGGGGAGGTTAATGGCAGCATTTATTTTGATTTTGACTTTGCTCCTTTCATCCCACACTTACCTGGCCCCTTCTTCCCCTTTCCTATCATCCCTACCGGAAGGTCCCTATACTTGTGGGAAGCTTTTGGGCCTCAGTGGTCCTGCTTTGGGCCTCAGTGGTTCTGCTTTGGGCCAGCCCTGTTTGGCAGAGCATTTACTCATGAGGAAGGGTAACTTTGGGTGTTTTATGTAGAAACTATTTTATCCTTTCCCTTCTCTCTGTCGCACACTAATTGTATTGACGTTCCTTTCCATTGAAGGTCTTATACACTAGCATATGTTTTGTCTTTATTTGACAGATGGCAGAATCAATTTAGAGCAGGCAGGTTTGGGGGTCCCAGTGTGCCCCTTCTTGCTGCCCTGTAACAGATGGTCTCAGATTGGTGATGTGAGGTCTATGGAAGGGATGATGCCTGCGTTGCATGCTCAGTGCTTGGCAACCCTTGATACCAATAGTGGCTCCTTCAGATTTGAGTGAAAATAAACTGAACATCTCTGGATACACTTTGTCCCACCTGTCACTCATGGGGTATCACAGTTCAAGAGGAGACTAAATGTCAATGCTCTGTGCTAGGCTCGAAAACAATTGGTTTGTCTTTTGTTGGGAGGATATTTTTTATCTCTTTAAAAAAGACCAGACTTAAAGCTGCTGATTTCCACAGTGAAATTATTTCCACCATATGACCACTTTCAAACCACCACGTCCCTGAATGAGGACCTGGTGCACATGTGCACAGTGGGCGCCATCGGTCAGCACCCTCTCTGTTCAGCACAACTCCAGAGAGTTCCCTGTATCTGGTGTGGACTGAGGCTGGCAGGGAGCCTGTGTCAGTGCCCCTCAGGAGCTCCTCTGTGCAGCTGGGTCTGGAGCCTGTATTTGAAGTGATGATGCCTTTCATCGTTTCATGTGCAAATGAATCACTTGGGATCTAGTCAGACTGCCAGCTCTGACTCCTTATTGGTGGTGTTTTTCAGGGGGCGCTGAGAAGTAAAAGGAGAAACCCAGTCGTTCCAGTCCTCCCATTGGACAGCATTTGAGACAGGCTCTGTAGCAGAGTCACAGACTGGACACCCAGGAATGATTTGTGGTCAAACCCACAGAGACAGTTCCTTCACTGCATTGCCTATTACTTTATACATTTTAAATGAAATATCATCCTAAAAGTTTGCATTCCCAACTTTTCTGGATAACCACTGAAAAAAGAAATGCAGTAATGATGACAAGAACAGATCTGACAGTACCATCAATCCCACTGGTACCCAGCCCTGCCTGCAGGCAGCCTGCCCCCTGCAGGAGATGCACTGGGTCTTCCTTCTGCCACTGTGGCCTCCTGTGTTCTTCACTGCCTTGTTTTCATTTTCTGCTCACCCTGAAGGAATTTGAAGGGTATTTATATTCTAGAGTCTGCATAATTTTTAATATAAGTTCTCTCCAGGTACACTAACCTACTTTACAGTTTCATTTCCTAACATTTCTTACATATAAATGGTATATTATTAAAATGCTTCACACAGTGCTTTTTGGTCTATCTCACCTTCTTTCTTTTTTCCAAACTTTGGGTTGACTCCTGATTCTAAAACGTACTCTATCTTCCGTTCTCCTCTGGAAGCAGTCCGAATTGTTTTTCAAGATCCAACTCCAACCCCTGTCTTGGTAAAGTGTTCCTGACCCTTCCATGCTCCACAGCAGAGTGGATCTTCTAGCAAAACACATTATTGCTCATTTGGGGAATATTTCCTGTTCACTGAGACCCACAAAGTCATACATGAGCTATATTTATTTTTGTGTTCCCAAGGTAGACTGCTCTCTTTGTCTTAAAGAAGATCCACAGGAGCCTCACGAAATAATAAACTGTGAATTAATTTTCAAGTGTTAGACTGCATCCCACTGAACTCTCTTTTGCTAATTTGCCAGGGGAGTTTTGCAATTATTTATCTGAGCCTTGAAGTACAAAGATCTCTGTTTGTCTCTATCTCTAGTACCTTTTGCAGGCTCTTTTCATTGAACTGCAATTTGGGCTGTTACTTACTTGATTTACATTAGAATATTTATTCTACAAAGCTGGTTCCAGTTAAACACATACCACCTCCCACTAAACACTCCTCGTAGCACTCCTTAATAGAATAATACATTTTCATGGTCAATTTTTTTCAGAGCACTTTTATGAACACACTATTCCTCATACTAAACCTATAAAATATGTAATTATTACCCTTTTTCAACATTTAGAAACTAAAATGAAATGTTTTCTATAAATTAGGGGAAAAAACCCAAAATTTGAAGAAAGTTTTTGCAGTACCTACATAAGTTCTCAGGGGAATGTCACTTCCAGGCTCCCTAGGGCTTCCTTCTCCAAGGACAAGGGGCTACAGATCTGTCTCATTCACCCCCAACCTTCTGTAATTACTGTTATTATTTTTCTTAACAACTGAGGTTCAGATAGTGGCCTTGAAATAAGATGTTTTAGAGCCAAAGTAGTAACTCAGGTTTTTTGATTCTCAGTATAGGATCCCACTTTGCTTAACCCTGCTCACCTTTACAAATGGAGATCTAGTCACACAATACAAACATGCATCATAAACCTGCCTTCACCAGTCAGTGAGAATGGAAAATTCCTGACTTTCTCTCAAAATAAAAAGTTATATATGCCGATCCAAAGTTTTATCATTAATTTTATGGTGTTAGTAGCACCTGGCAGCTATAAAATATCAATTATTTCAGTTACAATTATTTATCAGAATGACAAAATCTATAATGTATAGAAATTTCTTTTTTATTTTATCATTTTCCAAGTCAATGTTGTGCATGCAAATGTTTAATGACTTTTGGAAATATCTGTATTATAGATGAATTGGGAATTTGTGTTGCTAATATTCTGAATCAGTAACAATAAATTCAGTGCCCAGTAATGGAACAAAGCAATGCCAGCGAAATATTCTGAAGACCTCAAGTCAGTAATGGTGAGAAGGAAGAGACACTCCCCATGAGATGAAAAGGGATTCAAAGAAGTGGCAATGCAGAGCTTGACGATTCATTTCTCATATTCTTTCTCTATTTCCAAATACTTTCCAAGAATATTGATGTGATCACAAAAATATACCCACCCGGGAAAATGGGGGCATAAGAAATGCCCAAGGGACACTAGAAGTGCTGGTGAAAATATATGGAACTAGTACAAATAGATCCCAAGGAATTCTTTGCCATTTTGGCAAAAACAGCTCTTTTGAGGAAGTGCAGTGTCTCTTTCCCAGCCTCCCACACTGCCTCCACCCCAGTGTCTGTAGAGGGCTTGGCTGCCATTTCCACCAGTTTCTGAACGAGGAAAGGAAATTCTCTCATCTTCTGTCAGTCAGGAGGACATGTGCTCTCTATGTTCCTCTCCCTCCGTGACTCTGTCAGCCCAGTTTTTTAAGAGGGACCACCCTAAGAATTTTTTTCCCTCTATGAATGTGTTATATTTGTTGCTAAACAGTTTGAAGTCCTTATGTGTGCCGGGATACAGACCCTTGTCTGGAAGTTGCACAGACAGCTTGGGGAGAGCCTGGAGGTTGGGGGACAGACTGGGATGTTGAGGTTTTCCTTTGAAACAATTTTAATCTCACTTTTCAAAAATAGGGGAAATCTTGGTATTATGGAAAAGGCAGCTGAAATGCCTGGAAAACCGTGCGACACCCCCACCTTACTGCTCCTAACCTTTCCTAAGCATTTCCCTAAAGCTGTATCTCTAGGCAACAAGGGAAAAACGCTGGACAGAATCTAAAGACGCAAAAAAAAAAAAAAAAAAAAAAAAAAAANGACAGAATCTAAAGACGCAAAAAAAAAAAAAAAAAAAAAAACAAAACAAACTTATTTCCAAGTGTGTATGGTAGGGAAGTTTTCAGAAAGGACAATATATTCATTTGGTGGTGGGAGAAATATAAGGGAGTCAGAATACAGTGTGGACAGGACCCTGGAAGGCAGCAGGAGGGCGCACACACTCACCCCCTAGCCAGTGGTCGGAGATGTTCTGGAGCATAGTGACAGGGATGCAGAAAAAGGCGATGAGCAGGTCGCTGAGCGCCAGCGAGCAGATGAAGATGTTGGTGACGGTGCGCATGGCCTTGCTGCGGGTCACCACGTAGACCACCAGTGCGTTGCCAAAGAGCGCCAGGGAGAAGATGAGCACGCTGGTGAGCACGAAGGCCAGCTTGGCGCGCCCTGGCAGCTCCGGGGTGTAGACTAGCGGCCGCAGCCGGTACAGAGCGATGAACTGCTCCCGGGTGAGGTTGTGGTCCTGCAACAACCTGGAGAACTGCTCCGGGGTGATGTTGAGCGACTGCATGCTGCACGCGCCAGGCACCACGCGACCGCCTAGCCCGGCACTGTGCTCGGCTCACCGCCCGGGGCGCCGCTGCCAGGGGACTGGCCTGCGGCTCCCTTGCTCACTCTGAGGCGGGTGGGCAGCGGCTGTTCCCGACCTAGGTGCGCCTGAAGGCTGTTGACTGCACCCGGAGAGGTTCGGGAGACTGAAACCTCGCAGGGATCAAATCATCACTCAAGGGGAAGGAAGCCAAAGCCATGGAGACTCCACCCCAAAATGTTCGCGGTTGCAAGAAAGTTCTCTTGCTATTCTCTAAGGCGAAGTGCTGCGGCAGTCACGGACATCCCAGCCTTCTGAGCACAAGGTGCGGCACCGGTCTGCACCCGGAGCTGGGGTGGTGGGGCGGGAGCACTGACGCCCCTTCCGCACCCTCAGGGCGAGGCAAGAAAATCTCTCTGGCTGCCTCTCCCTCTGTCGGGCGGGAGCCTTTCTCTTGCCTAGGTCTTGCTTGTGTGCGAAATCGAGTGCTGAGATTTTTCACAGTCTCACGGTTTCTCCTCTTCGGAAATAATGTTGGACACAGCTAGGCAGTGGGATTTATTTTAAATATGTTCCCTGTATTTTCAAAAATAATTATACTGTGGGAGAAGGTCCATGTTGAGGAGGTAACTGCCAGGGGCTCCAGTGACTTGGAGAAAACTCAGCTTCTGGGATTTTATGGTGTTAGAGAATCACTGCATCCCCACTGGCAGCTTTCTCTAAGAAGACAGGTACAGATTTCTACAGAAATTATGACTCCATGAGAGATGTTGAGAAGATGAGATGGCCGGTATCCTTCAGGGTGCAAACTGATCTTGAAGCATAAAGGATTTCTTTAGCTTGAATTCCCTGGAAGTTTGACACCAATCTGTGTGGGTAGTGAGCCATAAAACATGAACCTGAGCCATAAAACATATTCATATTCATAACATATTCATAAACATATTTGTACTAAGGATTGGTTCCCTTAATACTTAATAATTACAGCACCCGGAAATTGCAAAGATAGCACAGAGAGGTTCTGTGTATGTGGCATCTAGTTTTCCCAGTGATACATCTCCCTGAACTAGGTACAATGCAGAAGCAGGGATTTGACAGACATACTGTGTGTGTGTGTGGTGGGGGGGGGGGGTGAGGAAAGGAGCAGGGGTGTCATTTTATCACAAGTATAGATTTCTATAACTACCACCAGAATCAAGAACACTCTTCTATTACTACCCTTACCCCCCACATCACCTCTGATCCCTGGCAGTCATTAATCTATTCTCCACTTCTATGGTTTTGATAGATTATATAAATGGAATCATACCATATGCAATTGTGGTTCTTAGTTCCCATTGGTCAAAGGGTCCAGAAAATTATAGGTACAATAAGACATGAGAGAAGGGGGAAAGAAGGAAGGAGAGGGAGAGATAACACTCACATAACTTTTATTATAATATAGTCATTTAATTGTTCTATTTTGGTTTTGGTTGTTTCTAATCACTGTACCTAATTTATAATTTACTCTTTTTTTTTAAAGATTTATTTATTTTTGCATACAAGCACTGGGGCACAGGCCAGAGGTGTGGGGGTGAGAGGATTCACCACAGACAGAGCGGGAAGCAGAACAGGCAGATCAACAGAGGTACACTGCTGAGGGGAGCAGCGGGCACAGCAGGAGAGGTCTGCCACGCCATGTGGGTCCCCTCCCTGGCCGGCAGCAGGGATCGAACTCATGCTGCAGTGGCTGAGGTTTGCTTCATAGTGCGCTGCTTAACCCACTGCGCCACCAGGGAGGCCCCTATAATTTACTCTTTATTATAGGTATACATGTATGGGAAAAGCAGTATAGACAGTATAGAACTAAGTACTAGTCATGGTTTCAGACAGCCACTAGGGACCTTGAAACATATCCTCTGCTGATAAGGAGGGATGATTGTATATTTTGATACTGATATTTTTTCATTCACTATAATGCCACTTAGATCCATCCAAGTTGTTAGGTCGGTCACTGAAGTTCCTTTATTACCCTGGATGTACCATGATTTGCCTAACCATCAGCTGTGGTAAGGCATTGTTTTTCCATGGAGGGGTCATGGAAACTGTGATATATAGCAGGTAGGTGAGAAGAACAAGTGATAACTTGAGACTTGCAGTTGGCATCTGAGACAGGGAGGTGGGGACAGTCTTGTGGGAAATGGACCCAATCGCAGCCACCTGCTGTCAGCACTGGCTTGTTCCAGAAAGCTGCAAGGAGCTTGCCCAGTGGCACCTGCCCCTCTGCAAGGGGGCATCGTTTTGGCTTTCTTTTCCTTTTGTCATATTTTTCTTTGATGGCTTTTTGTTTAAGATCGCCTCAGGATTCAGTGTGGCCCCCTTCTTGCAACTGGAGCAGCACTTAGTGGGACTCTTACTGCTGTCCCCATGGTATGCTGTCACTGAGCATGACATCGTTGCTCAGCAGGTTCCTGATGTGTACCAGCTCATTGCCAGATGCATGGAGACATCAGCGATGCTCATTTGCACGTGTAACACTGAAAGCCAAGGAGAGGTTCCCATGTCCAATATCAGACCTGGAACTTGCCTTGCAGAACATGACTCTGTGTATGTGTGGTGGCCACTGCTAGTGTTGTCTGCAGGGGTTCCCCCTTCATGCTTCAGCTTCTTGTGGTCAGGGTTGTCTTGTCCCGCCCACCCCTCCAATCCTTCAGCACTTAGGCTGTATATCCTTTTCGATGCCTGGCATTCTGTTCCAACTGTGTTTTTTCAAGTGTTAACTTTGCTCAGGGACTACCGTACTTATCCATGAATCTCTACCCTGTTACTTATTAACAGTGACTTATTACCTAATAAAGGTGACTTTCTAAACCTAAGTCTCAGTTTCCTTAACTATAATCTGGAGAGTGCAGTGCCACACTTATCATTCTTATGTGAGCAGAAAGCAAAAAGCTTAGCCCAGTGCCAAAGAAAAAGTGATTGATAAACATGACTTATTGTGATTTTCTTCAGTCAAAATCCAAAAGCAAGCATTGCTTTAAAAGAATGCTGTGGCTTTAGGACCTTTCGAAAACCCTGAGGAGTACATCCATTTTCATTAAAATTCCCTTTCTGTCCCTATAATTCATCACAGGAGCATAACTGTATTTCACAGTCTTCTAAGGTTCATTCTTTGAAACCAAATGTTATTGAAGGATTTGATCATTATTGCATCCAAGAGCAATATTGTAGCTCAAGGGTAGAAAAGTCCTTGCAGGGAATGTTTATATTTTAGTTTAGCTGACTTGTCTACAAATTATATATTGACAAGACTAGTTCAGACTATATTGCTTAATAAATAAGGTATGATTCAATTATATCAAGAATATAAAGACAATAAAGTGTTCACAGTAGTTATTTCTGGATGGTGCAAATACAGATATGTCTTAGTTTCTTTTACTTATAAGCATATTCTATATATTCCCACAATGAATATCCAAACGGGGGGAACATTTTAAATTGTAAAAAATAGAGTGGTCAGGAATTTCAAAATTTTAGAAGTTGGTAACTGGATATGAACCAAGCAGGAGTGTACATTTTACCAGTTCTAGTCCAGTGAACTTAACAGATAGGAATCCTAGCTTACAGTCTCAGGGTAAGTCATGTACCTCCTTCAGGATATCCATCCATTTTTCATCAAATGTGTTCCCCAGAGATGCCACATGCCTTGTGACATACTGGGAATAAAATGATCAGTTAGGTGCACATGAGTCTGAGTGGCAGAGCCTTTTGGTCTTCCTGTGAAGGAGCTGAAGTCTATATTTTCCTGAGCCCGAAGCATTGTCTCGGGAGTACAATGGAATCCTCTCAGGAGCTCTTAACACCACCAATGTTCTGGCCCCACCTGCGGAAATTCTGACTTACTTAGAAAGTGGTTTGGGGATTGGGGGGGGGGGGGGTAATAAGCAGCTGCAGCCTGAANCAGGAGCTCTTAACACCACCAATGTTCTGGCCCCACCTGCGGAAATTCTGACTTACTTAGAAAGTGGTTTGGGGATTGGGGGGGGGGGGAGTAATAAGCAGCTGCAGCCTGAAGGATGGGTAGTAGAACTGATGGATGAGGGATCTGAGGAGCCACGTGGGGGCTGATGGGATTTATGAGTGGGGTGGAGGCTGGTTGGTGAAAGTGGAAACAGTGATGGATGTGGAGTGGATGGAAGGATGATGCTCTAAAGAGACAGGGTGTGCCTGCTTACAAGGTGCTCTTTTTGAATGTGGCCTGTAAATATTTTACCGAAAAGCACCTGGTGCTTTTAATAAAGGAATGGCCATCCTGGGAAAAATCAGTTAGACGTCTTTTAAATCAGGTGACATAATTTAATAAAAACAAAATTTTATATGCATATAAATAGATTACAAACTTCAGCTCCACTGGAAAGAAACCTACTAAACCTCAGGCTCCTATGTCATTCCAGGCGACAGAAGACCAACTGCAGAAACACAGCAGCAATCCAAGAGCGGAGAAGGCTACTGGAGCAAGTCCCAGCATCCACAGTAAAACAGAAGCATACCCTGATATATGAGCAATGAATTCTGAGATGCCCAGTAATGACCCTGTTGCTGTGAGCATCAGCAATTGCTGGTAAGAGGTGGTCAGTCCAGGCACGGGATGGGACTCAGGGGCTTAGACTACAGACCCCAGAGTGGTGAAAGTGAATAAGAAAGAAGTGTGATCTCAGGTGCATACCTGTCTCAGAGACTGGAATGTGTGACTTAGAGTGGAGAAGAAAAGAACATAGTCCTTAAAACTAAAATATAAAGAAGGGTATTTTTTTTCACAATTCAAGTTTTATTTTTTTTATTATTTACATATTTTTAATATAAATTTTTAAAATTTACATATATTTGACATCAATTGTGATCCTCATGTATTCCCCATCACCATAACACCAGTGCACCATCACCTCAGTCCCCCTGTGCTCCCATCTGCCCTCCACCCTTTCCCTCTCCCCTCCCCATCAAGTGTCCCCAGTTTGTCTTTGTCTTTTCATTTTTGGTTTTTGTTTCTTTCTTGTTGTTGTAATTATTATTATTGTTGTTTCTATTCCTTCCCTTGATCTTTATTTGGTTCCCTTATATTCCTCCCCCCCCTCCAAAAAAAAAAGAAGGGTATGGTTGCAGATATCAGTCAGACCTTAAGGGGTAAACTTAATGTTGTGGATGAAGATGTTGACTTATAATGACACATACCTGAAAATTATGGAATATTATAATATCACATTCTTAAATAAAACTTTTTTAAAAAAGCCAGTTTGAAAGCCAACGAAAGCTCAGATTGTGACTGAGGACTAAGAAGGCACTAAGCACATTGACAACGTCTCCCTCCTTCGGGAAGACTATTTGGCCCCACAGGCTGAGTTGGCAGCAGCTGCTATCATGTGGCTTCAGCTGCAGGGCATGGGGCATATCAGGGAGGCCCGAGGTCATCCCAAGCAAAGTGGAAGTAGATTCTAAGAGGAAGGAGGCAATCCCAGGTTCCCCTTCTGGAAGTTCAAAGCCAGGAGAATGCCCCTGTCGTAGCTGCAGAAGTTACATACTGCTCCTGGGTCTTGCCAGCTCTTGAGTAGTTCATTCATTTCTGGGATGAAATCACATGGAGAAAGCTGAAAGGAGTTAGGCAGGAATGTTGGGGAGGCAATTAGCATAGCAGAGAGCTTCTAGGTGCCTCAGGTTTGTTCTGAGTAAAGCAAAAAAGTAGAATTTGACAGAGCAGTTACTTCTAGGTTTTCCATTTATTTAGGGAATTTGGTGTTATCCCCAATGCATTTCTGTCTGTAAAGTACCTGCTGTAACAATTCTATTTAAAACACAAAAAAACTGGATAGGAGGCAGAATAATTTAATGGTTAAGAGTCAAAAGGACAGAGCAAATGTTATGACTTACTAGGTAGGTGACTTTGGGCAGGTTGCATAGCTTCTGTCCCTCATTTCCATGTGTCCCTGAGCTCCCATTGTGACTAGTAGATAATCATATCATAGGGTCATAGTGAGGATTAAATGAGTTTAGTCTGGGGCCTCCCTGGTGGCGCAGTGGGTTAAGCAATGCACTATGAAGCAAACCTCAGCCACTGCAGCACGAGTTCGATCCCTGCCTCCACCAGGGAGGGGACCCACATGGTG
>JAGFMF010011668.1:12368217-12380999 GCA_019455555.1 Galemys pyrenaicus | reverse complement strand
TACACTGCTGAGGGGAGCAGCGGGCACAGCAGGAGAGGTCTGCCGCACCATGTGGGTCCCCCCCTGGCCGGCAGCAGGGATCGAACTTGTGCTGCAGTGACTGCGGTTTGCTTTATAGTGCGTTGCTTAACCCACTGCGCCACCAGGGAGGCCCTGTAATGCAATGTTATTTCAATTAAAACAATATATATATTAAGAAAAATCAATAGCCAAAGATGGACAAATAGAATCACTTCACCCCTTACATACTTCAGATACAACATGCTATTATCTATTAAAAACGCACATCAGAACTTTTATGTGTGTTTAAACACAGTAATAATTATGGTGCTATTAAGTATATATTAACATCTGTGTTTCCAGTTATTACATTTTGAGATGGAAAAACACCCACACCAGTGGAAGTCTTTTAAAATATTAAATTTTGCTTTTAAAATTTCCATTCTATAAAGTTAAAGAGAAGTTTTCAAAGTGGATGAAATCATGAGTCTGATAGGGCCGAATATACCCAAGATTTTATTTAATTCACTAAAGGGGACCAGACCAATGTGACAGCTTGTTCAAAAAGTCATACATACATGAATATATATGAAGTAAAGGAATGTTGAAAAAGATTTATAAAAGGACTCAAGAGTATCTGTCTTGACCAGATAGAATTGGTTTGCATTCTACAGAAAGAATTAATGTGTTGTCATCAGCTACCATTTAGAGCTGCAAAATAGTTTGAAGGCAATGAGTCCCACAGAGCCCTTTGTAGAAGCAGATAATTTAAACACTCCAGCTTTTCTCTGAAGGAGATATTCGCAATCTCTTAAGCTTGTTACAAACTATTAGATGTTTCTTTACAAAGATAACCTGGTAATTGCTACAAAAATCTAGTTTCTAAAAGAGCAATTTTTAAGTAGAAGAACAATCCTTCTGGAAAAAATATCCTATGTATGCCTAATCAGAGTGGGTTCCTCTAGCACTTGAAAAATATGCTCAGTAAATAGAAAGTGTCCATGAAAAATGTTCATTTAATACCCATGTAGACACCGTTAGGTCAATGACTCTGTATCAGAGTCACTCATGCAGGTGCACGGAAACATGAGAAGATTTGGACAGGGCAGGCCGGGAGCCTGAGGACAGTATTTGGTTCAGTTATAGAACAACCTGGGGAGGAAGGTTCCAGGCCACAGCGCACATGATGTGTAAGTGCAACATGGTGAAAGAACAGCTATCTCTTGGATTGGACAAGATGATCTGGGGGTACACAGACAAACAACTTCAAACAACGCATCACATAGCAATTCAGTTCTAGGAAAGCTCTAGAAATGAAATGACAGATCTGACAAAATAAAGAACCTGATAACAACAACCAAAAAAGGACGAAGATTGATATTGAGGATCAAATAGAATTGGTTGGATGGTTTTGGGGATCAGGTGACAG
Organism: Galemys pyrenaicus; assembly: GCA_019455555.1. Taxonomy (NCBI): domain Eukaryota; kingdom Metazoa; phylum Chordata; class Mammalia; order Eulipotyphla; family Talpidae; genus Galemys; species Galemys pyrenaicus. The sequence goes on along the minus strand of JAGFMF010011668.1, from coordinate 12,379,570 downwards.
GCAGAATGTGTAGGAGCAGAGGGGATGGTGTGAGTGTATGATTGTGGGTCATACATGTGCCGGTAGTATAACCCCACAGTTGACTTTTGTTTTTGTAATACAAGTGCCTGAGTTAAGCTTTGCTGTTAAAGAATTCACTTCCAAGAGGGCTAAATCAAACAAATAGATGGCCAGACACAAGACTAGATAAAGAACTAGAACCCCTCCCTCCACTGAGATGTTAAGGCCCCGGTTCACTTAAACAAACATAGGGACCTGCTGTATATATAGTTTTCCCCTTAACTGTCTCCTTTCTCTTCTTCCCTCTCTGAGGCTTATGTTTTAAATTAACCAATAATGAGTGCACCTATGAAATCCTAAATACCCCACCTCAATTTCAATATGATCAATAGCTCAGGCCAGTTTTCTCTTTAGCTGTGATGTCACTATGGTTCAGATGTGCTGATAATTTCCAGGTCTTGTAATAAAGCTATATATATTTTAAGTCTTCTAATGGTTATTTCATCTTTTAATTATCTTAAGAACCCTAAGATTTGTCTAGCCATAAAATTGACTTAAAAGGGGAAATGTCCATAAAAAAACAGATAACCCAGATGAGTGCCTCATTCTAAACATGAGGCATTTTCTAATATTATTATCAAGTCAAGACCAACATAAAACAATGCATGAGAGAGAAAGAAATGGTATATATATGTATATATATATATATACACACATATATAACAGAGTACTTACTGGTACAAATCAATGGCATGATTATCTCTGATAGAAAAAAATTCTTCTTACCTTTGAAATTGTTCTGTCTTCCCCTGAATAAAAAAATAGATAGCCACAAAACCTACCAGCTAATCGGAAGAGCTAGGATATGCAAGAGGCAGAATTGGAGTGTTATCTTTAAGGATTCATTTTATAGATGTTTCAAAAATCGAAACACAGCTATTTCAAAATGGCACATTGTGTATAATTTGTCTAACAACATCTTTTCTTCCTTGCACTTGAGTAATGCTGCTCATATCTAGATTTGTGTAGTGGTTTCTCTACTCAATTTGTGTACAATGGAATACTTTTGGATTTTTCTTTGAATTGGCAGCATTGATACTGAACTTGTCACTCACCAAATTCTGCACCAGCTATGCTGTTTTCTCTGCTATTGAGTTGTTTCTGCGAATGCCAAGTTTAACAGATTTTCTTAGATAAATAAAACTAATTAATGAATAACAATGCACTTTCCCCATAATGCTCATTTAATACAACAGAGATTACAAGAATAAATGTACACACATAAAATTTAAACTATAAGTTGCACTTAGACATTCAAAATCGTGTTTTTTAAGATCTTTAAATATTAGTTTGGGGATATTCTAATTATGAATTATTGTTGTCTAAGAAATAGAACACAAAAAGAACAAATAAATGAGTAATTGACTAGTTCAAAAATGTTAATACCAGATTGTCAGTTTCATCAAGGTCATTTCTCTCAATCACCTCATCAGGAAAAAGAAGGAGACAATTAAATCTTGCTGCCTGTAAGCTTGAACATGACACAAGTCTTGAGAATGTGAAGCAAGTGCTGGAAGGAAGGAAGCAAGGAAGCTAAGTGAATTTTTAAGAGGAGGTTTCTGCATGTCAAATAATTAGCAAGTCCCTTTTTGGTTTAGGCATTATTCTAGATGCTAGAAATATGGACTAATTGAAGATGTGCTATCTTAAATAAATTCCATGTGACGGTTTTAGTTTATTTTTTTCCTTTATTTGTATATATTTGACATCAATTATGGTCCCCATTTCCCACCATCATTTCACCGGTGCACCATCACCTCAGTCCCTTGTGCTCTTTTGCCCTCATCCCATTCCCTCCCCTCCCCCACACAAAGTGTTTCTGATTTGTCCTTGTCTTTTGTTTTGTTGTGTTGTGTTTTTTTAAAAAGATTTATTTATTTATGCATACAAGAGCTGGGGTACAGGCCAGAGTGCAGGGAGGTGAGAGGATTCACCAGAGACAGAGTGAGGAGCAGAACAGTCAGACTGACTAAAACACACTGCTGAGGGTAGCAGTGGGCGAGGCAGGAGAGGTCTGCTATGCCATGTGGGTCCCCTGCCTAGCCGGCCGCAGGGATCAAACTCGTGTTGTAGTGGCTGCAATTTGCTTCATAGTGCGTTGCTTAACCCACTGCGCCACCAGGGAGGCCCTGTTGTGTTGTGTTTTTTTAAATTGTTATTCTTTTCCATGATCCCTTATTTGGTTCCCTTATATTCCTCTTAAGAGTGAAACATTCAGCATTTTTCTTTTGCCTTCTGACTTATTTCACTGAGCATAATCCCTTCTAGCTCCATCCATGTTTCTACAAATGACTCTAGTTTATCTTTTTTGGTTGCTGAATAGTATTCCATCATGTATATGTACCACATCTTCTTGATCCTGTTATCTATTTTTGGGTATTTAGGTTGTTTCCAGGTCTTACCTCATCTTAATGCTATCTATAATAGTGTCCTTTTTATGATTTTTTTTAACAAAGATAACATTGGTTTATAACATGTTTCAGATGTAAACCGTATAATTCAATGTCTATATAGGTTGTAATGTTAATACCTTTAAAAGTCTAGTTTTTTATCCATCACTATTCAGTTGGCTCCCTTAAACCCTTTGATCTCCCAACCCTCTTTTCCTCTGGTTACTACCATATGTGTTTCCTATGTCTAAGGGAGTTTTGTTTATTTATTTTATATTCCACATATGAGTAAAATAATATTTACCTTTATTTATCTTTTTCACTTAGTATGATAACTTAAAGATCCATTCATTTTATTACAAATGGCAAGATTTTATTCTTTTTTATGACTGAGTAGTATTCCATGGCATATGTATACCGCATCTTTATTCATTTTCCTTTCTATGGACATTTAGTTTGTCTCCATACATTAGCTACTATAAATATTGCTGCGATGAGCACAGTATCCATCTTTTCAAATTAGTGTTTTTATATTCTTTGAACAAATATCCAGGAATGGGGTAGCTAAATCATATGGTAGTTCTATTCCTAATTTTTTGTATAATCTCCATATTTTTCATAGTGTCTGCAAGTATACTTTTGATGTTGCAGTCTAACCATGCTTTTTGGTAGTGAAGAATTGGTACTCTGGTATCTATGTTTCTGAGAGAAGATACTGAACACCATGTCGAACACCATAAATATATACAGTCTTCTCAATTATTCATCAGTAAAGATAAGGAAAAATTACTAGCAACAAGTTCTACCAAACATGACAGAACTATCCTTCATACTCATGAAAATAAGCCTGTGTTTCCTCGCAAAGGGGAGGCCAGAATTTCTCTGCCCACTTTCTATTTGAACTCTTTGCTTTTGAGTTTTATGCTTTGTTTTGTTTTTAATTTATTTTAAACATGAACCCTTTATCAGATATATGACTTTCCAATATATTCTTCCACTCTGTATGTGGCCTTTTCATTTTGTTGATGATTTCCTTTGCTGTGCAGGATATTTTAGTTTGAATGTAGTCCCACTTGTTTATTTTTACTTTTGGAATCAGATCCAAAATCTCATCACTAAAATCAATGTCAAGGAACTTACTTGTTTTCTTCTATGTTTGATTTTAATACATTTTGAGTTAATTTTTGTGTATCATGTGAAATGGGAGTATAGTTTTATGCTTTTATATGTGACTGTCCAGTTTTCTCACCACCATTTATTGAAGAAACCATCCTTTCCCCATTGTATGTTCTTGGCCTCTTTGTCATAAAATTACTGATCAAATATGCATGAGTTAATTTCCATGATCCATTGAGCTAGGTCTCTGTTTTTATGTCCATACCATACTGTTTTGATTACTATAGCTTTGAAATACAGTTTGAAAGGAAGAGCTGAAGCCTCCAGCTGGGTACTCTTTCTTCACAAGATCACTTTGGCTCTTGGGAAGTCTTTTTCAGATCCACAAATTTTAGGATTATTAGTCCTATTTCTGTGAAAAATCCCATTGGAGTTTTGATAAGGTTGTATAGAATCTGGGGCTTGCTTTGGGCTCAAGTGGACATTTTTAAAATATTAATTATTTTATTACATGAGCACAGAACATCCTATTTATTTTTTGTCTTCATTTTTTTCTTTAACAAGTCTTATGGTTTTCAATATAGAGGTATTTTACCTCCTTGATTAAATTTAATCCTATGTATTTTTGTCTTTTCATTTTCTTCATATCTCAAAACTCTTGTCTTTTAAAAAGTAACATGTTTGACAGACTTGAATTTAACATTAACAAAACAGAAAAAGAACATCATAGCAAAATATAAGACAAACAAATTAGATAACAAATTAACCACTTACTTCTTTCTCTGAGACAAACAAGCACAGAGATGAAGGCCAACATTAAAGCTTCTGAGAGAAACACAGAAAAATATCTGAGACAAGCAGCTGCAGAAAACATGTGCTGAATCTCAAAATAGCATGTAAAAGGGGGAAAAAGAATGGAGGAAACTGCAGGAGATAATAGCACTTTTTAAATATCACATATTGCAACCAGACTAGGCTTTGAACAACCAAAAGAGCTAAGAGCTCAGAAGAGGTGCTGAAAGATTAGGAACAGGCATACCCAGCTGCCAGCACCATCTCAATGAGTTTGGCTGGATAGCTCCAAAGAAAAATATTTATATGTGAGTGTTTAAAAAACAAAGAAAGAGAAGATTTCAAATGAAGTCTATATGTTTTATATCTTTGTGAACTAGAATTTGAAAGTCTTCAAGGAAATTACCAGTCCTGTTTTAAAAAAAATTACAAATTAATGCTAAATTCAAAGTACATCTTCATCCCAGAGAGTCTTTTCTCCATGTCTGAGCCCATGCTCAAATATATATAAAGATTTTATTTATTTATGCGGACAAGAGCTGGGGTACAGGCCAGAGGCATGAGGGATTAGAAGATTCACCAGAGAAAGAGTGGGCAGTAGAACAAGCAGACCTCCTGAAATACACTGCTGAGGGGAGCAGCGGGCCATGCAGGAGAGGTCTACTGAGCCATGTGGGTCCCCTCCCTGGCCTGGAATAGAACTCATGCTGCAGTGACTGTGGAAGCCTCACAGTGTGGCACTCAACTCCTTGTGCCACTAGAGAGGTCCCCATGCTGAAAAATATATTAAAAGGCACCAGAAGAGGCACTGGATGGTCACTTGGGAAAATGCAGGCAAAATTTTAAATTCTCAATAAGGCATTGGATAATTTTTCAATACAGTTTTCCCTTATTGTAAAAAAAGTATTTTCTATAGTTTATTTTACAGAAAAAACAAAAGTGTTACCTGGCTTTAATGTTTTCTACTTAACAGATATTTTTTTTTAAATTCTGGGTAAAAGTGAGGTTAGGTAAAATTTAAATTAACTTAATATTTTTGTAAAAGATTTATTTATTTATGCCTACAAGAACGGGGGTAAGGGCAGAAGTAAGAGAGGTGAGAAGATTCATCAGAGACAGAGTGGGAAACAGAGAAGACAGATCGACTGAAGTACACTGCTGAGGGGAGCAAAAGGCATGGCAGGAGAGGTTTACTGCACCATGTGGGTCAGCTCCTTGGCAGGGTTCAAACTCGTGCTGCAGAAGCTGTGAATGCTTCATAGTTCTGTGCCACCAGGAAGGCCCAACTTAATATTTTAATTTTCATTTAACAGTAGCAAAGCAAAATTTATAAGTAAGTGCACCTGTTGGGAAGGCATTTTACTTTTTCCACTTGGAAAGACATCATGATCAGAAATTACCAGCATTTACTCATCTCAGTGTAAACTGAGCCTCACAGACTGATCACTGCTCTCCAACACCTATTCCTGTTAGCTGACAATCAACATGGGAAAATTTTGCTCTCTCCCAGGGTGGAAAGACTGAGAATGTAAAAAATTAATCATGTATATTCCTCAACCTCACAGAACACCACGTGCTAGAGAAAGTGAGCACAAGCTAACAACACTTTAAATTTGGTATGACCAAGTGCTACTTTGTGGACCAAAAAACCTAGTCACATGGACTTGAGCACAAGAGGAGGGCTGTCCTCGCTTCTGCCACATTGGAGGAGCTTGCTCAGGCTCAGCACCAAGCACAACTAAGGCCTGTAAGAATGCATAGCCATATGCACCGCCCACCCTCATGAAATTTAGTTTGTTTGCTTTTCAGTATATATATATGGGGGGTATATAACTGATAAAAATTCACTTAAGGTGTACAAAATGATTTGACATTTGTATTTATTGCAAAATGTTCACCACAATATATCTAGTTGTTGTCCATCACTACACAGTTACAAATTGGTTTCTTCTTGCAATGAAGACTTTCAATATCTGCTCTCCTAGGAACAGTGTTTGTCACATGCTACCCATTACATGCCTAGGACTGATTTATTCTATAACTGGAAGCTTGTACCTCTGACCTCTTAAACCTGTCCCTCTCTTCCTCCACCACCAACAACTACCAATTTGTTCTCTGATTCTGTGATTTTAGTTTGTTTTAAGAATCCATTTATAAATGAGATCAAATAGTATTTTGACTTTTTCTGTCTGATTTATTTTGCTTAGCATAATGTCTTAAAGGTCCTTCTATATTGCCATAAATCCCCTTCTTTATTATGGCTGAATAATATTCCATTACATATGTGTGTGTATAAATGTTAGATCTATACATATATATGTGTGTATGTGTGTGTAACATTTTTTAACTGTCTATCAGTGGACACTTAGGTTGCTTCCATGTATTGGTTATTGTAAATAATGTTGCAATGAATGTGAGGGTGTGGATATCTGTTCAAACTAATGTGTTCCTTTCCTTAAGAAAAATACTGGAAGTGAAATTGCTGAATAATATAGCAGTTCTATTTAAAGTTTTTTGAGGAATCTCCATACTGTTTTCATAATAGCTACACCAATTTACATTCAGTGCAGGAGGTTTCTCTTTCCTTCCCATCCTTGCTAACACTTCTTATTGCTTATCTTTTTATAATAGTCATTCTAATAGAATGAGATAGTATCTCATTGTGTTTTTATTTGCATTTCCCTAGTGATGAGTGATACTGAGCACCATTTCATGTGCTGGAAAAAAGGAGTCTTTTCAGATCCTCTGCCCATATTTAAATTCAGTTATTTGTGTGCTTTTTGAGTTGTATGTGTTCTTTATTAAATATTTAAAATTAACATCAGATGTTTGATTTGAAAATTATTTTCTCCACTTTGTGAGTTGCCTTTTCACTTTCTGGGTGATTTCCACTACTGTGCAGAAGCTTTTTAGTTTATGTAGCCCCACTTGATTATTTTTGGTTTTGTTCCCTTTTCTTTTAGAATCAGATCCAAAACCTCATCACCAAGACCAATGTCAGTGAGCTCACTGCTGTGTTTTCTCCTAGGAATTTTCTTTTGTCAGGTCTTATGTTCAAATATTCAATCCATTTTGAGTTAATTGTTTTATGAAATGAGGTAGTGTTACAGTTTTATACAAAAAAATATTTTATTTACTTATGCATATTAAGAACTGGGGTGCAAGCCAGAGGTGGGGGGTGGTGGTGAGAGGATTCACCAGAGACAGAGTAGAGGGCAGAACAGGTGAATCTACTGAAACACACTGCTGAGGGGAGCAGCAGGTGAGCCAGGAGAAGTCTGCTGCGCCATGTGGGTCAGCTCCTTGGCTGGAGATGGAAATCCTGCTGCACTGACTGGCAATTGCTTGATAGTGCTGGACTTAACCCCTTATGCTACCAGGGAGGCCCCACAGTTTTATACTTTTGCATCTGTCCAATTTCCCAATGCCATTTACTGAGTGACATTCACCTTTCCCAATTGTATATTCTTTGTAATAAGGTAAATTCAGTATATTTCTGCGGATTTTCTTTGCTTTATGCATTTGCTTGATGGCTTACCAGATTCATTATTTTCTCAGCTTCAGGAAGTGCAAATTCTTAGGTATTGCTTTTGGTCTGACCTACTAAGAAAACCTATTAAAGTAAGTTTGTTACATTATTTTACCCATGTGATCACCGTTAAGACAGTAATGTAAACTGTCTTAAATTTCTAAATTAGGCCAGTCACTAAATGTGTTAATTTGCAAAATGAATGTTTATACTGTGTATAAGGAAAATTTAATATGGCAAGTATGCATTTCTCTAGTAGAATAACTGCCCTCCCAAGATGTCCACATCTAGAAAAAGAAACCCTGTTGGTGGGAATGCAGACTGGTCCAGCTCCCATGGAACACAGTATGGAGGTTTCTCAAAATTTTAAAAATAGATTTACCATATGATCCAGCAATTCCATTCTTAGATATCTTCCCAAAGAATGTAAACACAGTCATTCAGAGGGAAATATTCATTTCTATGTTCACTATAGCACTATTTACAATAATTATGGAAACAACCCAAATACCTATCTGCACTGGACTTTAAAAACGTGGTACATATACACAATGGAATACTATTCAGCTATAAAAAGATGAAATCTTGCCATTTTTGACAACCTGGATGTAAGTGGAGGATATTATGCAAAGTCAGGAGTAAATAAAGGTGTAAGCAAAGTAAATTAGAAGGAGAAAGACAAATACCAGATGATTTCACACATGTGGACAAAGGTGAAAATACAACATTGAAGGAACTGAAAAAAAATTAAACAAAAACAAACCCTAGTTACATGACTGCAGAACTAAGGCTACTAGTGGGGGAGAGGAGATAGGGGTGAGATCAAAGCGGGGAGAGGACCCAGTGGTCTAGGGTAAAAGACTATTGGTGTCTTCTTGGTAGGAGTGGTGTGGTAACATACATCTGAGGAGGTGTGATCCTATTCTCCCAAATCATAGGCAATGTTGTAAACTAATGTTACCTTCAGAAAGAAAAATAAATGCATATTTTTTAAAAGCTCGCATCCTAATCCCTGAATTCTAGAAATGTTATTTTACTTGGCAAAAAAGATTTTTCAGTTGCCATTACATGTTGGGCTTTGAGATGAGAGGTCATCCTTGATCATTTGAGTGCAGCCACCATAATCACAAGCATACTGATGGGAGAGAAGCAGGAGTGGCAGAGAAGGAGAGATGATGACAGAAAGCTTGAGTAAGAGGAGATTTGAAGACCTTATGCTGTTAACCTTGAAAATGGAGGAAAGAACCCAACCCATGGGTAACCTCTAGTAGCTAGAAAGGTAGGAAATGGAGTCTCCCCTGGACCTCCAGAAATAACATAACTTTGATTAGACCTTTATTTTAGATTTCTGGCTACCAGAACTATAAGATAATACAATTGTGTTGTTTTAAGTCACTAATTGTGGCAAATTGGCAGAACAGCAGTAGGAAAACTACACAACCTAAAGCAACAATGCCTTTAGCAATTGGGCAGACGACACTGACATTGCACAGATGAAAACAGAAGGATCAGTGACAGTGATAGGTGTATCTTTGACAGTTTAGTTAATGAATTTTCCCAGCGTTCAATCTTAGGAATGAATGAAAGTAAGCCTGTTTGTATTCAAGCCTCATAGATCAGATAAACTGCATGGAAGTGTTGGATGGTTCCCTAAGAGGATAATAGTCCTACCATAAATCATGTCTCATATTCTGCAGAGAAATATCATTTTCTGTATTTATGTTAGAGAGAAAAATTAAAAGGAGTCCCATGAAAACAAAATAAAAGCTACTATTAAAACTAGTGGTGAGACAAATCCTTTTTCATGAGATAGGCAGTGTTGACCTCAAGCAAAAGTAATTATTCCAACAACAGAACAGGTTTATTTGGAAACAAACCAGAAGAGACGGAAGATCGGAGAATGCTTTTATGCTGAGATCCATGGCTAACCAGCCCCCATATATAAACTCTCTCATTTCCACTGGTGGGGAGAATAGCATCCATCACCTCCCATAAGAGAGGCAAGGTCCTGTAGGTATTGAGTTACACATATGTGGGCATTCCCTTGCTATCCTCTTAATTTCATACAAATAGGGTTTCTGTATATTATGTTCACACTCCCTGTACACATACATAAAGAAAAAAGGCTAGGGCGAAAAGAAAATTGTTCAGGAAGGTACATTATATCTCTTTATATAGTATTTGTACAGATTCAGTTCTGAAATACCCATCTTGGATAATCCTGAAGGAGCAGAACTTATAATGATTATTATAATTATTTCAGCTGATATGATTTGAAGAAGTTTTCTGACAGTTCTTCCTGGAAAAGTTGTCATAATGCTTTGCCAGAGCCTGCACTGGAGCTGCCCAGGAACTAGGGTAATTGGTGTGAAACATATTTTCTGAACTTGGAAGAGTTTGATTCCATTTCTTTAGAAATAAAAATCTGATGTTAAGGTGTAGCTATTAATGAAATTTAAATATAGCTTAAATATAGCTTTAAATATAAAAATAAGCTTTAAATATAGTTATTACAATATCTGTATTAAATAGTTCCTATACTAACTGCAAACCTTATGATGTTTGTCTATCTTTAGCTTTATTCATATTTCTTCAAAGTCATGTTTTCTCTTCTTTCCTCAGAATAAAGGAATCTCAGATGTTAAAAGTTCAAAGGATGCACACAGTTTTTGCCTTGGTGTAATTTAATGAAGCTGTACCACATTATGTAACTTCTAATCTAAAGGAGCCCTTAATTACAAGGTCTTCAGTTTTTCTACAGTCTTTTAAAACTTTCCATTTGCAGTTACCTGTCACTCTTTTATCAGGTTCTATGTGCAAAAGTTTGTGCCATCTGAATAACTTGAAACATATATTTAAACCTAAGTTTCCTTATATGAAATGTCGACAATAGTAGTACCAATTCCATTGTTTTGTTTTGAGTACTAGGTAGGATAATTATAACAAATTCTTTAGCATGACTTAATTTCTTGTCAGGATGTTGTTTTAAAAAAACAGAAAGATCTATGTACACATCCCAGAAAATATTTAGAGATATCCCATAAATCAGAAAGAATAACGAAAGTGGCATTTAAATTTGTATCTGACATTTAAATCTGTCAACTATCTTCCAGTCAAACTGTATGCAAATTTCATTTACCTCCCATGTGATGAAGTAAATTTGTTTTCAAGCTTTATTGAAATATAACAGACATGTAACATTGTGCATATGCACTAATGCACAACATAATGACATGATAACATACATGTTGTGAAATGAACCATCAATTTTGTGTGTGTGGTGAGGCTGTTTAAGATCTGTTTTCTTGGCAACTTTCAAGTGTTTACCATATTACTGTTTTTTTTAAAATTTTTTTTTGTTATTTTAAAGATTTTATTTATTTATGCATACAAGCACTGGGGTACAGGTCAGAGGTGTGGGGGGTGAGAGGATTCACCACAGAGAGTGGGGAGCAGAACAGGCAGA
>JAGFMF010011668.1:12337337-12368167 GCA_019455555.1 Galemys pyrenaicus | reverse complement strand
AGCAGGAGAGGTCTGCTGCACCATGTGGGTCCCCTCCCTGGCCGGCAGCAGGGATCGAACTCGTGCTGCAGTGGCTGCGGTCTGCTTCATAGTGTGTTGTTTAACCCACTGCGCCATCAGGGAGGTCCCCCATATTACTGTTAATTAGAATCACCAATGCTGTATTTTAGACCTCCAGTACTTAGATTATAATTGGAAATGAGTACTCTTTGACCTCAGATGTCTCACTTCATTTATTAATATCTGCTAGTTTTTAAAAAATATTTTGCTTTGTTGAATTATCTGCTATGTAAACATCCACTGTCCGTCTTTGTCAATTGCTTTTATTTGTGGCATTATATTTGTGGTATTTGACTGGCTTTATTACACATAATTCCCCTGAACTCCTCCCACTTCAGTGGGAATTACAATTATTACAACTGGAATTATCCTTTGGATAGTATTCCATACTTTGGATATACTGCATCTTCCTGATCCATGCATCTGTTCACGGTCCTTAGGTTGTTTCCAAATCCTAACTCTTAAAAATAATGCTCCAGTAAATATTGTAGAGCATATAGTTTTGGTATGTTTTGTTTTTAGTTGATAGTTTTATGTTTTTGGCTAGATGCCCAAGAATGGCATTCTGGGTTATATAATATTTTCATTTTTAGTTCTTTAAGATATATTCAGATTAATTTCCAAAATATTGCACTAGTTTTCATCCCACCAACAGTGTAATAGGTCTCCTTTTTCTCTGCATCTTGTCTAGCACTTTTTGTTGGGAGTCTTTTAAAATGTGCGATTGTCACAGGCGTGAGATGATTTCTCACTGAGATTTTGACCTGCATCTCCTGTATTAAAAGTGATGATGAGCATCTTCCCAGGCACCTCTTGGCCTTTTGGATCTCTTCATTTGTGAAGTGTCTATTCAGAGCTGCTGCCCATCTGTTAGTGGGGTTTTTAAAATGTTAAATTGAATAAGATTTTTGTATATCTTGGATATTAGCCCTTTGTTAATTATGTAATTTGTGAACACTCTGTTCTATACATCTTTTTAATATACTTAAATTTGCTTTAACTCTATAAAAACTACTTGTTTGAGGTAATTCCAATTGTTTATTTTTGCTTTTATTTTTCTTGCCATAAGGGTCAGATCTTTAAACACATCTTTGTCACTGATGTGATGAGATATGATGGTCTTAATTTAATTGCTTTGTAGCTTCAGGGGAGTTAGTCTTCCATATTCTATTTCTCTAGTCTACAAATAGGGATAGTAATATTACATTTGGCAATGATTAAATGGGAGAATTAATGTAATTTTTGAAGCTGTTGACATATACTGTTTAGGAAATAACATCTTTAATTGTAATTATCACTATTTTGTAAATCATTTAGGACCTCTTCCACACTCTATGGAGGTGGGGACCCTTCTGGGAAAGGACTGCAGGGGCAGTGATGTCTGACCATGTCTTTAATGCCTTGTTTACTTCAGGAAGCCCTAGCTTTTCACTTAGTGGTTCTTAACCTCAGCTACACATTCAAATAATTTGCCTGGTGAATGTCTAAACACATAATGCTAGGCCACTGTAAGGCCAGTTAGTTCAGAATATATAGGGATGACATCCGCTTTTAAAGCTCTCAAGTGACCTGTTTTGTGTGGTCATGAGTGAGGACAATGACATCAGCTTCTGGTTGCTAAAAAGTGCACTCTGATGACCGCTAGCCTTGGCATCTCTTGGGAGCTTGCAAGAAATGTTCAATTGTGTTCTACCCCAGGCCCAGATGTACTAATAAAGTTTATGTTTTAACAAGATCCCCAGGTGATTCATTTGCACATCCTAGTTTGAGAAGTATGGCCATAACTAGATAACTCGGGAAATATTCCTCAGCTGTTGCTCGGAACAACAAGAAGTTTTACCAGCAGCAGAATCTTCCATTGGCTATTTCTTGCAGTATTTATCTGGGCAGCAATTCCCAAGAATGCTATCCATTCCACCTCCAACGCCTCCTCCACTGGGAGCCTGGTATGTCTTCTGGAGGGCACTGCCACGGTATGCTTTGGAGGCACTTGTTCAAGATCCTTTACTAGCTCGTGAACAAAAATACATAATACCATGTTCCCTCAACTTCTTTTCCTCACTAGTTATTAAGAGGGGAGGTCGTTGGCACTCCTTGGCACAGGGAGAACTCCTTCCATCCTTGGAAAGTCATCTAAAGAGATGCTAGGAAGGGTCCATGCTCCATTACACAGTCTGAATTCATGGATCTTTTAGAATTATCTTTTGGATCTCTATTTCTAAGTTTTATTGTTTTCTTCCTCCTCTGACTTTTGATTTTGTTTTTTTTCCTTTTTTTAGTTCCTTTGGGTATAAAGTTAGATTTAAATTTGTGGTTCCTTTTCTTTCCTGAGGTAGGCTTTTTAGTTATAAATTCTTAGTATAACTTCTGCTGTATTCCATAGGTTCTAACACATTGTGTTGTTTTATTGTTTTCTTGTCTCCAGGTATTTTTAAATTTCACCTTTGACTTTCTTGTTAACTGAATAGTTGTTCTATCACGTTTTTATTATCCAGAAATATGTGGTCCCTCTTCTTATTTTTTATAGATAAGGAAACTGAAAAGTAATATATTAGCCATATGTCCCCAATGAATTTACAACACTGCTAGATTATTTCTGAAGTGTCCTAGATGGCTATAAAACTGTAATGAAATAGATACCCCCAAATGCTCTGTTACAAAATTACCCTCACTTATTGGATTTTCAACTTAATATGTAGGAAGCCATTGATTCAAAGATGTACTAGATATAAATAACCCATTATTTGCTGTTTCCTGGGTATCTTCTAAACCATTTTCATGGCCCAATGAATGTTTGTGTTTCTATAAACTTAAACCAACTTGTATCCATTGATAGAGAACAAAAGATTACATTAGTGTCAGCTAAAAACAGGCAATTGAGAAGAACGCATACAAGATCAGATTTCCTTGGACTACCAAACTAAACCATATGTTGTTTATCTTTGGCTTAGTTTTAAACCTAAGATATTAGAATGAGATTAGACATGACAATGATAGGTCTACCAAATCTATTTTAGACACACCTAAAAAAGTAAAAGATTCCCTTCAATTTATTTGAGCTATTTCATACCTCACTTTTGCCATTTGTCTTCACACTGTTTACCTAGCTTTATCATATTATTCCTTCCTGAGATGCGGAAATTTTATATAAAAGTGCAACTATATTAGCCTATAAAATTCAGTTAAAATGATATTTGGAAGATATCTTTAGACCTACCAAGACTTTGAATTTTTTTAAAGATTTATTTATTTATGCATACAAGAGCTGGGGTACAGGCCAGACCAGGGAGGTGAGAGGATTCACCAGAGACAGAGTGGGGAGCAGAACAGGCAGACTGACTGAAACACACTGCTGAAGGGAGCAGTGGGCAAAGGAGGAGAGGTCTGCTACACTATGTGGGTCCCCTCACTGGCCAGCAGCAGGGCTCAAATTCCTGTTGCAGTGGCTGCGATTTGCTTCATAGTGTGTTGCTTAATCCACTACACCACCAGGGAGGCCAAGACTTGGAACTTTAACATTATCTGGTATTAATGAAGTTGAGCACATTTCAAAATACCCGGGCTTTCTAAAATGATGAATAAATCACCCTCATTACTAGACAAATTAACTTTTAAAATTCTATATTCGTCAGTAAATTTTCTAATCACTTAAAGCCTGATGGTGATTTGTTTATATCTCTCCAGTCCAGGCTAAAGCTCTGTGTAAAAAATTTTGAAGGCTTGCTTATTTTGCTTAGAGAGAAAAATGTGGTTTCTCTGTTGCTGAATTTTATTCGCATTTTCACATTTACCACCAATTAGAAATTAGAAAGGAAATTTACCACCAATTATGAGGCTTTCAAATGTTTTAAATTACTTTTTATATTAATTGAAATTTTATTAATTTACCATTAGTTTACTATCTTATATAAATGTAGCGTATGATTAGGAAGTGTTTTTGAGATAGTCACTTGAAGATTTGTTTAGGCAAATATATTTTAGTCAAACCAGAAGTTGTAATCAAAGAGCGAAAACTTTCTGTATTAAGCACTTAAGATGGGTTCATTTTTCACAACAGTGAATAATTTGGCAGCATTTTAAATGCCAGAAGAAAAATTGATTATGATGGCATACAGTCTAAAGTCCCTCTTTTTGAAACTTGGACTGGAAATAAAAAATGAAAATTTATTTCCTGTTTTATACTTCAATCTAACTTTGTCCCAACAAAAAATGGATGACAGCCTACATAATTTTTTTTAAAGTTCAGTGATCACTAATAAAAAAAAATTGAAAAACATTTGATTAAAAGCCTGAGAAGGGTAATGTGAATGTGAGGCTTTAGGTCATAAGAAGGAGCTGGAAGTCTTATTTCTAGATTACTCATTGTCTCTGGGAATCTGGGTAAGGAAAAGAGGAAGAATGTAATGATAACTACAGTGTTTCCTTACAAATTAACTTTGTTTGGAAAATCTCAAAGACTTTATAGAAGATGAGCTAAGGGTAAAACCAATAGTTTAAGTATCCATAAAAGAGAGCTCCAGGACTTACATGAAAAAAGTAAAGACTATACCAGATAATTCATTTCTCTAAATTCAATAGTAATAGGCAGCAGAAAAAGAATTCTAATCTAGTACTCCCTAGTCCAAATACAGTTTTTAAGGTAGCTCTGTGATTCTCCTTAGCTGTCCTTTGATATGAAACTCTACACCCAAGAGACATCTGAGATGATAGTTTTCTTAAATCCTCTTATTCTCTTTATTAGGAGAAAGCAGCCATAAATCCTCTTAAGAAGAAGAAAATAGTTATAAAAAATAATCTCAAAACTCTGGTTTTGATCATTTTAATTAAATTCATCAATGGCCTTTCTTTGGTTAACTGGGAAAAAAATCTTAATGATCATTAGGCCAAGATTCTATTAGATGAGCAAAGTGGGGATTTGAATCTGGGAAGTGGTTGGACAGATTTTATTCTGTGAGAGCTGTTCTCTCTTAGGTGTGCCTTAGCTATTTGGGTCCTTTGTGGTTCCATATAAATTTTAATCATTTAAAAAAAATTTTAATTCTATAAAAAATGCATTAGAATCTGGATGGGCAGTGCACTGAATCTATAGATGACTTTGGGTAGTATGAATATTTTAACAATATTAATTCTTCCAGTCCCTGAGCACAAGATACCTTCCACTCTTTCCTCTTAAACTAGTGTCTTCTAGTTTTCAATGTAGAGATCTTTCAAGTGCTTGCTTAAATCTATTCCAAGGATTATACTGCTTTTGATGCTTTTTTAAATAGTATCATTTTATTTTTTTCTATATAATTCATTGTTACTATATGGATAGCTACTAATTTTGTGTTTTTAAATTTTGTATCCAGCAACTCTACTAATTTACTGGTACATTATAACCATGTTTTGGTGGAATGTTTAACATTTTTATATTTAAAATCATGTACTCTTCAAACAGTGACAGTTTTAACTCTTCCAAATCTGATGCCTTTCCCTTTTCCTTGTCTGACTGCTCTGGCTAGGACCCCCCAGTACTGGGAGTGGTGAATGTGGACATCTGACCACTGTTTCTGATCTTCTAGAAAGCTTTCTACCTTTTTTTAAAAAAAAGATTTATTTATGCATACAAGAACTGGGGTACAGGCCAGAGACATGGAGGGTAAGAGGAGTCACCAGAGACAGAGTGGGAAACAGAACAGGCAGATTGACTGAAATACACTGCTAAGGGGAGCAGTGGGTGAGGAAGGAGAGGTCTGCTGCGCCATTTGGTCAGTTCCCTGGCCAGGGATCAAACTCGTGCTGCAGTGACTGAGGATGCTTCATAGCATGGTGCTTAACCCCTTGCGCCACCAGGGAGGCCCAGCTTTCTACCTTTCACCACTGAGTATGAATAGCTATAGGTTTGTCATATTTGCCCTTTTATGATGCTTAGGTATGTTTCTTCTGTCCTTAATTTGCTAAGAGTTTTTAACATGAACAGATACTGAATTTTGTTAGATGCCTTTTTTGTATCTATTGAGATGATCACATGAATTTTTCTTTCATTCTATGACTGTGATATGTCACATTGAGTCATTTGCATATATTGAATATATGCAATATATTTGCATATACTTGCATGCCAGAAGTAAATCCAACTTGCTCATAATGACTGATCTTTTTAATATGCCTCTGAGGTCAGTTTGCTAGTATTTTATTGAGAAGCTTACTATCTATATTTATCAAAGATATTGACCTACACTTTGCTTTTCTTCTAGAGTCCCTTTCTGGCTTAGTATCAGGGTAACCCCAGACTTCTAAAATGAATTTGGGTCTGTTCCATCCTTTTCATATTTTTGGAAGAGTTTGAGAAATATTGGCATTCATTTTTCTTTTAGCTGTTTGATGAAACTTATAGATGAAGACATCTGGTCCTGTTTTATTTTGTTAGGGATTTTTGATTACTGATTCAATATCTGTCTTAGTAATTGTTCTGTTCAGGTTTGTCAAGTTGATCTTTTGGAAAAACCAACTCAGTTTTTATTTCTTTTTAATCTTATTTTGTTGTTTTCCTGTTCGCTATCTCATTTATGTCTGCTCTAATCTTGACTAGTCTGTTAACATTTCTCAGCATTGGATGAAGAAGGTAGGAAGGGATATACAGCCCTCATTTCAATAATGATCTTTCTTGGTATTTCTGAGTTTGGTAACTTTTTCTTTGATAGCCTATGATGTTGAGGGACTATATGCCATACATTGTGACCATCTTAACCCTTCTTCCAGACAGTAAGCTTGTTTCAGAGATGGACCCAAGCCCCAAGTAGTATTTTAAAAATCCGTTCAGGTTTTACTGTTTTACCCTGGGGAAAAACAGCTTTATTATATTTGGAAAAGAAGAAAGTATGACATGGGGTGTCATCCTAACCACAAAAGCCCCAACTAGAGAGCTGTTTGATAGTCCCTGTTGCTAGTTCTATTAAGGGGAGAGCATCACCCACTGTTTAGCTAATGCAAATATACTGCAGGGGTAGGGGTGGGGGTGGAGTGGGAGAGAGCAATATTGTGAGGCAAGGGTTAGGAGGTTCCAGATAATTCTGCTCTTGAGACTTTTTTGCCTGTAGTGAGAAGCAATGGGGAGATCTGTTCCCTGTGCCTCCCATAGCGTGAACACCTCACCTCAGCAAGTCTGAGTCTAATGTTTAATAGCACATACTTTTCCTAACACATGGATGCACATAAAGAAATAGAAGTTGTTCCCAAACTCAGGAAAATTGACTGCTTGAAAGAGGGCACTCTATCAAACCTTGACATCTAGAGCTCTAATAAACCTAAGCAGAATATACAAGTGTGGGATGTTAGTAAGGACTTTCCCTAGCAAAATTGAATCACAGAGATCACTCTATTGACAACAACACACTTCTATAAATGCCTGTTGTTTGTAGATCTCCTGCTCAGGGAGGTAAACAAGAATCCAAAGCCACCAAAGATTGCGAAATTGCTTTAAAATCTGCTTCATCTTCAATGTACTTAACACACTATAATTTACCTATCTATCTAAAGCACATATATCTGATGGAGTTATGATCAATTTTTTCTAATAAGAAAGCCTAAATGACTTTTCATTAACTATCTTTAAGGAAGGGGGAAAAAATCATTATTTGAGTTTCTCAGCAATGAAAACGACTATTTTCTTCTGTGCAATTCTGCTTTTGTGGAAGGGATACAAAAGATCTCTTGTAAAATATTTGTTATGGCAAGCATCCCAACTACAAAATGGTTTGACTATCCTAAATTGTTGAAACATAATAGCATCTATTATTATTTTAAGTGGACATGATCTGTGAGAAGAGAGTCTTGCTAAATGTGGGGTGAACCAAGTGTCTTAAGAAAGATTTTTTTTTTTTACTGAAAAAGGAAAAGAAGTGAAAAACTAGATTTCAGCATTCTGAAGGAGGTGATTACATTAATCTGATTCACTACTCCATCTCTAGGCCCCTGCACAGGGAGGGAATGGCACAGAGCAAATGCTTAAGAATAATATGACTGAGAACTCAGAAAAAAGTACCAATCTTTAACCCTAGAGGGCAGAATTCTCTTGAGTACAAATAATCCAATTAATCCTGAATTTGGAATTTAATTCCAACCAGGACTCATTCATCTTTTTATATATGATTTCCTAATATTAGTTTTTATTGTTTGATTTATCTTAGTATCAGCCAGTATATTTTCAATGAGTTTTTTGAGCAAGGATATTTGTGAAATATTTTTCTAGTTTGTGCATATCTGTGAATATCGTTTTATTGTGTTCCCATGAAAAACAATTTGGGTGACTATAAAATTTGTTGTTGTTCAAAAGTTATAGATATATCTTTTTTCATCCAGCATCTATAGAAAAAAATTTAAAAATTAAGTTACTATAAAACTACAGTAACTTTCTCTATTCTTTCTAACTCCATTAGCCTGGAAGATTGTGATATTTTTTTCTTTTTATTATTTTAATTTTATAAACATCACCAGGATATGTCTAATTATGAATTCCTTTCAGTTGTTTTTCCCTGGAATGAAATCTGTGACAAGACTCCTTAAAATCTATAATAATTGGCTAATTATAGGTTTAAATTTTTCCTACTGTTATGGTTTCTTCCTGAGGGAAGTGTATAATTCATGATTTTCATTTATTAATACATTTTACTTTGGAACAATTCTCAAACTTTTCTCTCCCCCTACATACTCAAGGTTTTGTAAATTAATTCTGATATTTTCTTCTTCCAGCATGAGTCGATGATATTGAATATTGACTTTCTCTGTTATCTTCTTTTGTACCTTGCAGTTCTATTTTAGGATGTTATTTTTTTTTCTTTTTACCTGGAGGTCATGGAAATCTTATGGAGGATTTCAAAAAGAACCATTTTTAAATAGAGGTATGGTTATTATTTTTATAAGACTGCCACATTTTGTTTTGTTACTGTTCAAATAGGCAGTTCACGCAAGAAGAAATTAACAAAATAAATGGCAGCTTCAGAAAAGCTATTCCTTTTTGGCACTTAACCTGCTGCCATTAAAACATAATGGATAAATATTTGTGAAACAATTTAGTAGCAATATCACATTATTAGTCAAAAGATGCATGTGTCTCTTTATAAGCTAATTCTAAAAATATTTGTGGTAGGGGGAAGAAGAGGACATCTATGATACTTATATAGTCATTGGTAGCTGTGGCTTGTTGTGGTCAATTTCTGGAAACCTGCAGTGGCTCCATTTCAAGGATAGTAAAAACCAATATTTCCTCAATGACCTGAAAGTTTCCTGAAAGAATAGAGCTTTGCTCTTAGTCCTTTTTACCTCACTGACCAAACTCCTTGAGCACCGGTCCACCCAGTCCAGCCACAATGCTTGGTTCCTGGAACACACTGGCCATACCCACTGTAGGACTTTGCTCAACCTTTCCCTCTGCCTCAAGGTTCTGCCCTTGGATTAAGTCTCTTATGTCCCATTGCCCAAATCCCCCCTGCTTAGTGAAAATTAACTGGACCGCCTATTTACAGTAACATTCTCCTGAAGAAAAAATACCTAGCTCTGCCTTTTTATTTTTCCAGAGCAATTACCGCATGCTCGCTTAATATAAAATTTGTTGAATATGCTCATTATTTATCTTTTGTCTCTTTTCATCAGACTGCAACCTCATGAGGGTTGAGCTTTCTAAGATAGCTACAGTCTTGTGGAGAATAAAGACACTCTGGATGTACAAGAGATATTGGCAGAGTAGAATTAGGCCAGGAATTAGTCAAGTTTCAGGAGGCTGGATTCCTGATCTATGTAACTGAGCTGAGTCGTGGCTGGGTCTGGGAGGTGGGTGGGGAGGTGGGGAGGTGGAGTTAATACATAGGTAACTTTTTGATAAGGATTAATCCAGGTGACTGTCAATCTCCTGAAATTTCTGAGGATCTTGAAATTTCTGTTATTTCTTTCAAAAAGACTGTGCCCCTACTCCATGCAAAGCACGGCGTGAGATGGATCGTCTACAAGATGGCCATACAATCCAGTGATTTACACAATCTGGTGCATCTAGAGTAAAGTCTTTTACTCTGAGCCTAGGAGGGGCCTTTAGTTGAGACCCAGCACAGAAGGGCTGGCTATGGAGCCTCTGGTACTATTCCTGCATGTCTAGAATTCCATGGAATAATGGCACATTATAATTTCAATGACTTTTCATTTTATCTCCTTTTAAAAGTTTAAAGAGTAGTATATTTTGATAAATAAGAGATAAGGGGAAACAAAAAGAAGTAAAAAATAAAATTAAGTTAATGTGTACCAAAGCTAAACCTCTGGTGATATTTCAGTGTAGAATACTCTCCTTTTGAAATAACCATTGCCCAAAATTTTCAATATGAAGTTTGAAAAATACATACTTGATCTAACTATATGAGTCTTTAATTTTGAAATCATTGTAACTAATTCATAATAAAAGATGGGACTAGAATTAAAAATACAAAACTCTTGACTATCTGCAGATAACATGAAAATATTCTCATTTGATGATTCACCAGTTCAGGGGAGAGTTAAAAATGTTGTTGCATAATTAGAAAATGTTTTGAGTGGAAAAATTAAAACTATCAATATGATAGAAAAGGTAAAATTCACTAGTAATCCCATGACACCTATAATAAGTATTTTTGTGTTATATCCAGACTATGTCCTTCTTAATACGTGGTGCTCTGGCCTGAGTTTGAATCACCGTAGGCTCCAAAGCTTTGCAGTGTCCTGTGCTTGTTTCCTAAGTGTATAAATCCCTGAGTTACTTCAATAGGTATACTTCTGAGTCAAAGAATCATCCTATAGGTTCTGGGGCTCAGGAAATAAAACATGCTAAAAATGACCAAGTGGAAGAAACCCCTGAAACGCCTTCTCCCTGTCAGGATGGTAAACTTAAAGAGTGTTCAGAGAAACTGGGGAGATTATCACTACTATCACACCCTTGTAAAATGCAGATATGCTGACGGGAATCACGTTTCATTTAACTTTCTTGTGTGGACTGTGTAGGAATGATATGGGTCTTAGGGAGCAGCTGTGGAATAGCATACATTAGTCAGATGTCAAATTAAGATGCAGTTGTTTCTGGCGATCTATTGCCTTTCCTAGAGTAAATCTCTGATACTGGAAACAAGGATGCAGCTGTGGACATGAAAAATGTTTTCTCTTCCCTCCACATTAATTTGCAAGAATTCCAAATGTGGTTTGCATTTTTACAGTAATGCTAATTCCACAGTCCTAACTCAAGGCTTTGTTAATTTTCTTGTTTTTAATCATATCTTCTGCAGAGATTATCTTGACATCCTGAACATCAAATTCCCCCACTACATTGATGACATTATCTTGATGATATATATTGATAAACAGGAAGTAGCAAGTTTTCTAGATGCCATAGTAAGAATATGAGAAAAAAACATTGGTTATAAATGCCATGAAATTAAAAGACTCCTCTCCCAGCAGACTAGTTGCTTCATCTTGCACAACCAAACAAGAAAAAGAGGCCAGTGCCAGGTAGACTCTGGGTTTTGGAGTTTCCATATCTCATATTTGAGAGGTTAAGATACTTCCCACTGACTCACCAGTAGGTCATCAGTTTTAAATGGGGCAACAAGAGAAGGTCTGTGGCAAGTCACAGCTGCAGTGAAAGAGACTTCTCTGCTTAGGTCTCATGAAGTAGCAAATCTAATGATACTAGAATAGCCTGTGGAATATAGGAATAGACTCTGGAGTCTTTACCAAATGAATTATGGGTCAGATATCAATAGTTTTTGAGCAAATCCATTTTCTTCTAGATAGAGCTATTTCTTTGAGAAATTGCTCCAAGTTTGCTATTAGACCTCCATAGAGACTGAATGACTAATCATGGACTTCAAATACTACGTGATATAAGAGTCCCATCTTAAACTGACTGTTCTCTGAGCCACCAAGTCGTAAATTTGGGCATACACAACAGCAATTAATTACCAGATGGACATCATAAATAAGAAATGGCACTTTAGTTGGTCCAAAAGACCCGAGAAAATTGCATGAGCAGACACCTCAGACTCTGCTTTTTCAATGCCAACTGCTGCACTGCTGCTACCCTCCCCCAACCTCCCTCCCCTACCCCCGCCACCAGTGTCTTTATAAAGAATTTCTTGGGCCCTTCAGGCTGAGAAGGCCAAACTTTAGACCTTGTTCACACAGGTTTTAGTGGTGTTTGTTCCAAGGGTGACAATACCGTGATTCTGTGGAGCTGTAAGTTGAGACAACCCCTGAGGGGGCATGAAGGAAGTAATTGTTTGGGGACATTGATTCTCATTTCCATTGGGAAATTGGGTTCTTGCTAGGGACTATGAGGGTGACTTATTCTGTTTGGGCTGCTGTAACACATTGCAACACACTGGGTAACTGATGCACCACAGACATTTCTTTCCTGGTTTTGGAGACTGTAAATCTGAGATTAGGGGGTCAGCATGGTCAGGTGAGGGCCTTTCTCAGAGTGGCAGACTTCATACCATATTCTCACTAAAAGAGAGGGTGGGGTTGCTCCCAGTTCGTTTATATGACGGCCTCCTTCCTGATGCTCATGACCTCATCACCTCCCAAAGTCTCAACCCCTCAGTACCATCTCCTTGGGTATTAAGGTTTCACCCTATGAATTTGTGGGAAGCACAAACTTTTATACTACAGCAGAGGAATTATGTTTTAATCTAGGAAATTCTTTAGCATGTTCTTGGTACTTCCTTTTTTTCCCCAAGAGCAACTATAGGAAGTAAAAACTAAGTCAGGAGAACAGGAGATTTGGAATATTCATAAATAAGAATTTGGTTCACTGTGGACGACTTGTGACTAGCTGAGGGCCTGATTGATGGCAGAAGAAAGGCTTGAGATGTAGGAGAAAGGAGTTTATAAATATTCTGCAGTTACTATATGGCTCTTCATGTGTAAATATGTATGTCTTTAATATATGCAAACAATTTCCTTTATTTTCTTTTTCTTTAGAGTTGTATGTAGGATTTCTTGGAGGTACTTTTTCACAACATAGTCTTTAGATAACAGGAATTTACATGTGGCTGTGACTCATTTTGGGGGTGTAATCTGTAGCTCAAGGATGCAGTGATACTTGGAACTTTGCATCTCTATTTTGGGGAGAGGATGAGAATGCCTTTGTCTAAAGGATGGTTCCATCATGTTAACTGTAAATAGGGGACTCTTTTTCCTGCTTGTATGAAGGTTCAAATATATGTAGCAAAACGTGCATGGATACTGAGTAATAAAAGGAGCAGATTGCACCTGTTATCTGGCTATCATGTCTCCTGTCCAGATCCAGCCTCTGTACTCTGTGATGCTTGGATTCTGCAAACAGGGTTTCTTTGCCAGCTGGCTCTCCATTAGACTGACAAAAGGGGACACTAGAGAGAGCTGGAAAACTGGAGGAGACAGGAGGGAGAAATCCTTCCTATTTGCTGTTATGTTGTTGGTTTTTTTTGTCAGTATCAACTTGGAATCAGTGAGTCTCATTATACCTTTCGAGGACACCAGTCACTCCCATTAAGCATCCTTCCCTTAGAAGTCTGACTCCCTCCTCCAAGCTCAACATATCTGCTCCAGCTGAGGAACATCCTCATTACAGAGACCTGCGTTTGGGCTCTATAGGACACTTGCTTAACATTCTGACTTTAATAGCTCCATCCTTTCCCTTGGCTCTCCTAGCCCGAGAGGCAGCAGTTGCCTCCCATAGTGCTTGTTTTACACCACTGTATTGTTCAGCTTTTCTGATTTCAGTTTTCTACTTAAAAATCCTTTTACCTAGATGAATTATTTCTATTAAACCCCTTCTGTTATAATAACATATATGATTGTCTTCTAACATGTAGGAGGTGAGAGGGTGGGCAAAATGGGGAAAGGGGTTAAAAAAGACAAATTTTTAATTATAAAATAAGTCGGGATACCATATACAACATGGTGACTTTAGTTAATAATACTGTGCAGTGTATTTGAACGTTGCTAAGAGAGTAGATCTTAAGTTCGCATCAAGACAAAACTTGTAACTATGAATGGTGAGAGATGTTAACTAGACTTACTACGGTAATCAGGTTGCAAAATATACAAATATTGAATTATGATGCTATAAATCTGAAACTAATGTTACATGTCTATCTAAGTCCAAAAAAGAAATTGTAAGAGTCAAAAAAAAAAAAAAAGAAAAAACACACAAGGTTTTACATGAGATAATACCATATGATTTTCACACTGATCAGACCATTTAAAATTTCAGAAAACCTCTGTGACCCATCAACCTTTTCTTGTTCTTTGTTCTTGTTCATGTATCTTCCCATTGTGCCTTAGAGATGGGTGCTATTCTTTATAACCTGGTTTCCAAGCAAAAGAGAATTTTAATTGATAGAGCTGGTCTGAGATCTTTCTTTCAGACCTTCCAAATGGAATCAATAAGAATGAATTCAATCAGAATCAGCATGTGCTTACTTAGGTCAAGCAAACTTTGTTTTGTTTTCATTTTTGATCTTTTAGAATAAATACAGCAGAAATTGCTTCTGAAAGTCAGGCTAAGTGAAAACTGTTGTTTGAAACTCAAAAACTGACCATGTTTTCATATGTCTGTTTTGCCTTGCCCAGCTCTGTTAAGACCAAAGGAGGATCCACGGGTAGCCCAAGGCCCAGACAGTGGGTGGAGGAACCTCTCTCTACCTGAGGCTAATTCCTCTGGCTTTTGACTTCACAGTAAGCAAGACTGTCTAACGCGCATAGTCTGGAAGTGCAAGATATTTCCAGAAGAATGTGCTGGAAACGCAGATATTCTCATCTTGAATTTGTGGGCAGGGGCTCTCAGAGACTATGTATCTGTAAGGAGAAGCAGGAGCCGATAGCCTGCAAGGTGATAACTAGTAGACGAAGGACTGTCAACGCCACGCGTGTAGTCCTTTCAGAAAGTTTCTTCGGTTGCCTCCAAGTGTCTCAAATGGTCTTATCAACTGCAGTGACTCTATTTTAGAATTTTACAAAATAGGCAGCTTGGCGCATGAGGAAAGACGTGATTATATTTACAGGGAGCTTGGACTCAAGGACCTAAATCAGGGATATGGGAGTAGCAGTTAACCTCAAATGTGTTCTGCTAGTTTTCTGATTCATCTTTTTAAATGATAACTAAAAATTGAATGAGATGTGGAAAATATCCATTTTTGTTTCCAGCCTGGCTTCCACCTTAACTTTTTGTGCTAGCTCTCTTGGAAGATTTTTGTCTGCCTCAGTCAAACTCTTGACTTGTGAAACAGAATCAGAAAAATGGAATAAATGGATTGGAGAATCTGAGAGAAGTAGGAAATTAGCCAATGTTTTTTTCAAGGCACAGAGCCAGAGATAAGAGACTGTGCTGGGTTTTGGCTATAAGAGAGAGGGCAAGAGCATCTGTGGAAAGAGCGAGACTTGGGGAGGAAGGGAGATGGGGGTTTGAGCATGTTACTATGATTTATAAATTTAGCCTCACTTCTTGTTCTTAGAGAGATTCAGATAGATGTGTGGATTCCTTTTACTATGCTTTGGTACATCTCTGAATGGGAACTCCTGCAGGGATTGAACTACATGACTACTGATTTATTTGGGGGTTTCACAGAGCAAGCTGGCTAAACTTGACCCCAGGCATTATCGTTTTAAATCATGGAACAACAGACCAATATTTTCAATTTCGGTTATTCAGGGTACATCTTCAGGTGTGGTTTAAGTTTCACTTGTGGCTTAATGTTTCTTTCTCCCTCTGCTTTCAAACCAACATAATACAAAGAGGGCCTCCAAGAAAATCTGGTCAAGTTATGACAAGAGTTGGGTATGCACACTACACAGAGAGTTTTAGGCTTCTTTGCACCTACAGCCTGTCAGTAAGTGGCTTGTATAACACTATTCAGGACAGCTCATGAACCCCAGCCAGGAACTGCATGCGGTAATAGGATGTTTCACCAACTGATTCCCACTGGTTTCATCATTTTCTGTATTTTTCTCACTTCCTCTACTGATATTTATCACATCCCCCCTTGTCTAAATCATCTGGCACATTTGCTGCTCTGGGTGCTATTGATACTGTTGCTGCTTCATTGAGTATGGCTGGCTGGCTTTTAGGATGCTCACTGTGCTGGTACTGAGCACGGTGCCCTATGCATGATCTCATGCAAGTTTCTGTTCATGCAGTTTCCAGGTATCAGATCTATTTATTTCATTTAACCCTTAAGAGTCCTGCAGGGGAGTTGCTTTGAAATGTATTAACTCTGTTTCATATGCATATGAGAAGCACTTAAAGCTCAGGCGCTATCAATCACACACACACACACACACACACAACCCATTATATAAAAGTTGGCATTTTAACCATTCTTATGTGTATAATTCAGTGGCAGCCATCACCACTATGAACTCCTAAATCATTTTTTTTCAAACAAAATTTCTATAGCTGTTAAAAAATTACTTCTTCTTCCCACTCTCCACCCAGCTCTGGGTTGTCTACAAGCCAGAGGTGTAATTCAGCCTAAGAATCAGGCTGCAGTGGTGTCAGTTCTAGTTTGAATCTGAAAGTCTGCAGATCTGAGAGAGTAGAGGTAGGAGAAGAGGCAGGTCACTTCTTACACATAGAGAATAGTTTCCTCCACTGTCCTTTCATTCTATATAGATGCTCCGTGAACTGAATGGTCTCATCTGTGTTGATGAGGACCATCTTAGTATGCAGACTCAAATGTAATCTCTTTACAGACACAGCTAGTGATCCTGTTTTACCAGCTCTGTGGGAATCCCTTAACCTAGGAAAGCTGAGGGATGTGATTATCTCACATCTAGTCCACTTATAAGTGAACTAAGAACTAATACAGTGTTTGTCCTTTGGTGTCTGACTTATTTCATACAACCAAATGTGTTCAGAATTCATCCTTGCTGTACCTCTATCACGTTTCATTCCTTTTTTTATCTATACCACATCATTGCTTTTTAATGTTGACTAGTACCCAGTATGTATATACTGTTTATGTCTGGATTGTTGTATCACTTCTGCCTTCGGCTCCTGTGAATAATACTGCTTCATACATTGGTGTACAAGTGTCTGTTTGCGTTCAGTTATTTGGAGTATATACCTAGAAATGAAGTTACTAGGTTATGTGATAGTTCTGTGTTTAACTTTTTGAGGTACCACAAATTGTTTTCCACAAATCCTGTACCACTTAAATTCCCACTAGCTCACATGTGTCAGTTTCTCCACATCCTGACCAACCTTGATATTTTCTGATTTCTTTCTTTTTTGATAATAGACATTCTCATAGATGTGACATGTCTCACTGAGGTTTTAACTTCCACTTCCCTACTGACTAGTGATGTTGACTGTCTTTTCATGTGCTTGTTGACTATTTGTATATCCTCTTGGGAGAAATGCTATTAAAGTCCTTTGCATGTTTTTGAATTGGGTTGTCTGTTGTTTCATCTTATAGCTGTAGGTATTATATATTCTGAGTGTAATTATTGTTTCAGAGCTATGATATACAGTACTTTTCTTGTTCTGTGGGTTGTCCTTTCACTCGGTGAGAGTTCTTTGATACAAAAGTTTTAATCTTAATGAAATCCAATTTACCTGCAATTAGCAGTCTTTTCCACACCTCCTAGACAGGTATGCCATCATAAGAACCCTGAGCACTTGGATTGTTTTCTCTAGCTATGTTACAATTCTAGTTTTTCTTTTGTCACCAGTACTTTTGCTGTCAAGAACCAAGTTTGAAACTGAATTGGCTTATTTTAAATTCAGGTAATCACTCAAATCCACCCTTCAAGTGTAGTAGAGATTTATTTTATATAGAAAAAAATCAAGGCAAACTTTATTGACATAATATACCTGACTAATTAAAAGGGAAAGCTCCGTATGTTCAGTTGGATAGTTCTACTTCCCTTCTCAATAGAGAATATTTGTTTTTTAGTTTGCCAACCTTAATTTAATTCACAACTCTTTAAGAACTCAATGGAATACTCTAATCACTAGCTTAATTAACCCCATAAATTCTCCCAGTCGATTGGGAATTGCAAACAACTACTAGTAGAATAATTCCCCCAAAATCAGTCTTTTCAATATTACTGGGAGTTTGAGCTGGATAAGAAATTTCAGGATTTCATCAGCAGCCTGGACTCCCACCTTCCCATGTCTTCATCGATAACCTGGGACTTCACCTTCCAGACCCTTCCATGTTCACAAAGGGGCTCTATCATCACATCTGCATTCTAGAAGGATGCAAAGGGGGAAGAAAAAGTAATTTACCTTCCAGATGAGTCAACCCTGTTAAAAGAACTTTCCCAATCACCTCTGTTCATATACAGAGACCATTGATAATACTGATAGGCTGATATGAGGTAGGCTAAGGCATATGGGACCATAATTAGCTTTTAGATGAGCTCATTGCTGTTCCTGTGGACATTGTCTTGCAATCTGTACTTTCCAAATTGTTACCACTAAATTAATTAGGTTATTTTCTTTTATGAAATGACAGGTATTCAGCAGCTTTATGGAAACCTCTCACCGAAGGAAGTCGTATCTGTCAGCCATTCGTAGTAACCTCAAATAGCATACTACAACCATCAGCACAGTCTACCCTTGTTGATGTGTTATGCCACCCCACAATGTAGCAGTCTTGTCAGAATGGGAGGAGACGTACCCTAGAGATTGTCAGTCGTCTTTGAATACCTCCTGGACAGGTATGTCATCCTAGTCCCCTGGATATTTGGATTGTTTTCCCTAACTGCATTACAAAACATTTCTTGCTTTCTCTTTTTATCTCAAATTGTCTATCTCAATCAATTCCTATGTTTTGTGCTATAATGAACCATGTATGTATTGTCCTTGAATCAATTTTCTTTTGTCTCTTTCCCAATTGAAATGTTAATGTAAGCTACCCAATTATTTTTCTCTTTCATCATTCATGAATCAATCTTAAATTCTCTTGGTGGATCAATGAAATGCAGATTGATGGGGTTCTCCTAAGAACACCAAAGAAATAGCAATAAAGAAATTATAGTGGATTTCAAGCACTAAAGTATCTTTTGATGTACTTGATGTATTCATTATGATTCAGGAAGAAAATGTCTTTTTTCATCTTTTCAAGTTGGGCAAAGTCTAATCAATGGTTTCATCATTCTCTTCCTCATCATGCTCTCCAGTTCCCTGTACCTGCTTGTTTGCATGAATAGACTCAGGTCAGTTCTTATTTGAAAATTTCTTGTCCCGGGCAAAATTTACACAAGGATTCTGCTCAAAAGGTCTTATTCATGTTAGTGCACAACCAACTTCAACTTGCATGTTCTAAAGGGATCTGGCCATCCGTCCACACAAACAAAAGTAGACTCTTAAGTGAGAAAAGATCTTTAATAGAATTAAAGAGGAGAAGAAACGTATTTTCCCTAATAAAACACCCCAAGTTGCATATTCTATTATAGACAAATGCCTAGACAGGAATAGCCTGAAGCAGGGTCACTGAGCCCCAAAAGTCTGCCATGAGTCCAAAGCATCTTCTAGTGGAGAACTGTATGGAAGGAATTCTGAAGCAGATCCCAGAAAGCTGAGGCAAAAGGAGACACCACATCATGACAATGGCTGCCATTGTCAGCTTCCCCACGTGTCTTTTCCAAGTGTCTACTCTGTTTCCCCTCTGTGTTTCCTTCCATTTCTCCTTCCCAGCAGTACCAGGATGCATATCAGGCTACAGAAGCAAGAGTGCTCCCCTTTTCTTCTTCTCTTTAGCCCACCTGCCTTCCAGGTTCTATAGCATCACCTCACTCCTTAGTTCCCCCCATAGTTCTCAGTGGCTAGTCCAAGAGGGCTGCATGTAGGCAGTGGTGGGAACATCACACCTGCCCTTTCATTGAGATGCCTCTGTTGCAGTGAGTGTGAAACTCCACTCTATGTCTTACACTCTGTGACTATATCTTTGCGTCTTGAACACATACTTTATCAAGTCACTGGCAGGAGTTCTGGGGCAATTATTTCTCTGTCTTGTGAGTTGCTAGGTTTTGTGACCTGACTAGGCTCTTTGTCTTTGTTTCTCTGAACTCATTGTACCCAATTCTAACTTTCCAGGTTTGCTGATTTCCTTGCATTTCACTTGTGATGATATGACTCTTGATTTTCATGTGAATCACAGCATTTGATTTTGTTGTGTGTTTAAAATATCTTATTTATATCAAAAGGTTTCTTTTTCCCCCAATACATTTCTGGGTTAGAGCGTAAGTGAACCTGCCAAGGTGAGTTGTTTTGAAGATGGGCTGTTACTTTGTTTTGTTTTCAACTTTAACTTCGTGGGAACCTGAAAAGACGAATTAAAGCAAAATGTACTGGATTTCTGTAGATTTCCTAATTTTTTGACTCTTCTAAAATGTTTCTTGACTTTTGCCCTTTTCTTTCTGGAGATTTTACATCTCTTCTGGAATGTTTTAGTTATGTCACTAAATAGGCTATAACTTAGGCAGGACCTTTTGTAAGGATTATTTTATTCTGTCCTTATGTTTTTCTAAGTTTTGTGTGTTCTTCATTCCAGTTTTAGTATATTGCTGCTGAAGCAAGCACTTCTTTATGGTCTTAATCTCTGATATATTCCTTCCAAGATTTCTACATAATGAACCTATAATGTCTCAAACATAGTCTTCTTTTTCACTTTTTTGTCTTTAGTAGTTTAACTGTTCATTTTTTTTTATTATAAGAACAATTGAAATTTACCCTTTAAATATCTACCCTTTTAATATCCACAGAAGTGAAATTGCTGGAGTATATGGTAGTTCTTTGTAGTGCCAGGAAGGCACAGAGCAGGTTCTCCATGGTTCCAGTAGATGGGTAAAGGCAGAGTCTTAGAGTCCTCAGTGGCTTTCGTTACTCTTTACATAAGAGGTGACCAGGTACCACCCAGGCAGGGGTGCCTAAGGTCCAGGCTAATATCACTCTCTCTAGGCTCTCTGCTCTCTATTCTTTCCCTCTTCTCTCTTCCCCTCTGTTCTCTCTGCTGCTGGCATCTCTGTGATGTTGTCCTTATACGCTGCATATCTCAGCCTAGGTGCGCTGTAGCAGCAGGAAAGGGATGGCACAGGAGCAAGGGTTCGGGATGGTTCTGGGCAGATGGGTCAGGGAAGGAGAGTCTTGGAGCCCTCGGTGACTTTTTTGCTTTATTTAGTAGAAGTGGCCAGGTACATGGCAGGCATGGTTGCTGGGGGGCATGCCAGCCTCCCAGCCCCCAGTGTATCTCACCCTCTCAGCTGCTTTCTTCTCTCGCTGCTGTTGCTGCTCCTTCGTCCTGTCGGTTCTAATGGTCGGTTGGTTGGTCCTCACACATCTCTCTGTTGGTCCTCGCAGTTCTGGCGTCCTCATGACACCACCCATTTAAGCCCATGTCCCAACTCAGGTGCGCCCACTTGCGCATGCCCACCCTGGAATGCTCGCAGCACCGCAGGTGTCCATCATCACAGTGGTGGGAGGGTGGAAAGACTGATCAACCTTTACCCTACATGCGCCCACTTGCACATGCCCACACCCGACTTGAGGTGCCCACCATCAGGCATGCGTGAGTCCATCACTGACACCAATGCAGGAGGGTGGAAAAGCCTGATCACTTCTCACTGACCCTACATTCTGTTTAAATTTTTTTGATGAATGTCCATACTGTCTTCCAGTTCTCTCTGAGAGTATATGAGTTTAGATTTCTACACATCCTCACCAACAATTATCCTTTTTTAAAAGTAGTAACCATCTCATAATGTGTGAAGTTTCTCTGAAGCTGTATGTAGGGTCAGAGAAATCAGGTCTTTCCACCCTCCCGCCACTGGTACAATGATGGACACCTGTGGTGCTGCGCGCATGCCTAGTTGGGCATGCGCAAGTGGGCACACCTGAGTTTGGACACTGGCTTATATGGGCGGCGTCATGAGGACGCCAGTACCAATGAGCCGCAGTGAGAGCAAGAGCAAGAAGAAAGAGTGGAACATAGAGTAGCAGTAGCTGCGGGAGGAACAGGACGCCAGCAGCAAAGCAACAGAGAGGGTGAGATGCACCAGGGGCCATGTACCTAGCCACCTCTGCAATAAGAGCATAAAAGTCACCGAGGTCTCCAAGACTCCTTCCTTTACCCCCATCTGCTAGAACCATCCAGAACTTGCTCAGTGCCGCCTTTCTGGCACTACGCTGCATTTCTCTGAAAGTGACATGGAGCATCTGTTCATTTACCTGTTGGTCATTTGTTTGTCTTTTTTGGAGAAATATCCCAGAGTCTACAATTAAGTAGGCACAGTAAATGATGAGAGAATGATGAGAAAGTGGGAAACAGGAAAACATAATTAGACTTTGCCTGAAAAGATGGGTGAAAATCCATTAATAAAAATTTCAAAGTCAAGAGGTACTTCAGTTTTTGAAATCCATTGGGGTGGAGCATCTGGTACTGACTGCGAGTAGGTAGAGGCTAAGGTTGCTGCCGAACACCTCCAGTCCATGGTATCTTCACATCCATAATGATTTGACCTGAAATGTCAAAAGTGATGAAGTTAAGACACTTCTGACACAGGAGATGTTTTGGGGGTACAGTTGAAAGATCTCCCAGCTTGCGCTCCCAGTGCCTAGATGACAGGTGTTTCCTCTTCAGGGAATGTCTTTTCCTGATGCCATGCAGAGGACTCACAGCCGTGTATCTCCTTGCAGCTCTCTTTGTCTTCAGAAGATGAAGGAAGCT
Organism: Galemys pyrenaicus; assembly: GCA_019455555.1. Lineage (NCBI taxonomy): Eukaryota > Metazoa > Chordata > Mammalia > Eulipotyphla > Talpidae > Galemys > Galemys pyrenaicus. The sequence goes on along the minus strand of JAGFMF010011668.1, from coordinate 12,345,401 downwards.
GGTCCCCTAAGTGTATTTCTCTAAGTGAGAAATGTACTAGGAGTTAAATAGTGTAATCAGCAAGACCTCATCCCACTATTTAATTGTATCAAGAGATTCGTTCTCTTGTGTTATGCTGTGTTGCAGAATTAATCAGTGCAGTGAATCAGAACTTGCTGAATGGTGGGTTGTTTTTCTTTTTTTTTATGGCCTGGTCAGATTACCCCTTGTAGGGTAAATGAAATATCAGGTTTTTCCACCTGCCTGCCTGCCATTAGCAGCAATGATAGACACCTGTGGTCCTGCACACATGCCTGATGGCGGGAACCTGAAGTAGGGTATGGGCGTGCATAGGTGGGCGCACCTGGGCTGAGAGGCTGAGCATATTAGGGTGTCATCACAGGGACACCAGATGAAGCAGAAGTTTGGCGGCAGAGTAAGCAACAGCATAAGCAGGAGAGAAGTAGCAGCAGCAGGAGAGAGCCCAGAGAGAGTGAAGATTTGCCAGGGGCTAGGAGGCCTGCCAACTTCCTGGCTACAAACCTGCATCCCCCACCCCACCTGCCGTGTATCTGGTCGCCTCTGATGCAGAAAGATTAATAAAAGCTTGAAAAAGCCACTGAAGGCTCCAGGACCTCTCCTTTGCCCGTCTGCTTGGATCATATAGAACCTGTCCTGTGACCTCCTGCCACTACACCCCTAGATCAGTCTTCTTTCCTTGTAGCTAAATTATTGAAATATGCATTGACCTTTCTGCTTCACTGACCATCTCCTGCCCTTCTTCATGGAGAGATTTCCTGGACCATTGCTTGTGGATGATTGGACAACTAAGATCTGTGGTTTGGAGGGAGATCAATTATCTCAGTGAACCACTACCTGGGTAAAAGCACAACAAGTCTCCAGTTTGTATGATTTTTTTTTTAATAAACGGAAGACTGTCAGGAACTTCTTGATAGGCAAGTCTGGATGGGCACTGAATCATTGCTTCAGGGCTACCCTTGGGGAAGCTGTGCACTGTAGCACTTGTGCTGGGTCAGTTCTGCTCCAGCACAAGTAGGTCTGAATGAGAACTCTCTGAAGTAATTTAGCAAAGGAACTTCTTTTCATCTTGGCTGAGGATGTGATTGGAATTTCTCCCTGAAGACAGATTGGAAGTTCTAACCTTATGTCTGAATCCTTGTCCATCAGCCATTGGAAGGTCTCAGCATATCCTCATCACCTGGGTTGGACTCTGACCTGAGGTTTGTTAGATCTCAGAGTTTGTCACTATTCAGCATTTGCCATGATTTTTTCTCTATATTAAATCTTGCTCTTAAAAGCAACCTAACATCCTAGTGATTTAGCAACATTTCTTACACAAAGAAATAGAGTAAATGATACAATGTTTATAAACTAATAGAGTATTTAAAGGTCACTGAAATATTTCATAGTTACTCTGCAGGCATCATTATTCGTGGGGTAAGTATATTAAGATTCAGGCTAGTATGTAAGAAGAACAACGAATCTTGCTTCTGAATATCAACAAGAAACTATATTATTTTATAATTCTGTGCAATTGGAGAATCCACTAATATTCTTTAGAAATATCACCCAATCGTAGTAGTCTCAAAGAATTTCCATTTATAGAAATTATGGCACTCGATAGTGATTGCTAGAATGTGTCAGAATGCTAATAGAATTTCCAAGGAAGGTGGAGCTGCTTCATTTATCTCTCATTGTCTCTGTTTTACCATCCAGTTTCTTACATTTGCAGCTGTTTTTCAACTCATTTGCTTCTATGCCTTTGTATTCTTGTTAATACTTTAAACCAATTTCCTTCTTACATGTAAGTGAACTTTTTTTTTTCTGGGTAAAAGTGTAATAAATTCTAGTTAAACAGAATTCACCCAAAGAGTCAGAAAAATTGAAATAACCCCAAAATTATTCTTATAATTGCAAGTTTAATATAATTTTGATTCCTTTGCTTACATCAAAACTTTCACATTGGGGGAAGTACTAAAACTCAAAACTTTAATGATCATTTAAACAATGGACATTTTTGAAAGAATAATCTAAGTGTTAACCCATTGTGCAAATGTCTAAGAGTGTTGATATTGAAAATGGTCAGCACTTGTTAAAAACAACTGACAGCATTGATGGATGGATGAGCACTGACTGGCTCAATATCGTATCTACATTTAAAGAAAAATTGGGCCTCCCTGGTGGTGCAAGCAGTTGAGCACCGCACTGTGGAGCTTCTGAAGCCACTACAGCATGAATTGAATCCCTGGCCAGGGAGGGGACCCACGTGGCACAGCAGACCTCTCCTGCCTTGCCTGCTGCACCCCTCAGCAGTGCATTTCAGTCAATCAGCCTGTTCTGCTCCCCACTCTCTCTCTGGTGAATCCTCTCACTTCCCTACCACCTCTGGCCTGTGTCTCAGCTCTTGTGTGCATAGATAAATAAAATCTTAAAAAACAAAACAAAACAGTGAAGCCCCTTGAGGGGTGTGGTCAAAGGATCTGTTGCTCTACTTGCCCTCTACCCCCACCTTTAAAAAATAATGAAAATTAAAATCTAATTCCTTCCTTTGGAGAAAAGAGAAGTTTGGGGCACTTAGGAAATATTGTGAAAGTATTCCCTGTGGTAGCAATGGAGCCAGGGCATCCCAAACCCAGATGTGTACACGAGGTGTGTGAGTTAGAGTGAAGGCTAATTTTGTGTCGACTAGGCTGCTGTCCAGTTGTTTGGCAAAACACCAGCCTAAACATTATCTTTTGGATATGACTGACATTAAAATCAGTAGACTGTAAAGAAACCAGATTATCTTCTATAATGGGGATGAACCTCATTGATTAGTTGAAGGTCTTCACAGGACAAAGACTGAGAATTCCCAAAATAATGATTCTCCTGAACATTTGCAATAGGAAACCTGACTGAAAGGCACAAAGCTGTGCTCTGTGGGTATTGGCCTCAAGATAGCAACATCAACTCTTATCTGAATTTCCAGCCTGCAGATTTTGGGGTCTAGCCACTGTCACAATTTCACAAGATAATTTTTTAAAAGAAAAATCTCAGTTTTCTCTTTCTTTCCCTCTCTCCCCCATAGTCATGTTTCTCTGGAGAGAACCAGTCACTGTGGTTGTTAATCTCCCTCAGGATGTTAACAAAAGACAGAATGTGAGCAGAGGTCCTTAGTTTTCAGTGGAGGATTCGCCAGGACCCTTCTACCTCGCATTCCTTCCATGTCTGAATACCAACTTAGATTTCCATCTTCTTGTGTTTAGGAAATGCTATTGCATGTGAGGAACATGCACCATCAGCCCAGTCTGTGGTCTTGTTGCAGTGCTTTCAGAAGGATTTCCTTTTTTTTTTTTTTTTAGATTTATTTGTTTATGCATACAAGAGCTGGGGTACAGGCCAGAGTTAAGGAAGGTGAGAGGATTCACCAGAGACAGAGTGGGGAGCAGAACAGGCAGTGTTCCGAATGCTTCACAGTGCGGTGCTCAACCCACTGTGCTCCCAAGGAGGCCCTGGGTTTCATTTCTGTTTACCTGCGCAGCCCTTGGTAACCACAGAAAACCAGGCCCATGAACTAATAGGCTATGATGTCTATCTGTGGATGGTCCAAACTCTTGCTTTTTGCCTTCAGTGAAAGGAGAGAAAGTCTCTGCACTTTTATTTATTTATTTATTTATTTTTGGCTAGCTTGCCCTGAAGCTTACCTACCCAGTTCTGATTATCTTGAATTCATCAATCTGTAAGAAAATGAAGTGAGATGCTTTGTCATGCCATTCTATATTAGACACCCAGCACACTGTCAAAAGAATTTAATCTTTAGCCTCTTTCATTAATTGGCCTGTAAACTCACTGGAGGCAGGAACATTGATGTGGTCATCTTTGAATGTCTAGAAGTGAGTTTGCCAGAAGTAGATATTTCATAAAATTATGAATAAATGATTATCAGTAGTATTGAACATTTTATAGCATATTTTATTAACTGAGAATAAACTGTTTAATATTTTTGAATCAATGAATAATGTTCTAATCCAAATCAGTTTCTTAATGTGTATTTAGGGAAACTTTATTCAGGAAGGATGTCACAAGATTTCAGTATATTTTCTTTTCTACTTAGCTGCAGATCCCTTCTGTTTTATTATCAACTCTTTGTTTTATGAATAGTCCAATGCATTGTTATTTGCATTCAGGAGAATTTTACCATGTGGTTAGAGTCAGCTGCAATCTGATAATGCTTAATGCACTGAAATTTACTTAATGGTGCTATTTAAATAGCACTATTAAAATCATCTTTCCTTTGCTATTGAACAGACCAAGTAAGTGCATATAACCCACACATTCTTTTGTTATTATACATAACATTTTATCTGATGGAACCCAGAGAGAAATGTGTTGCAGTTAACATGATTTCAGGTAGTAAGTACTAAAGTAACGACAAACCACTGTGTGAGCAAATTGCTATAGCATTCAATTATCCTACCAGAAAAAAATGAGCATTTAAAGAGAGGCAATTTGTTTTGAATGAATCTGTTACTTCAAATAATTTTGTTATAATAAGTGAGTGGAGTTGGAGATTAGGTAATGATCAGAGCAGACATCTGAGGCAATCACAGGTACATTTCATACCTTTTCCAATTGGGGATCATAACTTGTTAAATAACCACTGTGTAGATATAATTAAAAGCAGAAGGTATTTTAGTGTCTAGCGAGTAGTCACTGACTGCTAGTATGAATCATCTAGGAAAAGCAAAGTAGATGAAGATAAATACTATGTTAGTCAGGACAAGAAATTTGTGGAACATAAAAAAGAGTTTCTGAACTTTAAGGAAATAAAATAATGAGTATGCTACACTAGAACAATGGAATAAAAGCAATTGTCATACCCCCAATTAGCTATATGCTTCAACCATTAGGGATCCACAAGACCCTGGGAGCGGTCCTTGCCAGTGAAGTTAGAGTTTTGGTAGAAGTGAGGAGATGGGAGCAAATGTTCTGAATACACGCTATGATTCCCATGGAGAACCTACAGGGTCAACTTTCTCGGGGCTGCACCATATTAAACACCACACTGAATCCTGCAGAAAAATATCACCAAAATTGGCAAAAAAGAAAGAGAGAAAGAGACTTTAGTCTCTCATTTAAGTCTCACAAACTTGACTCTCTCAGTCTCACAGTGTTAAGTGAATTGAATTATGGTAAAAATGCCTCATATTCCTATATTTTTTATAGATGTGTTCTTCTGAGTTTTCAAGGAAAAATAATTTCTTTCCTTTCAAGTTATTCCAGGGAATAAAAGAGGAACTGAGTTTTTCACTTTATTTTCTTAGGGAAATTGTTCAAAAGCCAGTTAAGAGTAATGAAAGAAAATCACAGAACCTTTCCACCCATGGTCAACGGAGTCCAAAGATCTTTAAAAAAATTAACTGAGGCCAATTGTGTGGCTCAGAATGCATGATCATACACACTCTGTTTTTGTTCGGCAGGGGTGGTTTTACATCAGAAAATCTATCAACTTAATTTACCACATTAAGATACTAATGGAGAAAATGGTGATCTCAGCTGGTACAGAAGACACATTTGATACGGTACAATATTATAGAAACTAAAAATCTCCAGAGACAGTAGGAATAGAAGGGAGCTTCCGAATGTGGTGAAAGTTATTTATCAAAACCTTATAGTAAATACTATACTTAGTGGAAACACTTCGGCACTATCTCTGTAGGACCAGGCATAAGATAAATCAGCCTGTTCTTGTAAGAATTTAATGTAGAGTGAGAAGTGCTGACTGGCACCAGAAGGAGAAAAATATCTAAGTTATATAAATATTGGCACAGCTAAAACTCTTTATTTCAGATTAATGTTACAGAGGAAAAGCTAGGACAAGCTGAATAATATAACAAACTCTTAAAATAGATATATAGTTCTAAGATGAGAATAAAGGCCTTTTCAGAATTATAAAAATCCAAAAAAATTTATCTATAATTTATACCTGCAGTATTTCTTTAAAAACTTTAAAAGATTTTAAAGAAAATCTTTGCTGCAGAAGGAAAATGATACCAGAAGGAAATTTAGAATAACAAATAAATGAAGAGCAGTTGAAATAGTAACCATGTGGATAAAATAGTTTTAAAAAGCTATTATTTGTATCTCTTTAAAATATAATGGACTGAAGTAAAAAAAAAACAATATATTTTTGAGTTTATAATATGTTGAAGTGAAAGGTATGACAAAAAATCAAAAAGCCAAAGAGCTGAGAGTTGCAGTATATTATTATAAGGTTCACAAAGCTGCATGTAATAGGATAATTTCACTTGGAGGTGGATGTGATAGCTTAAAGATATGTATTTTAAATTCTATGACAATAACTAAAATAGCAAAGCAAAGAGTCTGGCTTACATGTTAATAGCAATAGCAGAATAAAGGTAAATTATAAGGAAATATTCAATTTATCCAAAAGAAGGCAGAAAACGAGGGAACCAAAGAATAGATAGGATAAGTAGAAAACAAACTTCAAAACAATAGATTAAATACAACCATATTGATAATCACTTTAAAAGACAGTGCTTTTCAGATTGGGGAAAAAAATGCAAGATCCAAATATATTCCACTTACAAGAAACCTCCATGAAGTATATCATCAAAACAGACTAGGATTAAAGATTAGGCAGGTGAACCATGCTAACATTAAGCCAAAGTAAACAGGACTTGATATATTAATATCAGACAAACTGGATCTCAAACTTAACTATTCTCAGCCATAACAAGGCCCTTTTCCTATGGATACAGATATCAATGTATCTATAAGATGCAACAATCTTAAATGTTTATGTCTCAATAACATCTGCAAAATACCTGAAGCGAAAAGCTGACAGATACGCAAAAAGAAATGACAAAACAATCATTTCAGTTGCAGATTTCAACATCCATCTATTTGATAGGAAAGCAGTAAGAAAAGAAACCACTTAAAACGCACCATCACCCAACTTGACCTATTTGACGTTTATAGAACATTCCAACTAGCAACAGTAGAACATATACTTTTTTCAAGTGCGCACGAGCATTTATCAAAATAGATCACATGCTGGGACATAAATTACAAGCATCTATATATTTTAAGAGATTCAGTCATACAAAGTATATTCACTACCACAGTAGAATTATTTAATTATCCATCATAGAAAGATATCTGAAAAATCCTTAAATATTTTGAAATTAAGCAACACATATTCAAAAATAAAAGCCTAAAATATCATTTGTGAACTGTATCTCAGGAAGCACTAGTTGTGTGGGACACATGCATTTGGCAGTGGTCTAGTTGACTTGAAACTGCATGACTTCAGGGAGATGAAAGTAGAACATAAAGTGTATTTGGTAGAAGGAAATGTGGTAAGTGATGATACTGGGACCATGTATGGGGTCCCCATACATGGGGCTTTGTGATATTAGAACCCTGGTACCTGTTCTAGTATCTTCTATCTCAGTCCAATCCTTTAGTCCCTCTTCCTTGTACCAAAAAAAAAAAAAAAAAAAAAAGGTTCTGAAAGTTTTTCATAATTTTAGCTGTAAAAGTTCTTTAAATTCTTTTATAATATTGCATATACTCCAAAGATATTCCAACTTGATTGCATAGGAAAATGGCATTCTTCGAATTTATTTGTAATGTTAGAGTGAATGGGTAATGTATGATAGATCATCTGAGTCTGGTAGTCAATGCCATTTTAATATGTACAGCTACTGAAGTCATTAATCTATGAAAATTTGAATTAGATGTCAAATATAAATATGCAGTGAAAATTGTCTTTGCTTTTACATTAATTCTCACAGTATTTATCTTTTCTGTTTTCTTGATTATCATTATATAAGCTTTTGCTAAATGACACAGTCACTGATTTTCCAATCCTTGGCTAAGGTATAATTTCACTGCTGCAGAAGTTCCAAGTTATTTGGGTAGTTATAGGAGAAATGTTTATTTTTTTTTTAAAAGATTTATTTATTTATGCATACAAGCACTGGGGTACAGGCCAGAGGTGTGGGGGGGGGGGTGAGAGGATTCACCACAGAGAGCGGGGAGCAGAACAGGCAGATCAAC
>JAGFMF010011668.1:12305966-12332887 GCA_019455555.1 Galemys pyrenaicus | reverse complement strand
GTTGATCTGCCTGTTCTGCTCCCCGCTCTCTGTGGTGAATCCTCTCACCCCCCACACCTCTGGCCTGTACCCCAGTGCTTGTATGCATAAATAAATAAATCTTTAAAAAAAAAATTCTGTTCTTTCCTTGTTTTCATGAGTAACTATTTTTATTGTTAGTTCAACCTTCAAAATTCAAAATGAGAGTTACACTGAGTTGCTTCCAGAAGTGTGATGAGAAGCCCTTGAGCCATCTTATCACATATGAATATGTAAGGGTTTCTAGAATGAAAGGTCTTGGTAAAATGACTTTTTTATAAGTATAGGGGTAATGGATTTTTTCTCTTTAATCACAATAGATACCTTATTTTAAAAAAGAGAACCAGGAATAGAAAAAGATAAAAGAAAGGGTAAATATCACAAAATTATAGAATTCATGTTTACCAATTTTAGTTTGTAGCAGTAACTGCATAGAACTAGACCTGTGTTATTTTTATACAGTTCATTTTAGTAAACCTCAACCATGTCTGTTTCCTCAGCATTGAAGGAACAGAGTTTTTTTTTTTAAGATTTATTTATTTATGCATACAAGCACTGGGGTACAGGTCAGAGGTGTGTGGGTGTGTGTGAGAGGATTCACCACAGGGGGGGGGGCGGGGCAGAACAGGCAGATCAATGGAAGTACATTGCTGAGGGGAGCAGCGGGCACAGCAGGCGAGTTCTGCCACACCATCTGGGTCCCCGCCTGGCAGGCAGCAGGGATCGAACTCGTGCTGCAGTGGCTGCGGTTTGCTTCACAGTGTGTTGCTTAACCCACTGCACCATCAGGGAGGCCCAAAGGAACAGAGATTTTAGGACTCACCACTAGCACAGAGCATGGTACATACCAGAATCAGCTGAATAGATGACTGAATAAACCAGTCTGAATCCAGTGAGCAGCCAGAAAGGTGAAAAAAAATTGAAAAACAGTTCCTTCCGTAGATGTCACTGTAGTGACATCATGAGCCATCATCCTTCTATTATTGATTCAAAAAATGATAGAAAACATCAAGGAGCAAAAACCAGGAGAAAAAATCACCTCTAGCCTTATGTGATAAAGGCAAAACAGTGAGCTGAAACTTCTCCCCTTTGTAGCTGCATAAAGCAACAATGACACGCTTATGTAATTGACAAAAGAAATGTTGCTTTATGTAACCCTTTAGTTATGTCTCTGAGGTTGAGAAGGGGAAAAATATACTCCATTATCAAAAAGGTATCACTATTAAATAATCAGAGCACATCCAAGAGAAACAGGGAATGAGGTAAAACAGTTCCATTTATACAGTTGCACAGTCATCCCCCGTGCCTACCCCAGAGGCTGCTGGGCAATCCCTGCCTGCAACAGCAGGGTGTTTTCACCCACCTGCCTGGCACTGCCACACATGTACAGGCCTACTTCTTCATCCTCTCTGGCTTTGGTTTGAATTGTCAGTTGTCCATTTCATTTTGGTCTTTCCCAGGAAGTGTCTGAGAAAGAGTACCTGAGATAGGAGGGGAGGACAAATTCACTGCTTTCTGGTCCATCTTTTTAAGGTGATATTCCAAAGAACTGAGCTGTCCCCCTGGTAAGTCGAACTGCCTCTCAGCACACACCTGTGCCTTATGGTAGCCATCCTGGTTTTCCTGTGATTTATCAGCATCTCCTAGATTGCTCAATTTTCAGCCTAATGTGGTACTGTTATAATATTTTAAAAATCCTATCGTTGTTACACCATGAAATACTGTGCTAAAAAGAGTCTCTGTTACTTCTATCTGACTTACATTGGTTTATTATTCTGTAAGAAGACAGCTTTTATATAAGAGAAAATAGATGACTGTAGACATGCTGTAATTTAAAACATGGCTCAAGACCTATTGTTCTCCATATTTCTTACTTCCTTTGCTTTCCATTGCACTTCAAAAACAAAACACTGATGCTATCCCAAAATCACATGAATAGCTCTGGATTGTGCACAGTTTTTGCAGATATTCCTATTAAAATACAGGGGCGGGGGGGGGGGGAGTTGTATTCTAAATAACCTAGAGGTAAATAAACTGAAAACTGAAATACAAAAACTCTCTCACGATGATTGGAAAATGCTCTGGTAATGATAAAGCCAGAGACACTGAGGTCAGCATGACAACTAAAGCCAGTACAACTCCAGTCCTAATCCACAGAGGAACTGCAAAAGGCCATAGAAGAGTGAGAACCATGCAGGGCTAGTACCAGGTTTGTGTCTTATATAACAGCATCACTGTTAAGATGGTATGAGAGAGACACAGGAAAGAGAGAAATAGACCACTGAATGCTATGGGTAGGACATGGTTGTAGATGGAAGGTTAAGCAGAGATGTGAGACACTGACAATATCACCTGTAATTTTTGGAAAATTGGTTATTTATGGAAATTTTTGATTGATTCCCTTCCTCTGATGATATACAATAATAGCTTCCAGGTGTAGCAAAATTAAGACATAAAAAACAAAAACAGTACAACTTTAAGAAGGAAACAGAGAGAACTTCTAGAACTTCAGAGATTTCTTTAGAATTCAGAGGGATTTTTTTTTAAAAGATTTACTTATTTATGCATACAGGAGCTGTGTTAGAGGCCAGAGTCCAGGTTGGTGAGAGGATTCACCAGAGACAGAGTGGGGAGCAGAATAGGCAGACTGACTGAAATACACTGCCAAGGGGAGCAGTGGGGGTCGAGGCAGGAGAGGTCTGCTACGCCATGTGGTTCCTCTCCCTGGCCAGGGGCAGGGATTGAACTTGCTGCAGAGGCTGTAGTTTGCTTCATAGTGTGTTGCTTAACCCACTGAGCCACCAGGGAGGCCCAGGACTCAGAGGAATTTCTTAACAAGTATACAAAAGTATTGTTTGTTTGAAACAACTGCTAGAGTTAACTACTTTTAAGTTGCAAGTATCTGTTTATCCAAATATACCATAAACTGAATAAGAAACAATTCCTACACTGGAAAGGCAGGTAGACAGCATAAAAACCCACTGAAAGGTATTCAAAATATGTATCTTCAACTTAATTCAAAACTTTTAAGAGATATTATAGATATTTAATAGAGGAGAAAACATGAATGAATAATAATTGTATAAAAAGATGATTCATTTTGTTAATGACAGAAGATATACACAATAACAAAAATGATACCCCATTTTCATTCTCATCAGATTGGCTAGAGTCTAATGATTGTAAATGTGGGTATGTATTGGAAGCAATAGAAACACACTGTTGATGGCATTGTGAACTGGTGCTTTAGTGAAAGTGGGCATCAGGTGATAAAGTGGAGCTAGCACTCGTTATGATCCAGGTCTTTAACTTCTAGTTATATACTCTATGTGGGCATATGTAACCATAGACACAAGTGAGAGTGCCATAGTAACCTTGTAGAACAGAAATGAAACACTGGACTCAACCCAAGGGCCATCATCAACAGGGTAAATACATAAATTGTGGCATAGCACACACTGTAATACTATAAAGTGGTGAAATGAATCTGAGACAGGTTGATTAAAGTGGCAAAAACATTACACAATATTTTTTCAATAGATGTACATGTAGTGTGTAAAGAAAATCTAGGATATGATTAGCACGTAAGTGTTATCTCTGGCAAGGAAGGCTGTGGATATATCTGAGTAGGGTAAATGAGAGGTTTCTGGTATTTATAATTTCTTCTTTCTTATTTATATAGTGTGTCCATGAATATTATTGAATTATTATTCTTTACTGTGTATTTGTCCTGATATACTCATGTTAAATATTTAAACATGTGTATATGTGCATATATTTCACATATAAAAGTCTGAAATGGTGCTTTATACAGGAAGTACTGAACAAATCTTGTTCATTCAATGCTTTTTGGGGGTCTACAGAAATGGTTACATAATTTATCTTCTTAGTTTTTTTAATGTAGTGAGTAACACGAATAGCTTTTCTGCTGTTTAAAAGGTCTATGGTAAACCTGATTTTTTTCATGTTTTATAGGCTATGGTTAGGTTTGGTTTTCCGAAGTTCAGGATTTTTATACTATGTTCATGAAATTTTTCATTTTTGTCTGTTGTCTTTGTCTTCCTCTTGGCATAAGTTTCATAGAAACGTGATAGAAATCTAGAGTTTATGTCACATTAGAACTATCTGTGCATTGACTGTCTATAAAATGTCCTGATCTGTTATTTTCTTTGTATGAAAATTTAAAATTACTGATTCACTTGCCTTAATAGTTCTGTATTTATTCATGTTTTTATTTATATTTTAGTTCACTTTGGTAAAATAGATTTTTCTAGAAATTTTTAAATCTCATCTAATTTAGTAATGATGTTTTAAACTTTCTTATTTTTATATTTTCTTATTTTTTAGAAGAATGGGGGTGTAAGCCAGAGGTGTGGGGGTTTAACGGATTCACCAGAGACAGAGTGGGGAGCAGAACAGGTGGATCTACTGAAATACACTGCTGAGGGGAGCAGCAGTTGAGACAGGAGAGGTCTGCTGAGCCATGTGGGTCACTCCCTGGCCAGGGATTGAACTTAGCCCATAGTAGTGATAGCACAGAGACTTCACCCCTAGACCATCAGGGAGGACCTTAAAGCTTTCATTACGGTTTCTCTAAAATCAAATTAAGTACAATATATAAAAAAATCAAAAATTATTTTTCTTTTCAATTTAGAGGTCTGCCAATTTATTTGTAAGGAAAATAAATAATGAATCATAGTCTTTACTAAGATAGACAATTTTTTCTCATTACTTTCTTCTGAAGATTAATACTATGTTGGAGCTTCATAAAATGATGTATTACAAATGTATTCTCTAGTTTCCTTTAATTACGTATTGTTTTCTAACATAGGCAGATATTGTGTACCAAGAAACATATTTAATCATGATAATATCTTCTGTTTTCTTTCTCATGCGTTATCCTAGGTGATCGATCTTTCACAACTTTATTTTGTTCCTCTGCTTAAAATTCTCCAAGGTTACTTGTGAAATCCAAAGTCATTTTGAGAAAGGGCTCTGGAGACTCCCCTGGGAATACTTTGCTTGAAAATGCATGAGTTCATTCTTAATAAAATTCAATTCTTAAGTCCCTGCCTGCCTGACTTTTAAAGTCTAATTGTTTATACTCTGAAGTGGCTCATGTCAAGGCCGGTGATGCTTGACTGTGTCAGTATTCCAGGGTTGTTTAAGAAAGTAGGTGTTGACCAACACTAACTCAATAGAAACAAACAGTTTAATGAGGAAATAAAGCAGGTTATAGAAGAAAGACTTGTGTGCCTTGCTCAGATTTTATTTGTGTGAGCTCAGAAAATAACTCTGCTCTATTTTCTCTTCTCTTCCATAATTTCTAAGGAGATTAGACTGTGTCACTGATTTCTAAGGCTTCTTCTATCTGTTTTATTAGATATACTGTTGCTTCTAACTCTGTATTCTGCAACATTTATTTGTAAATTCCCTCCCTTAATGCTGAACCTGTAATGTTATTGTTATATTACACTCATTTAACCACTTTCATTTAATTCTTAAAATGTCATCATATATTAGCCATTGGGAAAGAGCTAGGACTTTAATGGTAGATAGTTTTGCATTCCTGCCTCAGTTATGCACTAAAATGGAAGACTTACAAGTAAATCAGGGCAAAGAAGATAGTATGAGTTCAGTGCTGTAAGTCAGTGTGCATGTGACTGACCAGAAAGGAGACTGGTAGACTTCCTTGTCAGATTATATCAGCTAGGGATCTTTAGGAACTGGCAACAACACAAAAGCTAATTTGAAGGGCTGATAAGCATTAGAGAGAGAAAAAAGACAGAAACATATTCCAGAAAAGGAACAGAATATGCAAAAATTAAGATGTATGGAACTACATAATGGCTCTGATATGATAAGAGTAAAGTATTTATGTGAGGGTGAGAAATGAGACTAGAGACCTGTGTAGACCAATTTTTTCTTAAATTGTATAGACTTGTGTTACCTCATAAAATGCCTATCAACCATGCTGATGAATTTTTATGTTGGATACTTTCAGAATTCCAGATCAATTTTACATAGGGAGTTTTTTACGATGCTTTTTTAAAGATTCTGACTTCACTGGACACCTGAGAATGTTTTAATAAGATATATTATGGGTTGGCTGGATCACCTCTCACCTCAACCCCCTTCTATGCTAGTATTTTGTAATGTAGAGCCTGGAAAGCCAAAACCAGTATTTCCCAGATTTCCCTGAAACTATTGTATATGAATAAGCATCCACCTAGCTTAGAGATGCAGTTCATTAAACCAATAAGAAAGTGTGTGTCCTGGGAGAGAAGCTTGTCATGGAGATCCAATTTGCTGGAGCGGAAAAATGGCAGAGATGACAATTCCAGCAGGAGAACAGACATGGTGCCAGCATGCTGAGCCAACATGAATCTGTAGAATGGAAGCAGAGTAGAGCTAAAAATTCCCTAGGAGTTCTGTGTTGTCAATCAAGTTGCTTCTGAGTGTGTTTGCTTGGCAATCCCAACAATTCTGTGAGCTATTTATGTCACCTAGTGATTCTTCTCTGCTTCAGCCTGATAAAAAGATTCTGTTGACTGGGCCTATGAACACTAACCTACCTGATGGGACAGTATGTTAAGAGAGCGCAAAAGATTTGACAGGTAAAGATACAAAGTATTTTATGAGATTATCATGTATTATTTATATGGTGTTATTTTTTTTTTTGGTGTAATGCTTGTATAGGTCCCTTTTATGGTGAATCAAATTGTCATAGAAGAATCACTAATGAATCTTTGTCTTGGCTTTAAAACATTTGTAGAGAGTAAATGAACATTCTTTCCACTTCATTTCCTCTATATAACATAATAGTGATGTATTGAGCAGTAACCACTCAAATAATGTATCACACACAGTCCGTATCACATGATCACATATGTATAGTTTAGTTCAGACTAAACAATGGTCCTATCTTGAAGATGAATATGTACAGTGTGAATATGAACAAAAATTCAGTAAGATTGAATTTTTGATTTTCAAAAAAAGTCTTCTTGCTACCTGAGAGGTGGCAATGAATATTACTTAGTTGTGTGTGTAAGGTGTTAGCGAGTAAACCCACGTGAGCAGTCTTAGAAGAAAAGCTTATTCTGGGCTATTTGCCAGGTGGGACTTCATAGAAAGCGTAGCTGCACTCGCTCATGAGACCTTGGGAGTTTATATAGGGGTTTATGGTGCCGGGGTGAAAGTAGGTTGGAGGAACAGCCAGCAGGATTGCTGAAATGTACATGGAAGTGTCTTTTCCTTCTTGGATGCTTTTGGCAGAGTGTAATGGTCAGGGCACCCACATGACCCCCAGCCCAGGCTGACCTAACAGTGTGGGAATTTTGGAGACATTTTCTTTATAGAAATGACTGTAGACTACTTATATAGGTACATGGTACAGTATTTTTGAGAAAGGGTCTTTCTCTCAAATTATGGTAGGCTTCTTTGTTTTATAGGAAGGATGTAAAATATTTCGTTGTATTAGCAATTTCTGTGCTATCTCCTACTCAGGATTCATAGTAGTCAAACTTTAATAAAGTTTAAGCAGCATGTGAGTTTATTCCCAAGGGTTATGGTTCATGGAATTTGCTGGCTGAAGGCAAGGCGATGGCCAGATGTGGCAGCTCACACCCACCCTGATTTCCAGTGTCCTTTGGGCCCTCTCGGAAGAGAGGACTGACTATCACATACTTCTTCTTTTGACTAACTGTATTTCACCCAGCATCCCCCACTGCCTGTCAGTTTTGACCTGAGCAGATGATCCGACCAACCCTCCTGACTTCTTGAGTCCTGGTTGCCAGGTATCTGGGGAATTTTGCTGACTTCTTTCTGGGGCAGGCTCGGGGGGAGACAATTTCTGTTAGGAAAGTCAGACGGTAACAGACAAAGGAACAGAGAATTCCCTCGACTTCCATCTATTTTGTTTAATCCTATCCTAAAGCACTTTTTTAAAGCAGCTCAGGAATGACACAGTAATACAACAGTTGCACTAGCCCTTGGACGCTGTGCTATCAATTGACTTTATCTTCTAGATTATGAATTTGTATGTCAAGTGTAAATGTGCTAATACAAAATAGTCACTAAGTGAAATATCTGATAAAACAATAGAATGTGGAAGAAAGATCTTAAAAATTTATTTCCAAAATGTAATTCCAAAAATTAAAATTAAAAAATACACAGGTATTTTATACAAAAAATTACTACCTGGTTCTAATATGTTTATAATTTCACCTTTCCACAAAACCCCCTAACAGTCTAGAAATTGTAGATTCATTTTCATCCTTTAAATGGCTTTTATAAAGAGAAGAGCATGAGCGACCTCAAGGGGAAAGTGCTAAGCAGACCCATGTGGAAGTGATGGAAATCAATTATCCCAGAGAAATGGTGGGTGATGTGGAGAGATAGGAATGATTGGCATTTACTTCCTTCAATGATAAGGGTTCAAGGAGAAGTACTGTCAGTCTTTGTCAGATTTCACCTGGAGGAATAAAGAAAGAGGAAGCAGGATGGGGGGGATTAGTGTTCTTAGTTGCAAATAATGCAAACCAAATCTGAATAACTTTGTGAGAAAAGATATTTATTGGAAACATGTTGGGGAGCTGACAGATGGATCAGGCTTGGGAAATAGTCACAAGTCTAGGAAGTCTGTATCTGAGGACATATCCAAATTCACCTCTCGGTATACACCAGAACCCCACTGATGCCGCACTGGGCAGCACTTGTCACCATCATGGGTACTCAGCTCCATTATCACCGTAATAGATAACTGGATGCCCCTGCACTTCCATCACCCCTTCAATGTTCCAGGTCTTCATGGCACAGTAGAGGCTGCATGGTCTGCCTAGGCTTTCACTGTGGGAAGTCAAGACTATGTCCCCTGTGAAGATCTGCATGGGAGATTCCTTACTCCAGATAGGAAAGATAACCAGAAACCACATAATTAAAAGGCAGAGCCTCAGCTGTGACAAGTATCTATGGCTTGGGGGTATCAGCTCTCTCTTGTGGGAAAGACGTCGCGTGCTCAGGTTGTCCATAATCTCCATAGGTTGGGTTTCACCTGGAGTAGAGAAGGGACATCTATACTAGGGGTTAACCTGGTATGAAGTGGCATCTTGTCCAGAGAAATGTGGGTGCCTGCCTCCTTTCCAACTTCCTTACTCATTTGTCCTTCATCAGTCATAGGGCTTGGACTGGTCAGTGGAATCATATGTTGGGGAGGTGACTGGGAGAAGGGTTAGAGTGGCAGGAATAGGGGGAGAGTGGATAGTAGCCAGGGGGTCATGGAGCAGAGTCCCCCTCAGATGATTCACAGAGCATCTTATGGGCACCCTCCACTACTAAGAGCAGTGCAGCTCGTGAAAAGAAAGGGACAATGCACAGATTTCAGAAAGATGACATCTATGGACATCACTACCACTACAGAACTACCCAATCCCCATCGAATTTTCTTCCCAGGTCCATGGTTAGACATGTTACCGATATAGCTTTATTTACTCATTTTTCTTAAAAAATAATGGTTCTATATGTTTGTTATAATGATACATGCATTGTTTTAAAAAATCCAAACAATATAGAAAAGCTCATCACAAAAACAAGCTTTTACTTGTCTAGTTTGTTCTCTGGAAAAAAAAACCATTAGCATTTGGTGACTATTTTGTGACTATTACCTAGATATTTATTTATGATTGTTTTTGGTTTATTCCACTTCTGTTTCTTAAAAAGAAACATAAGCAAATATATACACATATATTCACATCACTTCTTGCACAAGAGATACTGTACTATAACACAAGTTATAGTTGTTGCTATAGTTGCTTTTTCTCCACTTAAATATATACTGGAGACTATTCTGTAGAGTATGGACATCTTCATTCCATTTTGTAAAGGGATCCATTATGAGGCTGTGCATTGGTTTACTAAGTCCATCTCCCCAGATATCAGTTTCCCCTACACTGAAAAGATCTTCACTCTTTAAATTGTAGAAGTCTCCCCAAGTGGGAGAGTAGCCTATGCTAGTAAGTATTTGGAGAGAAATGTGACTCTGAGGTTATACAAGGTAAGAATGTCCCTGAGCAAAAATGCAGGTGTGCTCTTCATGTATTAGTGACCCAGCCACATTGAAAGCAGAGAGAAGAAAGACAGAAGATAGAAGAGTCCAACATAAACCATCCTCTGATCTGAGACTGCAGCATAGATCAAAAGTAAGACTTTCCCAGTCTTCCCGTCTTCATTCTGCTAAAAGTAACTGCTCTTCTTAATTTGATCGCCAAAAATTAGTTTTGATTCTTTTTGAACTTCACCTAATGAAATTATACAGTTCATTTTCTTTTGCGTCTGGCTTCTTCTGCATGCTGTTAATGTTTCTGTGATTCTTCCATGCTGTCGAAGTAGCAACATTTCAATCTTTTTTCAACACTCTACATCTATTGTAGAATATACTACAATTAACTTATTCTCCTGCTGATGGACATCAAAGTTTGTTTCCAGGTTTTGCCTATTGTGAGTGAAGCTTTATAGTAACATTTTATGTTCTTTGGTTCACAGGTGGTCATTTTTTATTGGACATACATAAGAGTAGAATTGCTAAGTTATGGGACGTGTGTATATTAAGCTTTAGCTGACAAATAATTTCTCAAAGTAGCACTTACACACTCATTTCCAGCAGTTTTGATTGCTCCACATCTTTGCTAACACTTAGAAATTTTTTTAAAAAGTAATATGAGTGAGTTGTAGTGTTACTACCTTGCAATTGCAGTTTCCACTTTTAAACCCAAAGGTGAGCATCTTTCCACACATTTTTGGCTATTTGCATGTCCTGTTTTTATGCAGTATCTTAAGTCCTCTGCCAATTGCTAAAAAGTGCATTTTTTCTCCTCTTAATAGCATCTTAGGTGATTTATGTATTTTGAATATAATATGTATTATGACAGAGGTTAATTCAAATGCATTTTACATATAACTTTTAAAATATCCCCTCAGAATTTAAAAGCATTAAAGTTAACTATCTCATTTGACAATTAAAGAAATAGCAAGTTTAAATGGTTTTCCCAAGGTGCCACAGTGGGCTAGTAATAAGAAGTAGAATTATGTTATCTCATGCTCTTTTTTTACTATAACATTCTGCCTATCCTAAACAATCAAAAGCAAGGATCAACCAACATATAAAGTTTTCACAGCACAGTATTAAGTCTGCTAGTATTTGGATCTGTTTTCATTCATTAGTCTTCATCTTGAGATTCTCATCAAACTGACTTTTAATCCCCTTAACATAAAAGCAGAGAGAGCTTGTTAAAAAGAATTACTCCAGCTTTTAACACAGGCTGTGGAAGGAGAATCCAGGTGATACTTAAGGATTTCTGGAAAACAGGCACTTTATTCCACATTCATATGCATACGGACCCAGACAGGGACCTTTCTCTGAAAATCTGGGACCTGAACAAAGGCTGGGAGCTCCTTTTATACTTTACTATCTCTACATTGCTACATGGGTAAAAAAATTTTACAAACTATATGCTTGAAGGCTAATTCCCAGAGGAAGGGGTGTTTTGCAGGGAGGCCCAAAGACACAGACCAACCTGACCTGTTATCTGACTGTTTGAAATGAGGCTCTGTCTAAGAATGCTGAGAATGGGCCAGTAATCTAACTTGTTAACTGTGCCTGCATTGGTATGTTAATTGCACTTAGGCTAAACTCTGTGACTGAGGAGATATCTCCATTCCACTGTCCAGCAATATTTCTTCCACAAGCTCACTTTTTCCCAAGGAAGAAAAATATCATCCAAGCAATGTTTCTTGAACCTTATTTACTTAATAAACTGCATGATGTAAAGTTTTTCTCATATAGGAATATTGTTTGTTGCAGTGTCTTTGTAGTTTCTGCTTGTCTTTGGTGGTGCTTTCTCTATAGCCTTGGAGGAAAGAAATGGTTTGGAAATGAGACCTTTGCTCTGGCAAATCCTTACAACAACAACAACAAAATCTTTGTTTTCAGGTTGAAACAAAACAAAACAAAAAGATTGAGGCTCATTTTTTGTTACTATGGGTTCCCACGTGTTTGTGACTTGAATCATTAATAGGACTCATCAGGAAAAGCAGCCAAAAACTCAGAGAAAAAATTGGTGATGAAGATGAGCTCACTGGAGAGAGTCACATTCAGAAAAGGCCAAAGGTCATCTGCTGGCTCCTTCCCGAAAACGTAGTCAAGCAATGTGCACAGACTGCCTGAGAAGCGTCTGACTGTTACAGGGCAACCCTAATATAAAATGGGTTTGCCTGACTGGGTCCTCACCTGCACGCTCGAACTGCACTTATAATGCCCCAACTGCAGGCACACACAACAAAGGTTAATAAAGGGTTTTATTTACAAGGGAAGGAGAAATAGCGTAGTGAATAACACAAGGGGAAGAGAGGGATACCGATCTGTAAATATCCTACCAGTTCCTTGGAGCTGGAACCCAACAGTGAGCTGAGAGCTGACCCCCAAGGAAAAAGGACCCCCCCCCAAGGCCCACGTGTCTGCTTTTATATTCAGCCTGGCTGCTCAACTCCACCCTCAGGTCCCAGTGATCCGCTCTTCGATAATGACCTTATGGGATTTGTAGTCCTTGGATCTTGTAGGTCTGGAATGGGGGTCGAAGTCCATAACCTATTTGTATAATCCATTCAGGAGGGTCTTTCCCCCTAACATGACCACATGTTCCTTATCCACCGGCCCCAGGCCTAGACATGGCACTAGTTATTCTAGAGCATGGCCACAGGGTTATGCTATGAGTAGATGGGCAGCAGGTGTCCTAGTTGTGTTGGTGGTTGATGATGGTGGCAGTGCTTCAGTTCATTTGTAGGTGACCACTTCTGTAAAACCACCTCTGCATGGGGGTTGACTTTATTCTGGAGGCTGCTCACCCACAGCCACAAAACACAGGGTTCCATGAATGTCAGCATCTGGATCTTAACCTTGACATCATGCACCCCAAGTGCTTGGCTCCTAACTGAGTTATTAACATCTGTGGCCCAAGACAAGGTACTGTTCCTAACACATTGACTTAAAAAGGAAATGATATGCAGATTCATTAGTTATTCCTTGGGGTAGATGCCATCTCACAATTTCAAAATTGGATATTACCTAAAATAAGCCTTTCGAAGATTACTTTAAAAGGAAATGCAGTAAATTTTTCCATAAAATTATTCAAATATAGTACAAATCAAAAAATAATACAGAAACAACCCAAAAAATGTAAGGGAATGAGTAATACTGTTTTGTAAAAAGTTTCTGGAGGTAGAAGCCTATAGGGTCCAAAAAATGTGCTATCTATAATGTAATAGAGAAAAAGGGAGTGTTTAGCATTGCCATTCATTTGGAGGTGATCACTTCTGTAAAACCACCTCTGCAGGGGTGTTGACTTCATTCACTCAACCATTTTAATTTAATGTGATGTCAAATACATATTTCAAACACTTGTTTAATGAAATGAACAAATTCTATGTTTATGGAGGACATCTTTAAAAATTATATAGTCAAGGAGGCCCAAACTTTTGTTAAGTGGATCTGCTCACTGGGGCGATGGAGATCATTTTTATTTGGCCTAATTTTCAGCTTGGGCATATTTGCTTCTGCAATCCCTTTTTTGCATTTCAGAGCCCCATCAAAGAATGGTACTCAACCACTGTCACGAAGGTGACTACTACGCAGGTGCAGGCACTAAAGGAGCGATAGACCTTCAATTGAAAAAGCAATCATAAAACTGACCAACATATGCTGACATTTTCAAGCAATATTTGTGGTCAACACTGTTCTTCCCCCGGCCCCCAACACTGTTCTTTCCTCCACCCCCATTCTCATGTCACTGTTCCCTTTTTAGTGTTTGAAGGAACAGCTTAAAGTTCCTGGAAACACAAAGGAAAACAAGGTGACAGTGAGCATAGTTTTTCATACCGTCTAGTTTTGCAGAAAACAGCCCTGGCACGGGAGATGGCAGCCCTGAGAACCTCGCCTCTGGGAAGCCATGCCACCTGCCACACTTTCTCGATATATGCATGTTTTTAAAAAAGAGACAGTAAGGAGGGTTCAGCCTGGTGATTTCTAAAATGACTTGAGTTCTCAGCTCTGACATGCAATTTAACATAAACAAAATGTCAGGCTTCATATAAAGACCTAGATTGTAGCCTGGCTCTGAGCCTAACAAACGTGATTTTAGCGAAACCACTTCACTGGTTTTAATTTTGTAAGTTCGTGTCTGAGCTCCTTTGTACACCTTTAAAAGAGCGTTCTTTTGGTTTCATCATTTTCTATTTGACATTTCCATGAAATCTAATTTTAAAGATAGTTTCTACACTTCTACTCCTTTATATATACTTGTGCTCTATTTTGTATGATGACATCAATTAATTTCTACATAGAGAATATTAGAGTACTGTTTTGGTAAAGACATTCTTTAACACAGTTGGAATAGGTACATTTGGATGAATTTTAAAAATAAACAACCCTTTTATCACTTGTCAGTTCCCTCAAAATTTATCCTTCTTTTATCACCATGACAACCCACAGCCAAGACTTTTATCAGGTCATTACCAGGTGAGATAGGAGGGCAAGACTCTCAGTCCTTGCATATATATTTTATAGTTTTATTCATTATTTAGATCACCTGTACTTAAAACACTTAACATGTGTTGTATGTAAAATCTCCAGTTAGGGCCAGAATTTATTGCTATGTCAACATGCAGAATGTCTTTTTACATATTCATATCATCTGATGAATAAATATCAAAATTACATAAAGCCTACAGGAATGAAGGTGAAGGCGGAGTATTTTTTTGTTTTTGTTTTTTTAAAAAAGATTTATTTATTTATGCATGCAAGAACTGGGGTACAGGCCAGAGGTGTGGGAGTGAGAGGATTGGCCAGAGACAGAGTGGGGAGTAGAACAGGCAGATCCACTGAAACACACTGCTGAGGGGAGCAGCTGGGGAGGCAGGAGAGGTCTGCTGCGTCATGTGGGTCCCCTCCCTGGCAGAGGATTGAACTTGCACTGCAGTGGCTGCTGATAGCTTCATAGTACAGTGCTTAATCCCTTGCATCACTAGGGAGGATTTGAATTCAGGTTTGAGGGACCCCGGAGCTCAATGCTAGCACAAGCTAGAAGTATGTGTGCATTGAATTAAAAGACCATCCAACACATCATCCACACACAAAGGACCGGATATAAACAAGCTACTGTCCAATAGAATGTTCTGGAAGACAGTATTTTAAGGCAAAAGGGAAGCATTACTATAGAGTGAGTCACAGTAACTCTTAACCATAGTGACTGGGTTCATATCTTAGCTCTGTTATTTGTCTCAGATACTTACAAAGTGAGAATAATAATTCCTACACTCCAAGATTGTCCTGAGGATTTAGTTAAAAGTACTAAATTAAAAGAATTTAAAGTTGTGCTTGTAGTATGTCCTCTATATACGTTAGCTATTATTACTGTAGATCATCTGCAGATAGCCTTGTATAACTGACACAGACATGGGTGATCATAGAGGATTTTAAAGTTTCTACATCAGAGAACAACAAGGCAAGACATTTTAAGCAGAGCACATTTGATTCCACATTCTGCCCTCCTAGACAAGATTCTAGTCTATCTTTCCCTTTCTAAAGGAAATCCTCATCACACTCATGCTGACTTACCTTTTTTGTACACCAACAATTTACCTACATAACCAATACCTCTCTCTCAAGACATGGAACAGAGACCTCTAGGAAAACTTTCATGAGGACCTTCTCAAGAATACTTCCTACCTCTACCATCCCCACCACTATACTAGCCCATGGGTTTCTCCTATGTGTTCTGATAACCTCAAGAGTACACCTCCATCTTTGCCACCTTCATTTTACACTGAAAGGATGTATTTATGTGTTAGCCAACCAGAAAAGACCATGATGTCTTGGAAGGCAGGTTGACACCCTGTCATTTTCACATTTGCAACTTTTGTGCCTCCTATACACCAACTTGATATTCTGTACAGATGTAAAATATAGACAAAAGTGTACCAACTCACTGGTGGGTAAACGGTGATAAGGAGTGGAATTCAAAATATAGGAGAACCTGTAGGCTTGGGTGAGGACAATGAGAGAGTTTAGTTGAAGGCAAGTTCAACTGAAGTCTTCTATAAAACATCCATTGTAGGAAATAATCACTGGGATTAAGGAGAAATTAGTCAGAGAGAGGTAAGGTTTGAGAGTCATCTAAATATAGGTGAGATCTGAAATCTTGGGTATGATCATGGAGTTGAAGACAATGGGGTGAAAAAAAAAAACTAAGACCAAAATCACAGAAAAAGTCTACATTCAGTGGGTAGGAATGAGGTCATGACAATGAAAAACTGAAGAGGAAAGGAGGTAAAGCTAATGTGATGTCCTTCAAGGACGGTAGTGGAATCAAAGGAGTAAACGACATCACCCAATTATCATTAATTAAAACATTAATTCACTATCAAGTCTGTGCTAAGTATATATGAAGTGCTGGGACAAAATCGTCACATGGTAAGGGAGAATGAAGACATGAGGTGAATTTGTGGAAGCTGAGTATAATAATAAAGAAGGTTAGAATTAGTTAAGAGAAAAAGAGGACTGCTATATTTATATCCTGGACACTATAGGAAAGAGAAATGATGACATGAAAAAAGTATCTGAGGAAAAATATTTGCTTTGTACTTTCTGAAATATTTGTTTCTTTTGATGGCGAGATGCGAGAATATTTCTAGGCTGAGGAAAACAACCTCAGCTAAGGCAGAGAAGAGAGAGAGAACAAGGGAGAGGATGAACTCAGACACAGAAGTCACCATTCTTAAACCAGGCAGGTCCATCAAGGGCAGAAAGGCAAAAATGCAGAAAGTGAACTGGATGTTGAGACAAAGGAAAGAAACATTGAGAATGTTCATGTGGATTGGCCTCTGGCTTCTGTGAAAAGTAGGCCCTGGGTTGTCTGCTGTGGTGGGTTCAAGCAGAATTGGCAAGCTTTGGAATACTGACCTTCAGCTGGGACTCTCACTGGAGCTGGCCATTGGGCATCACTGAGACGGAAGGGTCACCCTCTGAAGTTGACCAAGTGGGTCCTGACAGCCACCGAAATGATAGTTTGAAGGTTTTTTCAAAGAGGGTAAGAAACAAAAGGTATGTTAAGAAATATCCTTTCATAGAGACACTTAAAATAGAATCCTTTATTATAGATTCCAAACAGTGAGAAAATGAAGATCTACTGGAATGCTCTGGCAATGGAAATGCCATTCTGCTACCAACCATCCTTAAGGTGAGGGTACACTTGCCTGGTGACCAAAAGTAAAAACTTAGAACCCCAGTTGGTTTAACAGACCAAGAATTTTATTGCATTACAATCAGTGGCGAAGAGAGAACTTCCAGTATGGACACGTCACAGCCCTGCTCTACCAGAACAGAATTTCCTCTGCTTTTCATACTGTGTAGCCTTGAGCAGTTCAGAGTTGGATCTCTTGTTTCTGTGTCAAAATCATGCTGATCCTGGAAGGAGGTGCATAAATGTTGAGGGGGCATTCTGCCACGCCTTCCTCTCAGACCTGCCCTGTTCAGCCCACCTCCTCCCCCACCTCAAGGGGTTGACAGGACAGATGCTTGGGCCACATTTGGTGACTATTTGAGGTAGATACAGGTTTTATCTTCTTTTCTGTTCCTGGAAATGTCTAGGTCAGTAAGTCACAGTTCATCTCACAGAATGCACAATGTACCTTCTTCAGCTGGAGGCGGAGAAAGCAGAAAGCCTAAGGCTTCCAGGACCCAGCTGTGTCATCCGGCCTGGATTTTGTCAGCGAACTTTAGTTGATCATGAGGCAGGGGACATTAGCATTTGTTTCCCAGTTGGCTGTTGTTTGTCTCTACCTCCCTAGTTGGGGACTGTGTGCAAAGGAATTTAGTTTTAGTTTGTTTAGTCTTATGAGAATGTAGAGAAGAGAGTGAAGGCCCTGCCATGCTGAGGTCAGGAGGGAAGCAAAACAAGGAATAGAGACAGAAAAACAGAGTTTAAAAGCTTGGAGTGGAGACTTTCCTATACATAAGCCAGAATTTCCCAATTTTTTTTTTCTTGCAGTAATTTGAGTTGACTTTCTATCACTTATCTTGAAATAGTCCTAAGTAAAAGCAGGGTGATGTGCCAAAATGAACCTGGGCATGCCTTGCACCTCTGCTGCAAAATTGCTCTCTGAAATCATTACAATCTCACCAGTAGGAACAATCAGGTTTTTTTTCTTTACAGGAGCATAGACATTAATTTTAAAAAATAGCGCTATCTGAATTAAAGGGGTCCAGTGCGTGGGATGGACGCCTGAGAAACTGATGGAGTCTTTCCCGAGGCCACCTCTAAGAATAGATATAACTAGTCTGTGGGTGTTTTAAATGCTAGCCTGTCCAGGAGGAGGGGACATGGCGGATATGGCCTTATCTTCGCAGTGACAGCCTTTTCACTCTGCTTTGTCAGAAAAGAGTGGAGGACCTCTCTGGTGACGCAAGGGGTTGAGCACCTCACTGTGGGGCTTCCACAGTCACTGCAATGTGAGTTAAATCCCAGGCCTCGAGGGACCCACATGCTGCAGCAGACCTCTCCTGTGCACACGCTGTTCCCCTCAACAGTGTATTTCAGTCGATCTGCCTGTTCTGCTCCCCACTCTGTCACTGGTGAATCTTCTCACTCCTCTGTCCTGTACCCTAACTCTTGTATGTATAAGTAAATAAATCTTTAAAAAAAAAATAGTGGAGCTAGTTTAGATCACATGGAGTGAAATTTTCTATTGATCACCTCCTAGGTGCCTTTTTTTTCCCCTGGCATTTAAAAAAAAATGAGGTAACATTGGTTTACATAGTTATTTGTGTTTTGGAAGTATAGGATTTCCCCACTTCTGGTGCTGACACCGTGGCACTCCCACCACCAAATCATCCATAGTCCTCCACCATAGCCATTGTGCTGCCTCCCTACTTGGTGCTCGCTCCTCCCCCTTGCATTCAGACTATCTCAGTTCTGTAGTCAGCTTTCAGGGATGGTTTTGGGGTTTGACTTTGTCTGATCCTTTGTCTGGTCTGATTGTTTTCTTACAGTATGTGGACCTCCACTGAAATGGTTCATAATTGAACGCTTCTGATAATGGATCTGACACTGTTCACTCACTTAAATTCGACTCAAATCAAAACAGAAAACAAACCAAATCATTTATTGAGCACTGACTGCTGCTAAAGAGTCACTCAGCCTTGAGTCAGAACTTCATCTACAAGTGTAAATAGGGCTTTCATCTGAGGTTTATAGAAAATTGCAGCTGGGAACACCACTACTTACTTAAGGTTCTGCTGTGTGAGTGTTCTTTGTTATTTTTAAGTCAGTTTTGGAGAGAGGTGGTGGTTGGGGGTCCTTAGCTTAACCCTGGAAAAAATTTCACCTCTGAACCCAACATCTTCAAAACCGACTTGATTTCTTGATTGTTACTTCTTTTAAGCATTGCTTTGTTTACCGGTTGCCTTCCATTCACATTCACAATGCTCCAGGAAACAATTTGGAGCCTAGGAAGCATATGTGACTCTGGGTTGGAAACTGAGAATCCTATGAAGATGTAAGAAGGATCACATCCCTTCAAATGTAAGGTAGCATCATTTTATTCTTACCTCTGGCTGGCAGGTATTCAGACCTTCTGTGGTGTCCTCTATGACAGTTCTGCCCTCACAGAACCTACAGTCTTGGTAGATATTTTATATTTGATTATTGTGATATTTTCTAATCATCAAATTTGCTTTTTATTCATTAGTCTTTAACTCGTCTCTGTTGCGGTTTTGGTTCTGTCCTTTTACTTGACGGTAGGATGTGCCTCTTCAACTTTCTTCAGCTGAGAGACTAAAAAGGCAGCTCTTCTTGGAATCCTGTGTCTCAGTTCAGAGTCCCCTAGTCCACGGGATTTCAGATTTTTCTGGACTCTACTTCCCTACCTAGTGCAGTGGTTACTAGCCTGGAAAGCATATCAGGTATAGCTTATCTAAGATCTAGAAACTGTGGTACTTGATCCCTGGAGGTTTTGACTAAGTAGGTCTGAATTCTACATGTATTTGAAGAGCCACAAGTAATTATCAGCCTGTGGCATACTAGAAACACAATTTCTGTGCCAACAGATGTGATACCACATTTTTAGAATTAGAGTGGACTTAAGAATTTACTACTCCAGTGTCCTTCTTTTTAGGCCATGAAAACTATTTTTAGAAGTGCTAAAGGATTGGCTCAGTATGGCATAGTTAGTAAACGATAAAGCCAGGATTCAAGCCGAGGCTTTATGACCCCAAATTCATGGACTTTTAAGTGATAATGTTTTCTCTTAAAAGAACTGTCAGGAAAAAAAAAATACCCTTTCTGACATCAGGGAACATGGTAAATGATCTTATGCACTTCATGGTTCTCTTGGCTGGCAAATAGTTAAATAGCATTAGGCAGATGGTTAAAAGACAAAATAAAAAGAATCTTGATAATAACATGTATACTTCCTGTATGCATTGAAGAGAGCCAACATGACTGATGAACTCTTCCACAAAGTTTCATGGACATCTTAAATAGATCAGCTAAGACCAGGGAGACTGGGGAGAGGAGAGGAAGAAAGAGGAAGATAGGTTAGGGTGTTTATCAAAGAAGGCACAGAAAATAAAGACATGCAGTCTTCTCTAATTGAAAAGGTCTTCCAGCTGCAGGAGGTTTATGCCATTGCAGGAAGTTTACGTATAAATGTCTTTTTCAAAAGCTATCTCCATCCAGCTTCAGAGACCCATCCAGGAAATCAATATTTTATCCAAAAGACATATTTAGATTGTCAGATTTTTTGTTCTCCTATGCTGATATCATTTAGTTATTGATAGTAGTGTGTGAAATGACAACATATTGCTCTCTTCACAGCTAATTTTAAGAGCTGTGACAATGTAAGTTTTCATGACTAAGTCTGGTACACAAAACACAGGAAAAAAAACAAAAACAAACCTAGGTGCATATACTGTTTAAACTTACTTCACTAGAAATGGACATTCTGAAATACACATTTCAGTTTAGAAGAGCAAAGTGTTTTTAAAAATTAAATCACAGTTTTTAATTGCTGCAAAGCAAGGTCCTATGTTCATAGTTTCTCTTTTAAAAATGCCAAATAATAAAAGAGCCATGTTTTGCTCTCATACTAATGCTTTCTTTGTTTCCATATGAGAACTTCATTAAGAAGAGAAAGAGAAGTATAAAGCAGAATTAAATATTAACACTTATTAAGTGTAGCCAGATGAGTGTAAACCAAGAAACAATTACACTTTATATTAAAAAAGCACTTATTTAAAATAATCATGATCTGGGTACAATCAAGGGAAACCTCAAGGTAAGTGCCATCAGGTCAGATAAGGAGGAAATCTGAGAGGATCCAGCGGGGAGGGAAATGGTCTGAGTTTGGGTGACGTGTCTTGAATTGGGTGACTTGTTTTGGATCGGTTATTAAATTCATTTTATTTTTTATGGTTAGTTGTAAAGGGCCTTCAGTAGAAGGCTACAGTATAGAGTCCTTTGTAATAATCAGCACATGGTCTCGTTTCTTTTGTAGTTGTTGATAAGGGGGGAAAACAGGAAATTGCTGAGACAGGCTGCTCCCAGTAATTCAACCAGAATTGTCAACATGGCAGCTAGAGACAATTCTGGAATCCATTTGCCTTCAAGTAGGTTCCACATGGGTCACTTAGCTGTCAAAGATAAAAACAAGAGGCTCTTAATATTCTGGCAGAACTCCTGAGATTCTTTTAAAATTTGTGTGTGTATCTGTGTAATTTCCATTTTTCTGGCCCTCAGTGCATAAGAACTACTAAACTATACTGTGGGAACTTGCATGTAAAAAAGTGAGCAAGGAGACGCCAGTGATATCATCTTGTGCCCCCCTCTCACCTTTCAGATGGAAAGATTTGAAGTCCAGAGAGTGTTTCCTTTCTTCAAGGCATGACTGTTAACTGGCAGCAGTACGAGCTTTGAATTTGAGATGCTTTGATTCCCATCCATAGCTTTTAGTTGTTTCTCAGGGCCCTATCCTAGTTTTCTGCCCTCATGCAGTAACCACATGACTTCCAATTTTCCTCCTTGATTTTTGCTTTTTTAAGCCTTCAAATATATCAAAATACCCTTCTACCTCAGATAAAGGCTACGGTACTTACTCTATGAAAAATGGTGTCTGGTTACCATGTCCTAGGCACTGAACTAGCTACTCTCCACCTCATGTTGAGTTCCTTCTTAGGAAGTTTATAATCCATGGGGGGCATTGGTGTTTAAAAAATAAATGCTTGATTACAAAGTTTGGTGTATTCTGTGAAGTAAAAGTAAAAGGTGTTTTGAAAGAAAGGATAAGGAACTTAATTTGTCGGGGTATAAAAAAAGGTCTTAGGAAATAACATTTAAGGGGAGATCTGAACATTGTTTAGGGAACAGCTTAAAAAACAAATGCAGGTGGGAAGGAGTATTACAGTAAAAGGGAAAGGGGGTGCTGATGAGCTAGGGAAGGGCTTGGAGAATGAAAATGGTAGGCTGGCCTTGTCTTGGCTTCATGTGATGCAGCTAAGAAAAGTTTCATGTGAAATAAAAACTGAGAGTAGAACTTGGAAGAGTGTGTTATTTTGTTTTGATGTTTAGACATGACCCATTTGCCAACTTGATTTCTTTGACTAGTTTTATTCTTTAAACTATACTTTGTTCTCAGAAAGATATAAGGTAATTTCATTAGAACTTCAAAAGCTCCCCTGTGTTCTTAACTTTTGATTGTTACTTGCAAGGAATTCTATGCTTTGGATTATTCTGAAATTTGAATTTTCCTTTAGTTGATTTTTTTTACTTCATTTTGCCTTTGGCTCAAATTCTACTCAGTTGCTATGAACTTTCGATCTACTTGAAAGTCACAGGATGGAAAATGGGGCAGAAAAGCATAGAAATTTGAAAGATGAAGGAACAAAGACATTATTATTTGATTTGTGGGCATTTTGCTTCAAAATTCTCTAAAATATGTTTATTTTTTATTCAATCTGATGTTAAAGAAATAGAACAGAGCAAATCAACAATACACCTTTCTACTTACTGTTATGACTTTATCCTATCTTTCTTGGGTTGTGCCTTGTCCTGTCTTAGGATAATATGTACTTGTGGGGCTGACAGACACACCCCGAGCCCTGTCCAGGAGGCAGGGTACAGATCAGAAGTCCAGCTGTCTTCTCTGAGCACAGAAACTGGCAGATAATAGAATGCTGGGTAGGAGAATAGGCTGGTTTCTGAAGTTGTGTAGGATTCACAGAGAATGAAAATAGAGAAATGCTCATAGTTCAGCTGACAGGTTTCTTTTAAATAACTAATTTACAGGGGCTCTTATAAATCGTACACATTTTCCGCACCGATTCACTTTCCTGTTCTGCAAAAAAATATTTCAAAGATTTTCTTCTAATTTCAAAGCTTACTACCTCCTATTCCCTCTTTATTCTCATTTAAAAGATTGGCATTTTATTACTCTGAGAAAATACTAGCAATCAAAAGAATTTGTTTTCATACCAGCAAATTATGCCTCTATGATCTAACATGCATTAAAATGGACATGCTGTTTATACTTTTGTCTAAAACAAACTTTTGCTTTTTCTCCACATGCTTGTCAGCATTTGTTGTTGCTGACTTTTTTGATGTGTGCCATTCTTACCGGTATAAGATGGTACCTCATTGTGGTCTTGATTTGCATTTCCCTGATTATGAGGGATGCTGAGCATTTTCTCATGTTCCTGTTGGCCATGTGTATGTCCTCTTTGGAGAAGTGTCTTTTAAGTTCTTCTGCCCATTTTTTGATTGGGTTTTTTACTTTATTTTTCTTGAGTCTTGTGAGTTCTTTGTATATCTTTGTGATCAGACCCTTGTCCATTGTATGGAGTGCAAAGATTTTTTTTCCCATTCAGTGGGGTTTCTTTTTGTTCTGTTTCATGTTTCCTTTGCTGTACAGAAACTTTTTATCTTGATGTAGTCCCACCTATTTATCTTCTCTCTCATTTTTATTGCTTTGGGGACTGCCACCTCGAAAGCGCTATTGAAGTGTAAGTCTTGCAGCATTTTACCTATGTTTTCCTCTATATATTTTATAGTTTGGAGGTCTTACATTTAGGTCTTTTAAGGAACCTTAGTACACTGCTGGTGGGAATGCAAGCTAATCCAACCATTGTGGAAGGCCGTATGGAGGTTCCCCAGTCTACTAGAAATGGAACCAACATGATCCAGCAACCCCACTCCTAGGAAACTACCCAAAGGACACAAAAACACTGATCCAAAAGAGCACCTGTACTCCTATGTTTATTGCAGAACTATTTGTAATTGCTAAGACCTGGAAACAACCCAAAAGCCCAAAAGTAGAGGACTGGATCAAGAAGATGTGGTACATATCCACAATGGAATATTATTCAGCAATCAGAAATGAGAAACCAGGGGCATTTATAGAAACATGGATGGAACTAGAAGGAATTATACTCAGTGAAACAAGTCAGAAGGCAAGAGAAAAATATTGGATGACTTCACTATTAGGAGGAATATGAAAGAACAACAACAACAAAGAAGAATAAGCTCAAGGAAAGGGGCAATTACAACCAAAAGCAAACAAAAAATTCAACAAGACCAAAAAGTCAAAGATAAACCAAAGGGACCATGATGGGAAGGAAGGAAGGAAGGGAGGGCAAAGACAGGGATGAGGGCAGAAAGAACGCAAGGTACTGAGGTGATGGTGCAAGGGCGGAATGGTGGTGGGTACTCCCTGGGGACTACAAATGATGTCAAATATAATTAAATAAAACAATAATTAAAAAAATAAAAATAAAACAAACCTTTGCTAATGCACTATAGTCTATCCTGTTTCTTGAAGAAAGAAACATCTCTCCCTTCTCTATTTCCGTCATTCCTCTCATTACCATACAAGCAGACTGTATTTTCCCTTCTTTTGAAAATCACTCCCTTGACCATCAGAGTCAGTCCCTTGACCACACAGGTTCTTTGCAATTTTTCAAAGCAACAGGGAAGTCTTCACTTTACTTGATTCCAGTTGGCACAGATTTCAGTTTCCATAGTTGAGTTAAATAATAACAGCCCTTCAAGAAAATTTTAGCTACTCTGACATATTAACTGAGTAACTACATATACAGGAACTTGACTGTTAGCTCTTCTATTTACAAATCACTGTGTAGCAGATCACATTGTGATCAGCAACCAATCCCGATGCCTCTTTAAGAGTCTGCTGGTGATCAGTTACTGCGAATCTGTTATTCACGTTACACAAAGAAAACAAAGCGCCTAGTTGTGTGGCCTGTCAGTAATAAATCCTTGTGGCATTTTACAAAATGGGTAATCTAAAGTGGAAATTGGCCAGTGATGATGAAATATGGTGATGAAGAAGTGGTGAGGCGGAAATATAATTCAGAGTGCACATTTAGAATTACAGAAGAAATAATTGACGGTGGTATGAAGACACTCATGGTTTGGGAGGATTGAGAGGAGCAGTTGAGGGAAATCAGTGAAGAGGAACTTATCAACATAAATAAGGAAAGTGGTTGTGAGTGAAGCTGTCAGAGAGGAAACAATGCTACAAACATCACACATTAGAGGAACTCTGGGAGATAAGTTATGACATTGAAAGCATAAAAGATAAATTATTAGAAGATGATCCACACTTAGAAAGGAGAATGACAGTTTCATAGAAAGATTTCACTCCTAGGACAAGTTTACTTTCAATAAGCCATTTACAAAGAATAAGTACTTTACCTCTCAGTGTTTCTAATCTTTTAAAAATTGTATTATAAATAAGTATTGTTTTACTTGTCTTTCACTTCCCTTGATATTTATGAACACCGGGAGGAGAGAGAAGAGAGATTTTAATGTTTTGAAAAAGTTTTGAAAGTGATGAAATGATCATAATCCCTGATTATTAAGCTCACTGTGCACAGATTGAGCTTGCAGCCTGTTCTGATAGGAAATGTAGAAACGGCCCAAGCTGTCCTCTGACAGCCTGAGCCTTAGACAGCCCGGTGTGGTCTTACTCCAACATGCCCATTACAGGCCCTCCTCTGGCCTGTGCTCTGGGTAGTGGGACCTGGAATTCCTTGTCCCAGCGACTCTAATCCTGCTTCAGTGAGTGCTGTCCCTGCTCAGTCCTCTTGACACAACAAGTTTGCAGACCCTGAGGCCTGAGGAGTATCCATCAGTGGGTATAACGTAGGGTCGAAGTGGGGGCAGAAGTCTGCTCTGTGCAAATGAGCTGGGAGAATTTTGGGTGAGCTGCCTGGGGTGTCCATAGACAGGTGAGTAGTATGGGAAGGAGAAGATGGAGGGCCAAATGCCTGGTGCCACCATTGTAAGGCATTTTAGGGGGCAGGTCAGCTTCATAGTACAGTTCCTCAGAAGCAAACTCTGTGTTCTTGGCCCCTATCTTCACTGCTCCTATTCTTCTTTCTGGGCTTTTGTCCTTATCACCGAAGCTCTTCTAAGATCCAGTGACCATCATACTTTCCCATCTTCAGTTCTCCTGATCTTTAAGGTGAACTTGATATCAGTTATCATATCCTCCCCTTTGGAATGTTTCCTTTTCTTGACTTCGGTGGCCCCAGTCTGCCTTGGTTACCTGTTTCCCTTATTGGCGCGTTGGGGATCCTCAGCTTCTAGTATTGATTGCTTTTGATTTCCTATCTACAGAAGGTCAGCATGTCTCAAGACTCAATTCTTTGATTTATTTCTCTCTTTATTTTTATTTCCATGGTGATCTTGTAACAGGGTGGCCCCAGGAAAAGGGGAAGTTCCCAAAATCCTGGTTCCGCCCTAAGTGGGTGGAGCTGAGGATAAGAAGATTTCTGCAGAGAGGAG
>JAGFMF010011668.1:12189131-12287909 GCA_019455555.1 Galemys pyrenaicus | reverse complement strand
CTTTCTCAGCATCTATTGATATAATCATGTGGGTTTTTTTCTTCTTTTTGTTGATGTGGTGGATTACATTTATTGACTTTCGAATATTGAACCATCCTTCAAACCTGCTCTCTTTGAATGGGTTTTGCTATTCGCCGCATTAAGACAACCATATAAGACCTTTAATGGAAAGGAACTTTAATACAATTAGGGTATAACATAGAAAGAACAAAGAATATAGTTACTAAGTTAAGCATCCAAAGTTACCCATCTCCTTGAGGGTAAAAATCCAGCCAAATAGGATTGGCCCAAAGCAAGGCCCAAAAGCCTGCCACAAGTCTAAGGGACCTTTCAGTAGAGATCCATAGAAAAGGGTTAGAAAGAGTTAGATAAATCCAGGAGGAAAAGAGCAAAATTAAAATTAAGATGAAAACTGCATTGCTAACCTCCTTACGGGTCTCTCACCCACATCTGTTCCAACCAATCCAAGACCAAAAAGCAAGCGCAGTTTCTTCACATGTCCCTCTGCTTTACATGCCTCCTCCAGGTGTCCTTGCTGCTCTCCATCCTGCTTCCTTTTTCTTCCCTTCCTCTGTCCTCCTCTCTGCAGAATCTTCTTATCCCTGCTCAGCTCCACCCACTTAGGGTGGAACCAGGATTCTGGAACTTCCCCCTTTCCTGGGACCACCCTGTTACAATGAGGATTCCCAGTTTCCAGGATGTGGACCTGAATTCTATAGGTGTCACAACTGCAGAGCTCCTCCTTGGTGCTCCCCTAGATGTGGAGAAAGAGCAATGTTGACATTGACAGTGAGAGCCCAGAGAAAGCCTCTGAAATTACCCTCACTTAGCAAAATAGCAAACTAAAACAATTTCCCAGCCCAAGGAGAATCACAGAAAGTTAGTGTGGGGAGGGGAGTGGCAGCTAGGGGTGATAGAAGCATAATACACTTTTTATTTTCCTTGTCGTCTTGTGCAGAATGCATGTGAATTGTGGAAAGTGATAGAGTTATTATAAACTTAATCACCTGGGGAATAAATTGGCATCTGTTGTTTCAGCTGAATTCTCTTACCAAAACCTATCATTTGGACTCATGACATCTAGACTACTATTAATGTAGCAGAAACATTCTTCTCTTTTCTAATAAGTAGAAAACATAGGGCATATTTTGGTTTTGTGTTTGGCAAGGGTGGAAGCTTATCTTTGCAGCCTTCCTTGAGGAACTGCCAATTACCAGTCATGATTTGCTTGGCAAGACTCTTGAGACCTCGGGGTCCCACCGAACAAAATGCCCATCCCTGTACCGATGGCATCATAATGAGAGATGGAGGTTGGGAAATAGCAACTCTACTCTCTGCCCTTGTCAGACATTT
The DNA here is from genome assembly GCA_019455555.1 of Galemys pyrenaicus. NCBI lineage: Eukaryota > Metazoa > Chordata > Mammalia > Eulipotyphla > Talpidae > Galemys > Galemys pyrenaicus. Next base: position 12,286,556 of record JAGFMF010011668.1, on the reverse strand, counting down.
GCCAGAATGAAAATAGGCTCTTAAAAATGTAAGCAGCCTTCCAATTAGGAAAACTTCTGGCTCCCAATAGTCTGGAGCAAATGGTGTTAGCTTTTTCTAGGTAAAAGAAATGACACACACAAAGCATTTTGGTTTCTTTGGGCATTTTAAGGTGTCTGCCACACCTGAGTGCACCACTCCACAATCTCTGACATCCACGCTGAAGTCTCAGGCTTTGGAGCACACTTTGAAGGGGGTTTGGGAAGGTTGTCTGCATTGCTGTGGGAGCAGCCCTGCTGTTTGACCTTGACGATTCAGCAGATCCATTGTCTAGGCACCTTTGGGGCAGGTGCAGTACTTCCTGGGTCTGGACATCCCATAAAAGAAGAGTCAGAATGAAGGCCCCTAGGGTTTTGGGTCAAAGATGCACCCCACTAGTCAAATGATTTTGCTTTTGAAAAAAATTAGTAGCAGTCACTTTTTGGCAAACCCGAAGGACATAATGTGGACAATCATATCTATAGCCCAAAGCATCAGGAGACCCTGAGGGTGTTGGGAACACAGCTTCAGCTTTCACTCCCCACCATTCACTCTGTTAAGAAAGAACCCACAGGGAAAGGAATGATGGTGTGTCCATACCATGTCACTTCTCCTTCCCCATCACAGATAATCTTTCCATCATCTTCTCATTCCTCTTAGCACATTCCAGATTATACTCTAGGTCTGGGGATGAGATAGTACAGTCTGGGGTTGGGAACAGGAAAGGCCATCCTCTCAGAAGCATCAGGTGTGCATGAAACACAAACAGTTGTGTCCACAGAGAGAGGTCTACCTCGGACCACCCACCACTGGACACCACAGGCTGGAGGCAGGAAGGTCTCAGCAGAAGTAGGAACAGGATGTGAGTTCTCAGTTTTAAGTTAAATGGCTCTTGCTGCAGGTCTTGCTGGTGATGCCCATACAGCTGCTGAGCTCAGTGATTTGACTCTATATGCCTCTGGTTCTCTCTCATTTGTCTTATGACTTGTCCTTTGCATTTTCTTGGAGCTGACTACAAGCTGGCCTCCCACGTGATTCAGGAATGTCCTTGTTACTTTCATGGTATGTATGCTCCACCTCACCTTCTTTGGTCATCATTGTTGACATTAGTTCTTCCAAGGGTCCTTATGCATTTTATTAACCAGAGCAAAATGGTCAGCAAGGGAAGAATTGTAGCAGTTTCATTTTTTGCCCTTGGCTTGACATCTGTGGTTGAAGAAACACTTGGTTCCACCTCATGTTCTTCTAATCTCCTCAACTGGCTCCTCCTCAAATTCTTAATAAAAAAAAAAAAAAAAAAAGCTTCTCATTCCTCTTAGAATTTGAATATGCCATTTTCAGGAACAGTCAGAGAAAGGCAAAGCCTATGACTTTGTGGATATCCACAGCTGAGTCTTTCTGTTTGGTACTTTTTAATGTTTTCTACCTCTTTGTTGAAATCCTTACTTTTTTCATGCATCATTATCTTGATCTCGGTGAGTGTGTTTTTTAGTGCTCTGTCAGGCATTACTCTATTTTATTAGGCTCAATTTCTGATATTTATCTTGTTTCTTTGAAACATCTTCATCTGGTTATTTTCCTTGACTGTCTGTTTCGCTGTCTGCAAGATAGAAGCCAGTATTTTGAGAGTTAATTACGCTAATACTAGTATAGTTAGTGTGCTGCATGCAGGAGCTTTCTGCATCTCTCCTGCCCTGGGAGAACAGGGACTTATGGGATCTCTCCCTGATCGAATAGTGCTGCACTGGGACAGTCACTCTGACTATCAGGCTTCCTGCATCTCAACTGTGACTTCAGTCTCAGTTCATATGTGCCCATGATGCAGGAACATTTCAACTAGTTTCTAGATTCTTCACAAAGGAATTTTCCCCATGAGTTATCACTGAATTGTGGGAGAAGAAATATCCATGATTCCTATTCTGCTATCCTGCTGGCATTGCCCCTTCACCAGTCTCTCTTAATTACAGCACCATATTTTACTATCTGTAGTTAACCTGGTGATACTTGTATACTATTTTTGACCTCTCCAAGAGAAAGGACCTAATTTGTTGACCCTTATGTCCCAAATGTGTTAAGCCATATTTTGCTTAAGCTATGGTAAAGCCGTAATAAATACTCATCCAGAGAATCGATCAGTCAGTGTTAGGTGACAGTTATATCTCTGTATTCCATAATCAAAATCATTTTCCATGCCCTTGGTGGAGATAACAACATCTAATATGTGGAAAAACCATGGAACTCAGGTTCTATCTATTATTTCCAAACATGTTCAGAGCCATTGTGTCTCTCTCTCCCTTGTGATTTGTCTAGTATGAGATTAATGTTGAAGTCCTCTCTTTTCCATATCAAAGAAATGATGTCAGGTGGAATAAAATAATTTCTGTATACCTCTTAGACAAATCTCACTGTCAGCTAACACTCCATACGTACTTTCCATCTGCTTCAGTTGTGATTTGTTGGGAAATCTGTCTCTTGATGCACTGTTTGAGAGAGCTTGGGTTACAGGTCCTGGGATTCTTAGAATAAAATGAATTCCGTTAACAGACACCATTACCATAGATATCAATATCTTCTAAGAAGTGCCTCTTATTCCTCCCAGACTTCTCTAGATCACTTCTAAATGTTTTCAGCTAGATAGTTCTTTTACCATATAGTTAGAAATGAAAAGCAAGAAATTGTGTTTAGATAAATTTACTTTTAGAAAGCATCATCTTCATTTCACAAAGGAGCCATGCTGTTTCTGTTCATTAATGAACCAGGAATATATTAGCTAATATTACACTAGCTGATTCATGTGCTACTTTACTAAGGCCCTTACCTATAATCTATTTTATGTTCAATAACTCTAAGAAATAGGTATTATAAAGTCTCTATTTCCCATAGGAGACAAGAAAGATTTAGATGAACAGGGTTCATGCTACAGAGCAGAAATTGGATTTCGACCCAGGTAGAATGTGTGAGGCCTCTGTGTGGTATAAAGGTGGTAGCAGTATGGTAGTCAAACCAGATGGCAAATGTCACTGTCAAAAGACATTCCAAATTGAATGAAACAACCACCACAAAAACCAGACTAGAACCCTGCTCAGCAGAACACAGGCACCGACTAGAAACTCTATGAGGGGCTTACTTTAGCTCACCATGTTCCCAGCAAGCACTTCCCGGATGATCAATATATTAGTTCAAAGAATGACTTCAGGGTCTGGTCTTTTAACCACTACATTCAATTGTTTTTTCAACTTTGGGATAAGTTCAATGTTCTGTTGCTTCATCTGGGGATGAAAAAATTTAAGTGTGTAAATACTAAGTGATTTTGCACAGCCCAGAAAAACAAACCCTACTAGTTGTGTGGATGAGTAAGAGCCAGTCCAAGATACACTGTGGAATCTTCAAAAGACACCTCCATTCAAAATAAACACTTGTAAGACCAGATTTCTCTGAATCCAGACATAGGTTTGGGGTCTGAGATAGAGAGATGTAATGAAAGGGATTGAAAAGACATGGTGTGGATGTGTTTTCATCTACTTTTTAGGACTTTCAGGGGAGCTTTCACTTACAATTCTTTTACTTCAGTTCTAGAAGGCTTCTTCTCGTATTATTTAGTTAGTGGTTTCACCCCTTATTCTTCTATTTTCGTTTTCTGAGCCCACTACATTCCTGCACCATGTATATACACTGCTGCGCAGCAGCCAACCCTGGCACCATGCTGGAATTTTCAGGACCAAAAGCAAAAGGTAGCTTTCTAGTGCCACCTTGTGGTTTGCTTTTGATAAACATGTTAAACTGATGTGGATGGGTTATTGTAGTTAAATACATATACAGAATTAGCAAAATATGAATTTTTGATAGATATATAATTATTTAACAAATGATAGAACTGAAGAAATCATACTGAAATAATACTCAGGTATCTAGGACAAGTTTTAGTCCACATATTCAAATGTGCAGGACATGGTTCTCCATAATTAACTTAATCTTAGTTAATTTGAGGACTCTCATACCTAGGTTGCTCCTAAATCCTGGAGGACCTAAGGGGTGTCAAAGTACCAGGAAGTGAAGGAAGGAGTTTCAACTCCTTGGTCATCACCCACATAGGTCACTTCTGAATCCTCCATGCCTTTTCCCAGCTGCAGGACACGTCTGGTGTTTGATCTCTGCCCATTCTGCACTCCTCTCTCCCCTTGGACACCTGAATCCTCAGGTGCTCTATACTACACTGCCAAGGCACATGGCACCTCCATTCTCTCCCAGGATGCCACTGTGCTAACCTGGGAAAGCAGCACGTGGCCTTCATCCAAGGTCTCCAAACCATGTAGTTTGTTTTGTTTGCTAGGAGAGCAGGGCTTAGAATCCTTTTAAGTGACCACCTGGCATGTTAGTATGTGCCTTCTTCCTCCCCCAAGTCTGCCTACTTCTCTCATCCCCTCGGCCCTGGCAACCACTGTTTCTACTGTGCTTCAATAAGTTTGGCCTTCTTTTTTCATTTTAATGACACATGTAAGTGAGAACATGCTATATTTGTCTGTATCTGCTTTCTGTATTTGGAATTATGCCTTCCAGGTTCATCCATGTTGTCCCAAATGACAATATTTTCTCTTTTTGTTTTTTTAAAGATTTAATTTATTTATGCATACGAGAACTGGGGTAAAGGCCAGAAGTGTGGGGGTGGAGAGGATTCACCAGAGACAGAGTGGGGAGCAGAACAGGCCAATCTACTAAAATACACTGCAGTGGGGAGTAATGAGTGAGGCAGGAGAGGTCTGCTGTACCATGTGGGTCACCTCACTGGCTGGGGATTGAACTTGTGTTGCAGTGGCTGCGGATGCTTCAGAGCACAGTGCTTAACCTCTTGTGCCACCAGGGAGGCCCTCTTTTTGTTTTTTTAAGAATAAGTAATATTCCATCATATATATGGATGTGGGAATAATTATATACATACATATATGTCACAGTTTTCAAGTATTTGACTCAATTCTGATTCTCTATACTTAGAGATAGCATCAGATCCCATAGGTTAAAGGATCCATCTTTTAAGACAGGCCCAATAGTTGAGGGCCGAGTCAACTGTTCTACCCCACCTCATTCCAGTTCAGATGACAGACACAAACTCAGATTGTTACCTGTACTTCTGATGAACTGATTATAAATCAGGTTCCCAAGATCTCCCTCTTGGCTTTGATTAATTTTCTAGAGCAGCTCACAGAACTCAGAAACATTTTACCTACTCTGTCACCAGTGTATTTTATTATTGAAAGGAACAGCCAGGTATAAGACATGCATAGGGCAAGACACCCCATCTTTCTTGAATCTCCACATTACCCAATTCAGTGCTTTAGGTTTTTATAGAGGTCACATTCCAACGGCATGACTGTTTAAGTCATTGCTTTTTGGTGATTGGTGATTGATTCACTCTTCGGTCCCTTACCTCTTCCTGAAGATCAGAGGGGTGGCAACAGAAAGTTCCATTCCTCTAATCACAAGGCGGGTTCCTCTGATGACTAGTTCCCACCTTTATGTGAACTAGAGGCATTTCAAAAGTTAGCCCATTAATATGAGAAAAGACAGCTTCTATATATTTCCTATTGTAAATCACAACATCACAGTATGGAGGTGTGGATTTTTAGAGTAAAGTAAAAGAATGACATTAGTAAAATAAAGGACTCCATAAGTGGAGCTGTTTTAAAATGGAACAAAAGTAGCTCCCTCAGAGGAATTGCTTGTTCATTGTGAACCCTAAAGCTGGGCCAAAACCCCTCTGACTGGGGCAAACAGCAGTTATTTGACAATTATTTGAGAAATCAACAGGAGAACAGATAGCCTGGTCACAAGGTTTAATGATTATGAACTTTACTTTAAAGAAAGAATCAGTATAGCCAATTATGGATAGCCAAGAGTTACCTAAGCTTATCAGCACCAACAGAGTATGTTTCTTTCAGTCCTTGTGATTTTCCTCCTCTAAGTCTCACAAAAAATTCCTATATCCAGGACACTGGTAGCCTGCATTACAATTTTTTGCTATTCCCCAACAAATGCATCTACTCTTTCTCTAAATTTCAGTTTCTTTGTTCTAAGTTCTAGTCACTCCTTGCCTGCCCCATTCTGGAGGCCTCTTTTCAGTCCTACGGGGTGGGGGTGGTGGAGTAGTGGCAATGGGGGCTGTGGTGGCGGATATTAAGACCTCTTCCAGGGTCTGGGAGCAGGACCTCTCAGTCTACCCCTCAGATTCCCAGCAGGTGGAACACTGGCCAGCAGCCTGTTGGCTCCCCTCCTGGGCTTTTGACGGGTGGGATCAGACCGAGGGACCCTGAGCTTGCTCCCTTTCCGTTGACGCCAGGACCATGAGTTAAATTCAGATAACAATTTATTACTATATGTTTCCAAATATTGCATGGGAAGTACATATACCTTAAAAAAAATCCTTAGACATTCAAATTTACCTGGCATCCCAGCCTCAAATTTTATTTGCTAGCTTTTATTATTTGCAACTTTACCCCCAGTAGGAATGTAAACTCCAGGTGGGCAGTCTGTCTGGTATACATTATTATACCTGTGCTAAGGTGTAAAAGCACAGTGCCAGTACGCGCTACACGCTAGGAGCCCACACCTGCTTAATGAACGAAAGAAGCAAGGAGTACGCAAAACAATGAGGCCCAGAGTAAAACCGACGCGAGCCCCCGCTACAGCGGGCGAGAAGAGACTGCAGCAGGCTGGGAACACCACCCAGTGCGGAGCATCACTCAGTGGGGTCAGCAGCTCGGTGGGGTCAGCTGCTCAGTGAGGCATACCCCGAGGCGCGCCGAGGCGGGAGGCCAGGGGCGGTGCCGCGCGAGGTCCTGGGCGGTGACTCGTTGACGTCATCACGCCGCGCTCGCAGCGTCGCGGGGCTTCGGTCGCCGGCTTGTGTTCGCTATTGAGGTGACGGGAGACTTTCTGGTCAGCGCGGTCCCGCAAAGGCCGCCTGTGGAGCGCGTGGGGTCCCGCCAGTGACCCGAGGTCCTCAGTCTCTGTCCGTGGCCGTCAGCCTGCAGGCCTGGCCGCTCCCCCGCGGGGAGAACTTCTCCTCAGGGCCATGTCGCGGCCGAGCAGCGTCTCCCCGCGGCCGCCGGCTCCTGGCAGCGGCGGCAGCGGGGGCGGCCCAGCGGCGTGTGTCCGTGGGGGCGGCGGCCGGGCCAAGGGGCTGAAGGATATTCGTATAGATGAGGAGGTGAAGATTGCGGTCAATATCGCTCTGGAGCGCTTCCGCTATGGGGACCAAAGAGGTGAGGTTCCTGATGGGGACCCCGCCGGGTGCCCCACCTCCCCCAGACCTGAACCCTCTGAGAGGTTGGCTGTTTCAGAGAAGAGGAAGAGCGATCTGGGCGGCCCCCCGGGGTCCGCTGGATCCGGCCGCCCTGGTAGACTGTGGGATGTGGAGAAGCACTGGCGTCCCGCGGGTCAGCAGTTGCGGGACACCTGCCGGGCAGCAAAGGTGAAAAAGTCTGTTGCTACCGCGCAGGTTGCTGGCTGCCTCCCTTTGGGCGGCAAAGCCACAGCTCTGAGGTATTGGTAAGCCCGCCCCCGCCCCCGGCCCCCTTTTCTTTTTTTAAAGGGCGTTGTGATAGCCTTGACCCATGTTTAAGGAAGCTACAGAAGAAGAAGGAAATCTGGTAAATGACACTGGCAACACGTCGTGATTTGTTTAATTTTTGGTAGCCTTGCACTGAAAAAAAAAATCACTAAAAAACGTGAAACTTAGTAAACGGTATGAAACGTTTCCCACAACTCTTAATAGAAAACTCCTTCTCTTGCATAACAATGTAGAACCGGCAGCTTCCTGACTGTGTGGTCAGGGTGCATTCTCACTTGCAGGCCTAAATAGAGGACCCCCTCACTTCATAGCTTACAGCCCCAAACGGGGAATGACCCGGTCACAGTGACTATATTTACATTAAAGGCAAAACTTGAGCAACATACAACAAAAGATCTAGTTGGAGATAGTGACATGAGAATTAGATTTGAAGAACACAGCTTTGAAGGCAAAGACTATGCTTGCACCTTCCTTGTCACTGGAGGAAAAAAAATTGTTTTAGCAAGTAAGGACTGTTCAGACAGTAAAATAAGGTCCTCGGTCTGCAACCAACTCAAGATTCCAGCACAAATAAGTGGAGTAATCTTTGATGAACATTAATATTTTTATCACATTTTTGTGTAATTTTATTACTATCATTTGGTAGACATTCAGTAGTTAATTGTTTTGTTTTTCACAAAGTGCAATAATAAATTTGATTATATGCATATGATTTTCCCCCCCATATTTTATGTCTTTGCCTGTATACTGAAGTGTCTTGAAAGAAAATCTCCTATTCCCAAATGGTACTTTGTGTTTGTTTTTTTCCCCATGTAGAAATGGAATTTCCTTCTTCTTTGACCAGTACTGAAAGAGCCTTTATTCATCGATTGAGTCAATCTCTTGGTTTGGTCTCTAAAAGTAAAGGGTAAGCACATAGATTTTTCTTATTTTAAAAAAAAATCACTTACCAAAAAAAGAGAAATGTTTCTGACTACATTTGGATTGTTGTTATTGCCCTAGAGTGACATCCATATTATAGTGCATATACATAAGTTGCTACTAAACTCAGCGGTCTACCCCACCGAACCCCTCTTTTTGTGTTCCCTAGGAGCAAAAAGAAAAAAAAAAAACAGCAATTTTTAAGATGTGGAAAAAGAAAGGTAATTTAAAGGTGAAATTGATTGCTTTAGGAAAATATATTTTCAGACAGTATTATTTTTAAGGGTGAATGTACTACAGATAAGAGCTATAATTATTTATACAACTTATTTAAAGTTATTGCACTGTAACAAGGTTATTGCACTGTAACATGTTAATTGTTTTTCTTTTCTACCAAGCCAAAATCTTATTATTAAAAATGATTGAATAAAGCAAAAAGGAGGAAATAGTGTATCTATTTGAGGGTCACTGATCCAATAGGGAAAAGATCACTTGAGCCTTCCAGGCTGAATTGTTAGAAATGTAGTTGTTTTATTTGACACATAAGGATGGTGGGATTGATGCATTGTTTTTCAGTATTGGTGCTATTGACATTTGAGCTGGTTGTGTGCATTATAGGATGCTTAGCAGTATAACTAGCCTCTACCCCCACTGGATGGCAGTAACATATTTACACCTCCAATTATGATAGTCAAAAATCACTCTAGATATTCCCACAATGTTTCAGGAAAGCAAAATTGTCCTTGGTTGAGAACCACTGAAAGTGGGGAAAAGATCATTTAGGCTTACCAGTTTTTAGATTAAAAGGGAAAACAAAATTTTACTAAGTAAAAATATTAATGAATAAATAGTAATAAGGTCCTAAGATCAAAGTAGTTAATAGAAGAATGTCTTACATAAAAATGCCGACCATAGTGATGTTGTTGCTTACTGAGATGGGATTTAGCCTAGATGAAAGTGCATTTTAAACAGTAGTTAAGTTCCTGAGTATGCATGCCTACTGGAGTCCACTGGAAGAGTAGAATATTGCACTTGAAAATAAAAGTGGTATACAGGGTCATAATCCTTTATCTAAAAACACTTGGGGTAGCTATTTTTGAGATTCAGAATTTCCAAATTTTAGAAAGTTTTTAGGGTATATTTGCTATAGATTATATAATATCCCTAATATGGTATAGGTATCACCCTTGATAGCATTAATATCTCTGCTGGAAAATGTCTGAATAATTACATTCAAAGATAGCTTCACACCAGTTTTATCAGGCTTTGTTGCCAAATAAAGTTACTGCAAAATTATAAAATCTTCCAGTTTACAGACCTGTTTGAGTTTAAGAGTTGCAGGACCTTCACTGAAAAGGTATTAGGAATGTACAGTTCTGTACTTATATCATTTCTATGGCTAAATGGATTTTGAGTCCTAACTTTAGAAGTGATCATTGTAAATTACTCTTAAGCCAAGCAGTCCACTAGAATAGACTACCCCTGTGTACTTCAGTTTGGTAGCATGATCATTTAGGGGATGGTTCAGAATGGAGAAACATTTGGGGATGTGCAGAACTAGTGAGAAGGAAAAAGCTAATGGGGCAACATTGAAGAGACAAAGAAAGGAAAAAGGAAAGGAATGCAAGGTAACCTGCCTTCTTAGCCAGTTTCTAAGACCTCTAATCATCCATAAACCCTCTGCTTATGAAATACCCTAGTTCTTTCTCTCCCCTTTTTTATCTCTGAACAGACATACTACAGTGTTTATCTACTGGTACTTGTCATTTTCAGATGCCTTTCCTTGTTTACACATAAATGAAGAACTAAGTCACTTCGAATATCCTTCTCAAGTTCTTTCTTTTTACTTATATGAGAATTCATACCTGATTTATGTTTTTTTCCACCTATTTATCCTTGAGTAAAGATTTTTACCACCTACCATTAACTTCATTAGCTTAACAGCTTACTTTTTCTGCCTTTTTCCTTTCCTTTTTCTTTTTTTATCATGGTTCTTTAATACATGGTTGAGAGAAAACCTGGTGTGGAAAAGGGCACCTGGATTCAATACCTGGTGTCTTACAGCTCATTCTGTAGCTGTAATCATTTGTGTTTACTTTAAAGGCCTAATTTGTTCAATGTAAAATGTGATCTGGTTGTTTTACTTAAGACTCAGTGATTCTGGAGTTTATTTTGAACTTCGTACAAGGTTTTTAAGAAATAGATTCCAGTCTTACTGTATGATAATGTAGAGTTTTTTGCTGATAACTTTCTCCATTTTGATCTTCTTTCTTTCAAAATGAAACCATGTGACTTGGATTTGGTATTTCAACTCCTCTCAAGGATTGAATTTATTTTGCAGTTATTTTTTATCTTTGCTCATTTTTTGGTGAAAATACTCATGCCAGCATAAATATATCCTAAAGTTCTCTTTCTAATTAGAGCCATATTCCCATACAGAAATTTCACCTTCTTATAATTTGTTTCCTTTTTCCCTCAACTGAGGTCACTCAGTTGAGTGCATTTTGAGACCTAAGCGTATATTTTTCTGACTCTTTGACTTTTCCATGAACAGAGCAAAACCACTTTCCTATTTGTCTACATTAGCCAAAATAAAATTTACAAAATAGAGTTTAAAAGTTGTGAGAAAGAAAATATAAAATATATAAAAGTAAGTTTTCTGGTACAGCTCTCTTCTGTGAATGCTAGTGTCACTGTGTAGTAGGTATCTAAGAATTCTACTCACCCTAACCAGGAGGCTCTGCTCTTATAAGAAAGCCCTCGTTTTCACACTTGGGTTACTACTGCCCTAGCTTCTTCCCTAGAAGGCTACATTCTGTAGTCCTACTCTCTTCCCCTAGCTAAAATTGGAGAAGTGAATAAAAAATTATAAATGCTTAATGAGTTTTTAGATATTCTTTGAAAATAAATAACCCCTTGGTGCCCAATTGTAATAATAACAGCAGCTCTTGTGTGACAGACATCATGTAAATGCTTTAATTAGATCATCATTTAATCTTCATAAGAGTCTTATATTTTGTATCTTCTTATTAACATATGTACCTATAAAAAATATACAGTAATTCAAGCTTAGAGAGGTTAAATAATTTTCCCAAGGTGAGAGAGCCAGGTTTGAAAATAGTTAATGTTTATCCAGTGAATTTTGGTGTTCACAGTGAGTTCATAACAGTGTTCTGGGAGTTTGAGAAAAAACAAATATGAGATAGGTGTCATTTTTAACTTGCTTTTAGTTCATTAAGTCACAAAAAGATTAAATTATCATAAACATAGTGAACTTGACAAGATAGTGCCTGAGTGACAAAGTTCACTCTTTGGTTTACTAATTCTTGATAATCATTTTTAAAATTTTAAGTCAGTATGATGCAAACTAATAAATCTGTAATTCTGTGTTACATTTTCAGGGAGAAGATGGTTTGGAGTTAGGTTTTTGCATCTGTCTGCTTAACAGAAATATAAATTAGGGGGATAGGAAATTAACTACTATTCATCAAATGAATGTGTTATTTTTTAAGAAACATTAGCTCCTGGTGGTTGTGATTTTATATTTCTTTAAGTAATCATTGTGGATTTTGACTCTTAAGGTGATCTTGTAAATAGCTCTTGGAAAGTAGGGAACAGTGACACAGGGTTGTGTGTTTGCATTAAATATTTCAGCATCAGGCTGTGTAAACTAATAAATTGATTAGTATTAAAATTGTATCAACTTTGATTAGTGATGTTATTTTTCCTTAAAAGAAAGAAGCCATTAAAATGCTAACACTTCATTATAGCATGTGTTGAATATGTTCACTCTTTGACAACTAGAAGTTGTGATCTTTTCTGTAATTCGTTTACTTTCATACTTCATGTTGCAAAGTTGCATATGGGGTTTACATTTTATTATTTTTAAAAATTCTTGTGAAGTTCATTTATTTGGCATCTTTTCCATGTTGGACAACCAATTTCTATTGCGTTGTTAAAGGGGCTTTTTCTTCATCAAAGCATAGTGTCAGTTACCATGGAATTAAACCATAATGAGATCTCAGTGTATTAACTTACATTGTAGGACAACTTTTTACTGTATTGAATGTTTCCATCCTCACAATGATGAGTTGAATATTTTATAAAAATTTTACTAACCTAATCTTTTTATTATCAGTGTCACTATGGTGATGAATGTGGTAGAAATGAGCAGAGATAGTCACAAGTAGAATCTTTGACTAAAACGTTAAAACTAACAGACTGATGTCAGCTTTTGCTCCAATATTTGTGTTCAAACTGAATTCACTGTTTTAAATGGCAATGGCTAAGTACTCACACCTGCTTACTATGAGTTATTTTATGCAGAAATGCTACATTACTGTTATGATTGGAAATGTTAGGAAAGTTTCAATCTGACCCACTATTTGAGTTGTGGGCTTATTGATTCAGGAGTATATTTTCCTTAAAGTTGTAACTCCTCCTTCTTAGCATGGTGTCTGGTATATAATAGGTGCTCAATGAATATGTGAATGAATGTAAATAATAAAGGAATGAGTAAAGAAAATAAGTTGGGGCTGAAATATAGCAAAACTTGCCTGAGGTGATTTTTAAAAAAATGAAATTTTGGAGTTGGTAGAAATATTAGAGAGCTTCAAAGTAACTAATAAATGTCAGAGAATTAAATATGATTTATTTTGGTCATGTAGCTAGTTGATTGAAAGATTAATACCAACTGAACATAAAGCTCTTGACTCTTCCTCTGGGGCTCATTTCAGCCCACTCCTGCCCTCTAGCATTGGAAGAGGGAAAAATGATTGAAGCTTCTGGAAGGTTCATAGGAAAGGAACCTTGCACAGAGATCTCCTCTTACTAATAAATCTGGTTTACCAGGGAAAAAAACTAAAATTAGATCAGGTTGAATTTTTGTTATTTCATCTTTTTGCCATTATTAAAACATCACGAAGTACTTGTTAAGTGGGGGCGACAATTTTGAACTTATAGTTCATTAAAGCATTCATCCAGTAAGAATTTTCCAGAAGTGAAAATCCTTGGTAAATTGAAAGCCTCACTGAGAAGACTTAGTATATAAACCTATATAGGTTAATCCCCAGTATTATGTGATTTTTATAGTAAAGAGACTGTAGAAAAATTCAAATTTTAGGGAAATTGCATTTGAAATTTGAAAAATTCAAAGCTTAAGAAAATTATAATAATTTTCATTGTTTTTGTGGCTTTGTTGCTCATTTCTATAATATAGTGACATTAACAAATAGAAAAACATTTTATGAACTATTTGGGTAATTAAAAAAAACATATGGTATTTGTTCCTGACTATAATTACAATTATAACTATCATTTTTTTTCTTTAGTGTTTAACTGGTGTTTGTTAATATGCATGATCTTTTTCAGTCGTGTAAAGTTCTATAGGACAGTTATTACATTACAGGCTCAGAACTATTAAATGATTCACTTATGGTCCCATTGCAAGTCAGTGTTAGAGCTGGGATTCAAATCCAGGTTAGCAAACTTTCAAAGCCTGATTCTTTATAGTATCACATTTTACTAGGTAATAGACATATCATTAAATCATTCAAAATGGTCTTCCTGTGTATATTACATTGTACTTCATACTTTGGGAGTGATAAAAAGAGAGGGTCAATCTTAGACCAGTGGAAGATACAAGCAAACCTATGTCAATTAACGTGAGAGCTGTTATAACTCATTACTACTTTAAAATTGAAAGCAAGAACAAGAAACTTTGAAAACATTTTTCCTTCAATATGCATCTGAAATAATTAATAATGCCAGTTTATGTTTTTCTGGTCCAACTACTGTACTTGATTCTCTTTAACAAGTTTTCATGGGAGTGTAATATTACCAGCATACTGTGGAAACATTCAGTGGGATATATTATTCTGAACAGTGAGCCATAATTTATTCAATATTAATTTTAGATTCTGTTCAGATTGCTTTTCTCCCTCTGTTTGCTTCCCAGCATGTATTAACTGGTGATGATGTTTCATCCACCATGAAGTATGCTGAGAAAAAGTAACACTTATGTGTAAGTAAGGCTTTTTGGCTGTTTTCAAAACAGGATTTACAGCATTTTAGAATTTTAATTGAAAAGGGTCTTGTGGCCACATAGCACCAAACAGACCTCTTCTCTGAATTTTTTGGAATTTCTCAGCATCTTATCCCAAAGTGTTTTGACTTCTTCCAGTGTTTTGCTTGAGACCTGTTTTCTAAGTAGGCGTACATCATATGTGAAAAAAAAAATGACTATATGTAGTAAATAAATGATTTTTATTAATATTCAGAAAGGGAGCAAATAGATACCTAACTGTGAAGAAGAAAGATGGATCAGAAACAGCTCATGCAATGATGACCTGTAATTTGACTCATAATACAAAACATGCTGTTAGGAGCCTAATTCAAAGATTTCCTGTCACCAATAAAGAGCGTACTGAACTTCTGCCTAAAACAGAAAGAGGAAATGTGTTTGCAGTTGAAGCTGGTATGTATTTTCTGTGTGCTTCCTTATTATTTTAAATTTATTTTCTTAAATTTTAAATTTAAAAGCTAAGATGAAATTTCTCAGTATAGTGTGTTAGAAGTGATTAAGAGTTGTGAAAAACTTGGAATGAACTCTATTTGTAAGACATTTTATGAAGCTAGACAATTTTTTTAAAGGGTTATAGTAATAGTTATCATTTATTGAGCACTTACTGTATGCTAGACAATATGTAATCCACTCTGTATAGAGCCTTATATAGCCTTCTCACCTTTGCAAGGCAAGAAATTTCCCCTATTTCACAGTTAAAGAAGCTGGGGCTCAGAGAAGATAAACTATTTATTCAAGATCACCCAGCCAGTAAACAGCAGAGCTGGGATTTGATTCCTAGATCTGGACTTCACATCCAATATGTTACTTTGCCAAGACACATTGGTGAGATTTAGAATTGGTGCTTTAGCTTCTAGCAGAAACAGGATACAGTCTTCAGTACATTAACTTGTTCAAAGGTAGATAAATAAAATGCTAAGGCTTTAAAGTGAAGTTGTTTTATATTGGAGAAGTGACTACCCCAGTGGGAAAATTATTTTTTAATTACAATGACAGAGTTTGCATGTTTTCCCTTTTCTGTTGGAGTAGGTTTACAGAATGTAGAAAACACTGGTTTACTATCAAGGAATTGAAGTTTTAAATACACACACTGTGTTTTTATGAAGAATATAAACTATATCATACCTCTTTATTCCTGTCTGCCTAACTAAATGTAGATGTTGAGTAAAAAGTTCAATTAGGAAATTTGTTGCACATTTAGAACTTTATATTAACAATTACTCTATGTGTTTAAATGATCTTATATGTAGGATTAAGGCACATTTTCCCTACTATAAAATCATGATTTTTGTGTCTGAACATTATTTTAGGATATCAAAATTGTGTTTTGCTTTTAGTAGCTTTTAAATGATTGATTTTTGTTCATTTTTAAACATTATGCACCAGAAGTACTTTTGAGAAATTTGATTTCTAGTTGATAATGAAATTTATAACATGCTACTTTTAAGGATATAGGATGCAAAGA
Organism: Galemys pyrenaicus; assembly: GCA_019455555.1. Lineage (NCBI taxonomy): Eukaryota > Metazoa > Chordata > Mammalia > Eulipotyphla > Talpidae > Galemys > Galemys pyrenaicus. The sequence goes on along the minus strand of JAGFMF010011668.1, from coordinate 12,270,506 downwards.
TGAGACGTTGCTGACTTCATGTAGTTTGAGTACAAAAGAAACACTTGAAAGGAATTACATTAGAAATTACTTATCTTTACTTTCAAAGCTTTTTTTAAAAATGTTGATTGCACATTGTTTTGTTTTTTATTCATTTTCCAAGAAAACCGGGAAATGAGCAAGACAAGTGGACGACTCAACAATGGCATACCTCAGATTCCAGTGAAAAGAGGAGAGTCTGAATTTGATTCTTTCAGGCAGTCTCTGCCAGTGTTTGAGAAACAAGAAGAAATCGTTAAAATAATTAAGGAAAATAAAGTAGTTCTGATTGTTGGAGAAACTGGGTCTGGGAAGACTACACAGGTTTGTTTCATCATTTTGTTTATAGAAAAAAGAATATTTTGTTCCAGTTTATAGTTTTTTTTCATCAAATTTACACTGCTTGTATTTTAAACAAAAAATTGATTATTATTAATGATAATTATTAATGGGTACTTCAGAAAACATTACTAGTGGGAATTAGTTTTAAGAATTTGTAGATCCATAATTTTAAGAAACTTATTTTTAAACTTGTTGAACCTTTTTGACTCAGAATTGTGGATGTAATTTGACATCTTGGGATGTGGATTTTTACCTTTATTTCAAATTACACTTTACTCATTTATTTGAGTAAATTACTGAGCTTAGTTTTGCAACCTTTCTGAGCTCATGTTCATTTATAAAGTAGAATGATTGTGCAGCTGTTGAAGTTTAGAGATATCTATAAAGTGTCTTGCATAAGTTTCATACATAGCAAATGAGTTAAAAACAGTATTAATTACCATAACAATGATGATATAAAGTTGACTAGTAGGTGGAATTAATATGACAACTTTGATTTGGATGTTTAGAATCAAGTTACTTTTTTTTTATGAAATTTTACTCAGAAGGTGACAGGTTGGAAATAATGATAGCAATGATGATGTGATCTTTTCTTTGTTTAACATATAAACCTGTTAAAATAATAGCCTTATTTTGCTTTTGATAGTGGATGAGATAGAATAGTCAATGAAATTTTACATTTTCTTACTTTTTGGACATACAAATTCACTTTGGACTTGCGTTTACAACTTCCTGTGGTTAGATTTATTTGTTTAAACTTAATCGCTAGGTAGTGCAAGGTGGTAGGAGAATGGTGTGACATTCACCAGTTATTTGCTTGTAGGAATTAACCATTTTCACAGAAATATAAGTTTTTATCACTAAAATGTGAATGTAAAATTGAATGGTTAAAACATGGTGAAATCTTTATTTGTACATAGTATATAAGATTTTTCTTCAGCATAAGTCCATTTATAATTAAGAAATCTGTCCAGGGTGTAGATTGTTAAAATTGTTTTGGTTAGAGTAAATTTTGCTTTATTTAGAGTAAATGCAATAGGTCTTAATAGTAAGAGTTTTAAAAGAGATTATGAAAGTTTTGATATGACAGTAAATTTAGTTTTTTTAAGACTAAGCTTGCTTAGTGAACTTTGTATATTGAAATTATGTATGTATATTTTTACAACTATGTGTATCATTTTACTATGTATGAAAAGATATTTGAGAATTTAATTAGGAATTGCTGTATGCTTTTTGCTTTCCAATAAGTTGTTAATCTAGTGGGTTTAAATTTAAGAAATAATTATATCTTGTTAGTATTTTGCATATCTAAAATAGTATACATACTGTATTTTATAGGCTATATAAACCATATATGGTAATTGTGACTAATGTTTCTGTTTTATGAACTATAAATATAACAGAATTTAAAGTTAGTATCATTAGCCAATTTCATCTTGCCTTTAGTTGCATTAGGAAGTTAAGTGCTTCTGAATTTTAATGTGTTACATTATGTATGTCAATAAAAATTCAAATACTATGAAAAATAAAACATAGAAAGTGAAAGATCTCAAACCTTGTTGCCATTTTCCTTCCCTGCATTATTGTCAGAGACTTAGAGTATATTTCTGAAGTCTTGTTTTTTTTCTTTTCACAACATTCATATATATGTATTTTTAAAAACAAAGTTAAGATGATATGTCTCTACATTTTACCTTTACATTTAATTTACATTTAAACTTAGTCACTAGGTAATGCAAGGTGGTGAAAGAGTGGTTTAACATTCACCAATTATTTGCTTGTAGGACTTAACCATTTTCACAGAAGTATTTATGTATTTTTTTGATATTTTGGTTTTAGTTTTTATCATGAAGAAGACCTTTTAAAGTTATATTTTGTAGCTGACAAGTAGCAATTAGTTGACAGTTGTTGATTTTATGATTCTTCCTGGACATGTCACAGAACTTTTTTAATTCTAATGGTTTTCATTTGCTTTACTTGTATTTTCTGGGTATGCAATCATATCATTTTATAATATTTTAAAACTTTTCCTTCAGATTCCTCAGTTCCTTTTAGATGATTGCTTTAAGAATGGTATTCCTTGCCGTATATTTTGTACTCAACCAAGGCGATTAGCAGCTATTGCTGTGGCTGAAAGGGTTGCTGCAGAAAGAAGAGAAAGAATTGGTCAAACCATTGGCTATCAGATCCGTTTAGAAAGCAGGTAAAGACAGTTCTCCTATAGCTGATCTTCTATCATTTTTGGAGCAAACTAAATATTTATAATTCACTTAATATAGAGAGTGTGTTAATTGAAAATTTAGATGACATTTTGCTTCAATAACTTTATTGTAAGACATTGAGATCATTATAAACTTACTGAGGTTTTGAGTAAATAGGACTTCTAGCCACGAATAACAAATCTCATTTCATAGTTTCATGATTAAGTGTGAATTGTTTTACCTCATTGAGCCTCATTTTCCTCCTCTATAGAATGGACTAATAAAAACATCTAGAGTACAGGTTTGATGATGAAATTTTAAGCACTCAATAAATTGTAATGAATAAATTTATTATTAATATTACTGATAGTACCTTCTAGTGTTATTTCTTTGCTTCCAGGATTTTGAATGTAGAGATAAACTCTCATTTATGATACACTTTTATACTAAAACAAAAAGTGTTTAAGGTTTTATTTCATATAACTTTATAAAGCATACATACCAATAGACTGTTATTTTAGTAACATTTAATACAGTACACCTAAGACTGGCATTTTATATGATTTTAATTACATAAAGATTTGTAACTGAGCACCTTTTTTTTTATATTTTTGAAAAGGGTTTCTCCAAAGACACTTCTGACATTTTGCACTAATGGGGTATTGCTTCGTACATTGATGGCAGGAGATAGTACATTGTCAACTGTGACACATGTTATTGTGGTAAGAATTTTGCTAAATTCACATAATTCAGGATTGCTTAAAACTGAAATTAAATAAATTTTTAGAATAGGGCGTAAGAAGCAGGGTTTTTTTGACAAACTATAATCAAATTATTTTTTATTGTCTTCAATTATTGGAAATAAATGTTTCTGCTAAGTAAAGGTATTGTCAGAATGAGAAAAAGATCAAAGGTAAAATAAAGTTACTCTGATTCAAAAAAAGAAGTGGTTTTTATATTTGATGAAAATGGTAAGGTTTTTTGTTTTTGCTACACTTAATCTTCTCTTACCTCTTTTAACTAATATTTCCTGTTTTATAGTCATTTAACTGCATGGTTAGGCTGCTAAATAACCTAATTGCAAATTAAATAAGTGATGAATTACTGCCTCATTAAAGAATTTTAAGCTCTTATCCAGTTTGTTTTAGAAAATATTAAAGTTTTTATAAGTTTACTATAAGCAGCTTTGGGGAAACAAGCTCTGTGAATTCAAATCAAAATTATACCTGATTCCTGATACTAATTGAAATATATTTACATTGATTTTGTATCTATTAGAAATGTGTTAAACTTGACTTTGTTAATTCAGAATTTTATTGTAGTTTGTGGCTTTCTGATCTTGGAGGGGATAGTGTGGATGAGACAGTACTTTGTTGCGTGTAACAGTTGTTAATGTCTGATTATTTCTGAATTGCCCATAATTTAAAATTTCTATAAATACTGATTGGCTTTGTCCACAGTTTGAGTTAGTATAATATCTAGCAGCTTTATAATTTTAAAGAATTTGTCATGTTTTAAAGAATTAGTAATATTTTGCTTATTCTGTGGTTTTACTTTTGTTTATTGCAGGATGAAGTACACGAAAGGGATCGATTTAGCGACTTTTTACTTACAAAGTTAAGAGACTTGTTACAGAAGCACCCAACTTTGAAATTGATTCTTTCTAGTGCTGCCTTGGATGTAAATCTTTTTATAAGATACTTTGGAAGTTGTCCAGTGATATATAGTAAGTTAAATTACCAGATGTTCCAGGATTTTTATGAAAGTGTACTTTTTTGGCATTATTATATTTTACTATACTAGAAACCGGAGCAGATCCTGAATTAGAGAGCCTTTGTTTTTGGTCCTCTGAGATATGTGTAGGTATCTATATTTTTGTACTTCTTCATTTTTGAGACCAGTTCTCTAATCTTAAAAGAAAATGTTTTATTTTAACCTGCACTGCCCTCTAAATTTTGTCCTGTAGCTTCCCATTTATTTCTAGATTCCTTGAAAGAGTAGTTCTTTTGCCTCCTATGTTAACTCCCCATTTACTTCTGAATATACTGACATTTAACATTTGCCCATTTCCTTTAATCAAAATTTGTTGTTGCCTATCTTTAAAAAAATTAATAAATTCCTCTTCAAAATTTGATAAAGTTGTATCTGTTTACCTTGATGAAATATTACATATATAAGAAAAAAATTCACACTTGTAATATCTTTCCTTAAATTTCATGTCTTTTTTGAGATTACTTGATGTTAAAATTTGGTATATATCCTTATTCATCTTTTCCATGCTCTCACACACCTATGAATGTAGTGTGTGTGTGTGTGCGCGCGCGCGCGTGTGTGTGTGTGTGTGTAGGATTTAATAGAAATGGGTTTTTAAAAAATGAGCAAAAACTTTTGTAACTTGCTTTATGCTAGTACATCATGAATAGTCCTCCAGTTCAGTGGTCTAGGTGTCATTCTTTAAGAAACAGATTTAATGTTTCATAATATGACTATACCATGATTTATTTCACCATTTCTTTATTTTTAGATACTTACATTGGTTCTGTATCTTCTGTTGTCCCCACTAAAGATAAAAATTTACTATTTAATAATAAAATTCTGTTGTTTAGTACAGGGAAGACCATTTGAAGTGAAAGAAATGTTTCTGGAAGATATTTTAAGAACTACTGGATATACAAACAAAGAAATGTTAAAATACAAAAAAGAAAAACAGCGAGGTAAGCTGTTTCTCAAACACATATAGAAGAAAATTATTGTTGATACTGTTTATAGTATTCCAGTTTTATGACAGTACTGAAAACACTTGAATATGTTTCTGTTGTGTAATATTATATTAGAATACTGTCCTGAGCATATCTTCTACACCTTGGTTTATGTCCAGAAGTTGTTATCTAGAAAGAGGAATTGAAGTGGATGCCATTGAGAGGGTCAAGTGTATCTGTATTCAGAAATTCAGCCAGTTTTAAGATTGTACATGAGGGTAGGTCATTGGCTACCTACATCATGTTTTACAGGGTGGAAGTAGAGTGGGTAAAAGGGAATGAAGAAGAACATGTGAGTAATAGCAGACTCCTTTTAACATGAGTGTCAAGATTTTCAAATATTAACACTATTATAAATTGCATCTGTACTTTGAAGTTAGCATTATTTTTTATGACAGTATCAGCTTTTGAATAGGAGCTAGAGTCCTTTCGCTTTTAAAACTGCATTACTTGTGACAAAAGGTTTGACTTAAAACTTGATTTTTTTTTTACTCTATATAACCTTGGATAAATACTTTAATTCTTTGGAGTCTCCACTTGAAAAAAATATTTAGCAATGTTTGTGTAATAGTGCAGTGTTGAATCATACGGTGTAGATTATAAACCTGGACCTGGGTCCTCCCTGGTGGCGCAGTGCGTTAAGCAACACACTATGAAGCAAACTGCAGCCACTGCAGTGCAAGTTCGATCCCTGCTGCTGGCCAGGGAGAGGACCCACATGGTATGGCAGACCTCTCCTGCTGTGCCCGCTGCTCCCCTCAGCAGTGTACTTCCATTAATCTTATATGCATAAATAAATCTTTAAAAAACAAAAACAAACCTGGACCTGGAAACTTTTGAAGATGAATGTGGTATAATAACTCTTTTTGTATATAATTTTTATTTGAAACAACTGGTATGGTGATAGAATTAAATAAATGGTTTTCTAAAAAGCCCCTTACGAATATTAGTTGTTAATTTAAGTAATATTTTATGACCAAAGAACTATTTTTTAAAATTATGGACTTATTTAGGGGTAAAGTAATAGATGAATTTTTAAAAGTAGTTTTGTGGGTACTTATGGTTCATCATACTACATTTTATTGACTGTTCCTAGATAATATATTTTTAAAAGTAGCTTCAAAGTAAGGCCAACCTTTAAGTATTTGCAGATTCACTTAATTTTTTAAACTAAAGGATATATTTCAAAAAGCAAATGATTTTATCTACTTTTTTACTTCGGTAATAATTTAGAAGAGAAACAGCAAAGCACACTTACTGAATGGTACACAGCTCAAGAGAATGCTTTCAAACCTGAATCCCAAAGACAGAGAACTGTTCCAAATATGACTGAAGAGTATGATTTATTGGATGATGGTGGTGATGCTGTCTTCAGTCAATTGGTAAGACATTCCTGATTTTACAGATACTTTGAATGAAAATTGTCTCGTTTCAAGGTTATTTTATGAGATTATGGTTTTTTGAAGTGTAATTCTTATTTTAGAGTACATTTTCAGAGTACTTTAGAGTACAGTACATTTTCAAATAAATTTACATGCTTTTTGAAAATAATGCAGTATCTTACACTGTTTCAAAGTTTAAATTGTTTCAATATTTTTCTAAACTTTTTTAAGGAAAATAGTTACAGATATGTCTATGCTTGATACTTTATCATTTCAAAAATTTAAGAATCTATTAACTAAATAGTGTAAGATAGCTTAGTTAGGAGAAAGTTAATAAAAGATTGTTGGTACTATAGCAAATAGTCAGTACTGGTTGTTTCCACAATCAACTAACTATGTGACTTTGTGAAATCATTACTTACTATAGAGGAAATTTCTTCTCCTTTTTTTCTATTGTGTTATAAAATCATGTATAAATGAAATATTTCATAGAAACTCATTCTGCTGATCTTTTACTTTTAACCCACATCTCCAGTTGGTACCTCTGCTATATTCAGTTCCATTGAAAACTGGAAGTACCTGCTTTTTTAGTCTTGTAGTTCGTACTGTCTGATTTCTGTTTTAGAATTCTTAAAACATGCATCAGTGATTACTGTGATGCAAATTATGGCCAGGAGTATGCACTTTTTAGAAGAATTTAATTTTTTTTAGCATGACAAGGTACAGATATGCTTGCATTATTCTACTAGTTTTTAAAGTTCTAATGTATCCAAGTAAATGGCATGTGCTTTTCAAAAATACTCTAATGAATATTAAAAAATCATTGTTTAACATAGGAAACACCCATATGGTTCTGTGAAGAGCATTTTCACCATATGAATTATCTGCCCTTAATCCTGGCGGCACTTTAGGGTCACCTACAGAATTGTTTTAAAGTTCTGTGGATCCAGGCCTCTATCACTGGAAGTTCTGCATCACTGTTGAAGCTCCAGGTGATAGTCCATCTGATGTGTGCTTGGGAAAGAACCCACATGTACATTTAGCAACTTCCTATCAGAAGAACAGTGGATTGTTTTTCTTTGTAGATGAACTCATTTTCAGATAAAAGATAAATTTAAGAACAACAGATATAGATAGTATTGTAATAGTGTTATGACAAGATGAGAAATCTTTATGTCTAAACAGTTGCTATATTACATGGTTAGTACTTCTTGTGGCCACTTGTTCTTTGCAAGGAGAGGTTAAGCACTCAGGTAACTTATAATATTTGTTTCTTTTGTTGTTGTTAAAGACAGAAAAAGATGTAAATTGCCTTGAACCATGGTTAGTAAAGGAAATGGATGCTTGTCTTTCTGACATATGGCTTCATAAAGACGTTGATGCCTTTGCTCAGGTCTTTCATCTTATTTTAACTGAAAATGTTAGTGGTAAGTGTAATTCATTTAATTTTTAATTACAGTTAATTATAGAAGTGTAGTAAATTCAAAGTGTATGTTCTACATTTTTGTCAAAACCAATAATTTGTTCTTTAGTTTAGCCTTTCTCCTGAGGTTGAAATCTTTCTGTTTAAATTAAAAATATAAAATGACTTTAAATACTTTGCAAATTTGACTGTTATTTTTTCCTTCTTTTAGTTGATTACAGGCATAGTGAAACCAGTGCCACAGCTCTGATGGTTGCTGCAGGACGAGGTTTTTCAAGTCAAGTAGAGCAATTAATTAGCATGGGAGCCAATGTCCATAGTAAAGCATCAAATGGCTGGTAATGTTAAATTACACCCTTTTTTGGTGTAGTGATGTGTATCCTTTTTTGATACACAAAAAATCTTACTTAATTTTGAGTGCCTACTTTTATAATTTTAAAAACATTTTTATCTTAATATCTTTAAATTTTGGCAGGATGGCATTAGATTGGGCTAAACATTTTGGGCAGACTGAAATTGTGGATCTTCTAGAATCTTACAGGTAAAATTTTATACAGTATTTAATTAATCTTAATTCCTTTTTGAACTCTACTACACTGCTGATAGGAATGCAAGTTAATCCAACTACTATGGAAAGCCCTATGGAGGTTCCTCCTAAATAGAGCTAAAAATACTAAAAATAAAACTACCATATGACCCAGCAATACCACTCCTAGGGATTTACCCGAAGGACACAAAAACACTGATCCAAAAGAATACCTATACCCCTATGTTTATTGCAGCACTATTTATAATTGATAAGACCCGGAAACAACCCAAATGCCCAAAAATAGATGACTGGATCAAGAAGATGTGGGGCATTTACACAACGGAATACTATTCAGCAATCAAAAAAGATAAACTAGAGTCATTTGTAAAATATGGATGGAGCTAGAAGAAATTATGGTCAGTGAAATAAGTCAAAAGGCAAGAGAAAAATATCAGATGATTTCACTTTTAGGAGGAATATAAAGGAACAAAAAAAGGGGGAGCTCAAGGAAAAGAACACTAACAATCAAAAAAAAAAACACAGCAAGAACAAAAAAGACAGACAAATCAAAGGAATCTTGAGAGGGTTGGGATAGGGACTGGGATTAAGGCAGAAAGATTGCACAAGGGATTGAGGTGATAGTGCACTGGTGAAATGGTGGTGGGAGCTTCATGGGGACTACAATTGATACCAAATATATATAAATAAATTAATTTCATAATAAAAATATCTTAATTCCTTTTTAAAAAGCTTAGCCATGTTAACCATCAAATGTGACAAATGTAGGCTATTGTCTCAGTGATCAAAAAAAATTGTAATAAAAGATAATTGCATTTATGAAACAGAGGTCATATCTAGTAAAAAAGGAAGAGAACACAAATTTTCCCTTAAATTTCATGTTCACATGGGTACTGAAATTGACCGTATTATAGTCAGCAGCCTCACTGTACTGTTAATTTTCCTTAACCTACTACTCTACTTTTCCTTTTCATCTATAGAACCAACCAGCCTCTGGTAAACTGTATAATTGACTTAATTACTGTTTTCATTACTTTATTGCATGTCTCTTCTCTCCAGTGGGATTTAGTAAATTCATTGTCACCTTTTTGCAGTGATAGCGCCTGGATATTATAGATGTTCAGTGAATATTTGTTGAACGAATAAGTAAATAAGAAAGAGTTTTTAAAAATAAAACATGATATAGAAAAAAATGCCAAAGGACTGCAGGATAAAGTTGAGAGAGAAATTAAGGAAAATGAGGAAAAAAGATGAGATGGCAAATTGCAGAAAAAAGATAAGAAAATGTATTTCCTGTGTATCTTTGTCAGGAAGCTGTTAAAGAATGCTTTCCATAAAAATGCTTTCCTAGTTGATCTGCTAGGGAATTGGTAAGGAAATACCAGTATGCTGGTGCAGAGGGGAGTTCCCAGGACAGCTGCCAGCAGGCTTAGTTTCACAGCAATTGAAGGTGTAGAGTTCCAGGAGGGAGTTCCCTGAGGTGGGTGGGGTAGGGGAAAGATTACCTGATGTTTCTAACAGGATAGAAAGACTTTGTTACTTTGATGGAGATTATGGGAAGAATTAGTGATAAGTACACAGAAAAGGAATTAAGTAAAAATTGGATAGTAATTACTTGAGGAAACAAAAAATTTGTAGAAGACAGGAAGTGGAATCATAGTTCAGTTTGTTTCAGTGGTAAATAAACCTTCTGTTACAGTAAAGACTGAATAGCAAAAATTGTATGGATTGGTGTGGACAGAAAGTATATAGCAGTGTACATAGGTGGTGACCTGATATATTTATTGGTGGTTCACAAATGATAACTAAAATTATTAAGTCAGTAAATGAGGAAGATGGAGATGCATGTTGCTTATACATACAGCAGTAGATCCCAAAAGTAGTGGCCAGAAGAACTGAGGAAAAGATCTTAGGCAGTGTGATTAGGAATGAAGAGGCATTTTTGTTAAAATTTTTATGTAACAATTTAACACCATGTACATGTATTACTTTGGTTTGGAAAAACATCAGGACGATACTGTTCTTTAAAACTAATCAATTAGATATTTAAAGATTTTATGTAAATTTTGATTATATACTAGAATTATGCAGATTTTAGATTAAATATTTAAAGTAAAAGTAAATTAAATTAAATATTAAAAGTAAAATATTTATTAGATATTTAAAGGAAACATATTTTATAGCATATTGATTCTATTTTTGAGTCCCAAAAAGTGGAGTATGATGTCAAGATAAAACCTCCATTATTCAAGAACATAGAAAATGTTTCATCTGACCTGTGTATTGGTGTTTAATTCTATAGATGTAGTCTCAGATGTTAGATAAAGTAAATGTTTGAAGTATGCTCTAAATTGTCTTTTTTTTTTTTTTTCATTACATCTAATCATAAAGTTCTAGGCAGATCTTAATGCTATTTCTGGTATGATGGTTTTTCTTGTTATTTGAAAAACAGTGCCCAAAACCTAAGTCCTTTCAGTGATAATACTCTGAATGCATAGCCTTTCTTAAGATGTTAGGTAGAGTATACTAGACACTATAACTTCCAAATAAAGCCATTACCTGAATATTTGAATATCCTGGCTTATTGGGCTTACTGCTGATTCTGCAGATCATGACATCAATCAGAAATTTCAAATATTTAAAATCAGTTTATTAAGTTTGTTGGATTACTAATAGAGATATCTAAGGCTTATAGCTTTGAAAAGGAACATTTCACTTATTAACAGGTAAAAAGAAAAAACTTGAAACACTTTAAAATAGATCTTGAAATTTAACGTACTGCTATTATAAGTTGCATAAGTTTAATATTTTCTTTATTAAAAATAGTCTTGTTATTTTCCTGTTATGTTCTTTAAAATTGGCTGAATTAGTTTCCTAGAAATCTTACTGATAATTACTTTGATGGCAGTAGTTTATTTTTTTTACATACAGAATGGTATTTGTTTTAATAATATATGCTGCTTTTGGCAAATAACAATCAACCTTCTTTTTGTATAGAATGACCAAATGAACATTAATCTTAATAAACTAGTAGCTATAGAGTAATGGGCTATTCAGTGGGATATTTTATCTTTACAGTTACATGCCACAGTCAATTTTTAGAAAACATCATAACCCCAAAAAGAAACCTGTGCTTATTGACAGTCAGTCCTCATTTCCCCTGCTCTCCCAACCCTAGCAACTATTAATATATTAATACTTCCATTTCCTATAGCTTTATCTATTCTGCATAGGTCATATAAATAGAATCATACAATATGTAGTCTTGTGATTGACTTCTTAGAATGATATTTACAAGGTTCATCCATGTGATAACACCTTTCTTATAATTTAGTAATACTCCATTTGTGGATAGAGTGTAATTTGTTTATCCACCCATCAATAGATAATCATTTGAGTGAAAGTGAAATTGAATATTTGTGGACAAGTTGACATGTTTTTATTTTTCTTGTAAGTGTTTTATAAGTTAAATTGCTGGGGCATTTAGTAACACAATGCCTAACATTTTAAAGAATTGCTGCATTGTTTTCCAAAGTAACTGCACCATTTTGCATTCTCCATAGCAGTGTATGAGTAGCATTTCAGTTTCTCCACACCTTCTCTAGTACTTAGTGTTAACTGTCTTTTTTATTATAGTTCTAGTGCATGTGAAGTTATATTTCATTGTCTTGATTTTCCTTTTTCGGATATCTAATGATGTTGAACATCTTTTCATGTGCATATAGACTATTTGTGTATTTTCTTTGGAGAACTGTCTCCAGATTGGGTTTTTTCAGAGCACTTATTCCAAATTTCACTTTGAAGAATGTGCGTGAAACCAAAACATAAATTTTAGCTAGGACATTAAATGTCAGTTACCATTTTAGAGTATACTGAAAATTTGAAGAAGGACTTAGTAGAAATAATTGGCCTTTTGAAGGTTATTCTTTTTAATGATAATGTACCTGGTCTTTTTTTCTTTTGTAAGTGCTTCATTGGAATTTGGAAATCTAGATGAAAGTTCTTTGGTTCAAACAAGTGGAAGTGACCTCAGTGCAGAAGACAGAGAGCTCCTGAAAGCTTATCATCATAGTTTTGATGATGAAAAAGTAGACTTGGACTTGATCATGCACCTGCTGTACAATATCTGCCATAGTTGTGATACTGGTAAGTAAATGCCTTCTAAAAGAACTATAGAGCAAAAATATATACTTTGATTTAAAAATAAATACTTTGTGTATACCAAGTTTTATATAATTCCATTGATAGTAATATGTCATGTGTGAACTACATCATGTGGTTTATTATAGCATGCTCTATTGATTGGTTCTGACTTTACAGTGAGATTTAATATTATTTTCTCTAAGGTGCAATATTAATTTTCCTACCTGGGTATGATGAAATTGTTGGACTGAGAGATCGAATACTATTTGATGATAAGCGTTTTGCTGACAATACACATAGGTAAAAAAGACAAAACTTTATTTTTGTTTCTTTAAATAGCAGATTGGTACCTTAATATATTTTCTTTCGATTGTCGACAGATATCAAGTCTTTATGCTTCATTCAAATATGCAAACATCTGATCAAAAGAAGGTTTTAAAAAACCCACCTGCAGGTGTTCGAAAAATAGTAAGGTTTATAAAGTTTTCTCTTTTCCATTTATATTAGTCGTTTCTATTTTCATATTAACTATAAAACGATATCTTACTGCAGATTCTTTCCACCAATATTGCCGAAACCAGCATCACAGTCAATGATGTGGTCTTTGTTATTGATTCTGGTAAGGTGAAAGAGGTATGTATGACTAAGATGTAGTTTTATTTAATGCACAAAGTTAAGTTTCATTTTAATAAGAGCACTTATAAGTAGAATTCACTTAAATGAGAAATTTTCTGAGGAATCTAATGTGCGTTGAATTCACTGAAGTGAATATTCTACTTTAAACAGTTACTACATAGGATACATCTTGTTTTTAACAAATTATACAAGAAGTTTAGCTTCCACTTGATACTGGGAAGAAAGTAAAGGGATTGTCTAGATACAGTGGAAATACTGTCAGTGTGGGAATTTGATTACATTTTTTGTATGTTCTCCTTATGGGGATTCTAATCGTCTTGTTCATTGTTGTATCTCCAGTGCTTTACATGTAATAGATATTTAAAAGATACTTGTTTATAACTGATCATGCTGATAGAAAGCAAACAAACCTAACATCAGGGGTCAATATGTGATATCCAGCAGCCAAATTCCACTTTTGTAAGAGTAAATTTCACTGGAAAGCTGCCATGCCCATTCTTTTCCCTATTATCTAAGACTGCTTTCACGCTGCAGGGGTGATCTGAGTAGTTGTGATGGAGACCCTCTGAAAAGCTAAAATATTTATTCTTTGGCCCTTTACATAAACAGTTTGTCAATTACAAAGAGTTTTTTCCCTCATGGTATTAGATTGCCCAGTACCCTTAACTTTGGTAGATCCTTTTTTGAAAGAATCAAAAGTGACAGAGGTAGATATTTCAGGGTAAGAAAAACAATGCATGTTGTAAAAAGCAAATTATGTCTTAGAGGATATAAATGATTGTTTCAGTTTTTTAAAACTTTTAGTTTTGATTTGTAAACTATAGGAATTTATTTTTCTCTGTTGTGGAGTTTGGGAAATCTGAGGCCAGCACATTGATATATTTGATATCTGGTGAGAACCAACTTCTGGTTCACATATTATGCTACCTTTTGCTGTATCTCGTGAAAGGTATGATGGTAGGGGATGTGTCTTAGGAATCTATTTTGTAGGCATACTAATCCCAGTCATGAGAACTCTGCCCTCATGAGCTATATAAATTATAATTTTTAATGTGATAAATTTTGTAAAGTTGCTATGTAATTTTTAGGGATTTCTTACAGAAAATGAAATTTTGTTATAATAAAGTTTGAACATGTCATAGCTGAATACTGTACAGGAGAGTTTTTTTTTAAAGATAATAGTTGAGTATTATCACTAAAAGTGTGAATGTCAAGTCAGTGAAAATTTAGGTCTTACTGTCTATAATTATGTAAAACCAATGAAGTAGATTTTGTATATATTAGATATAATTTCCTTTAGGTGTTACTAAATAAAGCATGGTTTAGAACCTGATCGTTGTGTCAAAAGTTATTTTATGTAAAAAATTTACAAATGTAACATTTTATTAAAAATTAATCATCTTTTCTAAATGTTCTATGAAAACCATTTTGTATGCTCTATGTAATTATTTTATAACGGGGGAAGTATGGAAGTGTGACGGTAGTATTTTTTTTACTTTCTCTTTTGTGATGTTCTGGATAGGCTAACTGCATTAGCAGGTCAGCAGAAGGTAAAAAAAATGAGTCCGAAATTTTTTACTTTGTGATAGGAGTAACCCAGCAATTATTGTTATTCTTACTCATTCTGTTCAGCTCCATGGAAAATAACTCAGAAATTGTCTTTCCCTGATCTCTCCTATTCTCCACAATGATATAAATTTGGTAGAAAATTTTATTATAAACCTCAAGAGAAAAGATCAATTCTCTCCAGCCTTGATAAGAACTGACAGCTGCTATCTACTATAGCAGAGAAAATCAGCTCAGCATGTGAAAGCTTTACAGCTTTTTACTTTAGTTTCCATTCTTTTTCCGAAGAGTGTTATAATCAAATATACGGATTATTAAAAACCCTTTCTAATTATCTAATCAAGGGGGGCTTTGAATTAGACATGGTATGTTAATATCAATCGTAATGTTTCTTGCTATTTCTTCTTAAATACATCTTAAGTTTTAACATGAAGATGATTCAAATTTTACAGAAATCCTTTGATGCGTTGAATTTTGTTACAATGTTAAAAATGGTATGGATTTCCAAAGCTAGTGCCATACAACGGAAAGGCAGGTAATGTATATTTAATGTACATTCATTCATTTTCCTGTAAAATGAAGTCATCTTCATAAGTATTACATATTTAACATATAATTTACTTTCTATAAAATGTTAACAATTTAATATTTGTTTTAATTTTTATGTTATTTTTGCCAAGCAAACCACTTTAATACTTTGTTTTAATGAATTTTGGTTATGTTAAAATTCAAATTGTTGCCTTGTATAAGCTGCACTCAGAAGATGTAAGAAATTAAAAAAGTAAAACAAAAGTTCTAAACATTTGCAGTATAGGACAAGACTAACTTCCTTATTATACAAGAACACATTTAGAATAAATTAAAGACCATTTCATTAGCCTCACATACAGCATCTCATGTATCAAAAGAAATGTAAATTAATAAAGTGCTGTTTTTGCTTATCAGACTGCCTTCAGTGAAAATTTAATAGTACACAAAACAATTGCCAAAAGCATGGGCTAATAGACTGTCATAGAGTGCTGATGTTTTTGGAGGGCAGTTTGATAATATTAAGATAAATCTATCCTTTGATGGTAGAGTTTCATCATTTATTCTGAGTGTACTTTCACATGTGTGCAAAGATGTATATTTTAGCATATGAAGCTGTTTTTTAAAGTCAGCGTTCAGTGTTTTCCTATTAGTTAAAATACATTAGTTACATAATTCTGGAAAATGACACATTTTAATCTTGCCTTTTTAAAAAATGAAAAACTGAAGCAAACATGTATTAAAATTAGTTAATGTACAAAAAGGTATAAAATGAAAATTAATTTTTCTTTTGCTACATCATTGTTAATAGTAAAAAGTCTGGGAATACTGTGTGCTCATTGGTAGCGAAATGATTATGTTACAGCCTTATTATAGTCTAGGTAAGTAACTCTTAAAGGTGCAGGTGTATATGTTTTTATATGGAATGAGTTTTCAGACTATTAATAATTTTTAAAATTTAAATTTAAAGTCTAAAATTTTAGACAATAATTTTTAAAGCACAGAATACATGTCTGTTCACCTGTGCTAAAAGAGATATGTGTACATTTGAATTTATATTTAAACACATAGGCATGGTCAGGTCTGACAAAAAACATTAAGAAAAAATTGTTCACTGTGAAGAGGAGGACTGGTGGGGATCTTGGAGGAAGGAGACTTAATTTTCATTTTATACCTTATGTACTTTAATTTTAATACATATTTGCATTAATTTTCATTTTTATAAAAAAAAGCAAGATTAAAATGTGTCATTTTCCAGAATTATGTGACTAATACATTTTAACAAATAGGAAAGCATTGAATGCTGACTTAAAAAACAGCTTCATATGCTGAAAACTGAAGTTATTCGTTTACTTTATAATTTCATCAAATGCTCTTAAAAGCCTAGTTCTTATTGTAATAGTTAACTTCTTATGAGAAAGTATGACTTGATACATATACAATGTTATACACACATATATGTATATACAACACAACATTATATATACACACATACATACAATATTATATACAAACAGTATACAATGTTTATAGTATATTATCAGGGAGAAAGATCAGAAATTGTAGGATATTATTATCTTTTTCAACATAGTTTTGATAGCCTTCACTGTGTAGTTGTTAGGTATGTTGTGATGAATAAATTACAGTCAATGGGTAAAGTTTGAGCTGAGGAAATTTAGTAAATTAGTGATTTTAATACATCGTAATCTGTTCTGCAAGAAGATAATGTTACACAAAGACCTCAAGACAAGAATGAGCAAGAAAGTTATTGTGGGTAGAGTTTAATTTAAAGCAGAAAGAAGGATTGATCATGGATGGGTCCTTAAAGACTATTTTGGTTTTTTGTATTCTTTTTTATATTTATATTCTTTCAGTTTTTGTAAAGAATGAATTGGTAGAGACAAAAATAATGATATCAGGATCCTGTGGAACTCTTTCATTAATGTTTCTATTTACAGTTACAGAAAATGAGAGTACCCTGATTGTTTTAGTGGTGGTAGAACACGGAGAAGTAGATGATTACTTTGCAATATTAAGGGGCATATTGGTGATTGTGTATGTAAATGGGGAATGGGTTAAGGAACAGAGTGTAGTCAAAGATGTCATGTAGATTTTGTCCTAGAAAATTTTGTGTGTGATGGTGCCAAGTGTTAGAGAAAATGGGAAGCATGGTTACATTGGAGAATTAACTTTTGTTTGTATGGAGTTTGAGTTGACTGTAAAAATTCTAAGTGAAGTTAAGAGACTTATGAATTACAGGTCTAGATAAGAGAGATCTTAGATGGTTAGAAATTAAAATATGTAGAGTAACCGAAAGTATGGTGAAGGGCCTCCCTGGTGGCTCAGGTTAAGTCTTAGTGCTATCACTGCTGATATCTGAGTTCGATACCTGGCCACGAAGCTAACCCACATATGGTACAGCAGACCTCTCCTGTCTCACCTGTTTTCTCCCCTTAACAGTGTATTTCAGTAGATCTGCCTGTACTGTTCCCTACACTGTCTCTGGTGAGTCCTCTCACCACCTACACCCTAGTTCTTCTATGCAAAAGAAAAAAAATATATATGTATATATGGAGAGTGGATGGCTGGAGTCTAATCTAATTTAAGAGGAATATTAACAGTTAAGGACTGAGAAAAGATGGAACTTTCAAAAAAGGCTGAAGTGGTAGGAAAGCTAAAGAGTGTTTAGGGAGGGAAATATTTGATGAAATTTAGCAGTGTTAGTTTTATAACACATATTACATTGTTTTGCACTTAATGTTTGCTTTCTGACTGAGCTTTGTGAGGAGAGATATTTCTGTATTTCTGTCACTTAGCATTTTTAACCTTATCATTAGCAAATCTGGTGATTTTAGGTGAAATTAAAAGATTGCTTTTCTTTGAGATATTTTTCTACTATCCATAAAATTATGCATAAGACTCTGCATTGATGAGGTAAATGACACTCCCTCATATTAGTTAATGTAGTGCATAATTAGCACAACTCTAATATATGGACCAGAAAAAAGTGTTTGGTATCAAGTCATAAACTTGATTAAATTTACATCACCATATATCCATTTTTTCCATTGTTCCTTGTGTATTTATTCATTCTTTTTTACTCAGTTGCATACTTATTTAAAAATAGTCATTATCTTAAAAGATATGTCAAGTCTGTGTCATTTGTGAATATCACTTTATATGTGTGCTAGTTGAGTTGCAAATAAATTGCAAATAAATCCTTATGAAAGGATTTCTTCATCAAGGTAAGTATCAGATTAGGGATTTAAATTCAAATGTTTAGATCCTAGCTCATTATTCTGTTTCCTAAGTCACACTGCTTTTGTAGCTTTCTTATTGTAGTCTTTATTCCTTATTTTAGCCTTAATTTTATATTTTACTTCTAAGGGCTGGACGATGCAGACCTGGAATTTGTTTCCGGCTATTTAGTAGACTTCGATTCCAGAATATGTTGGAATTTCAGACTCCAGAACTCTTGAGAATGCCATTACAGGTAGAAATTTATTTAACTCTAAGAGGTTATTTTTGCAGGGGTGGAAGAAAAGAGATCATTTCGGCATATACTAATTGGTCTTTAAATATCAGTTTATGTATATATGTACATATACATACCTATATGGTTATGTATATAAGCAATATTTTTTCCTATTCAGGAAAATTTAATTCATTAACCTCCAAAATTTTAAAGAATTTAACTTATACTACAGTTTATATTATTGTTGCCATGTAATATTCTAGGCATGTGTCAGTCACACAATGTGCATTTTTTATGTTCTCAGTGGAGATTAGAGATTAAATTAAAGACAAAAGAGAATAACCAAGTCTCAGGTTAAGATGCTAAGATTATCTTTTGGAGCTTGTTTGCTGGCGTTTTAAAATTGTTTTCCTAACTTTGTGGAACAGCTAGATATTATATAGTTTCTGGGGAGGAATTTAATTCCTTAATTAATTAAGGATTAATATATTAATTTAATTCTTTGGTGTGCTGAGCTACATGTGACTTCAACTGTTTGAAGAGATACCTGATCATGTTTTGTCATCCATGTACCTAGATCATTTCCTACTTCCAGCTTCTATATGCCATACTCTGTTCTTCTTAAGATGAAATGCAAAATTCTTAATAGAAGCCTAAATTGTCTCTCCTAAATGTGTCTCCAGTTTTAATTTTTTAATTCTTACTTTTCCTCTGCTCGCTACTCATATCAGTAGTTTCAAGTTCTCAAGCACATCATGTTTCTATCTTAGGGCCTTTATATATCATCTCTCCTAGGAATCTTTTCCTTTATTTTCACTATAACTAATTTCTACTCAGTCTTTACTTCTTAGTTTAAGTATCATTTCCTTAGAGAAATTGTCTTTTGACTTCTGCTCTTCCCTTGCTCTTTTCTGAATGTAATTAAATCTTTAATTCCATTTCTTTAGCTCCCTGTTTCCTTCTTAGCACTTAGCACAGTTGAATTAAGTAGTTAATTATATAATCAACCTGTTTTTCCACATACACTGAAAACTCCACAAGGACTGACATCTATCTGTTTGTGCTTTCTTTTTCCCATCTCATGTCAGTATTTCTGGAATGTATAAAAGATTGTAGAATGTGAAACAAAGTGGGAAAAGTTGTCTGGACTGTGGTTCTTACTGTTACATAGAGCATGAGGAGATGTTGCAGTGGGAGCAGTGGTAATCTAGATAAGAACTGATGGGAGGGTGCTTGTTAAGATTCTGACACAGGGGACAAAATATAAATAAAAATTAGTTATAAGTCATTTGCTGTTCTTATTTACAGGAACTTTGTTTACATACCAAACTGTTAGCCCCAGTTAACTGTCCTATTGCTGATTTCCTTATGAAAGCCCCTGAACCTCCACCAGCTTTAATTGTAAGAAATGCTGTACATATGCTTAAGGTTTGTATCTTTATACTTTTAGCTGACTGTTCTACTTGAAATTTTAAACCAAGTGAGTATAATTATAACTAACTTTGTACTTAAATAAAATGATCATTTATTTTGAATGATATGATCATGGTAATTATAGTTCCTTTTTATGTATTTGAAGCAAAATATTTTTATAGGATATAGCAAAAGAAAATTTAGATTATTTCTTGCAAATTTTTAAGTATTAAATATTGGTTTTGGTCATGTCAAATTCTGTTTTGTGTCCTATTTAGACAATAGATGCAATGGATACATGGGAAGATCTCACTGAACTTGGATATCATTTGGCTGATTTGCCAGTAGAGCCACATCTTGGCAAAATGGTCCTCTGTGCTGTTGTGTTAAAGTGTCTGGACCCCATTCTTACAATTGCCTGCACACTAGCCTATCGAGATCCTTTTGTCTTACCTACCCAGGCCTCTCAAAAACGTGCAGCTATGCTTTGTAGGAAACGTTTTACTGCAGGAACTTTCAGTGACCATATGGCACTTCTGAGAGCATTCCAGGTACTATTATCATTTTATTCCTGAAAATGTTCTTGTTAAACATTTCTGAGACCAAAATAACAAATAAGTAGATATGATTATTTTGTTTCATTATAAAGTCACATTAATGACCCAGAAAAATATCTTCCTTCTGCTAATATGTTAAAATTTTATCAGCTTTTCTCTACTTTTTAAAGAATTTTCTCAATTTTATCCTTGTGGGAATATTTTTATGTATATCTGTGTGTGTCTGTATGTATATATATTTTTACATATATGGTGTGTATGTTTACATATATGTTTGTATTTTTTAAAATTATCTTATTTCTTTCAGTCAGATTTTGGGCAAGAATCTTATTTTTGTTTTTTTTTTTAAAGATTTATTTATTTATGCATACAAGAGCTGGGTACAGGCCAGAGTCCAGGGAGGTGAGAGGATTCACCAGAGACAGAGTGGGGAGCAGAACAGGCAGATCGACTGAGATACACTGCTGAGGGGAGCAGCGGGCGAGGCAGGAGAGGTCTGCTGCGCCATGTGGGTCCCTTCCCTGGCTGGGGGCAGGGATCGAACTCGTGCTGCAGTGGCTGCGGTTTGCTTCATAGTGCATTGCTTAACCCACTGTGCCACCAGGGAGGCCCCGAGTCTTATTTTTGTTAAGAGACATTGTGTATTATTCAAAGTATATAGAACAAACCTTGGGAGAAAATTATCTTAAATTTAACATGTTTTTTGATTTTTTTTAGAGTACATCTTGTATACTTGAGGCACTATACTAATAACTTAATTTTATAAAGCAAATTCAAAAATCACTTAAAACCTATTTAGATAATAGTAATGAGAAACTGAGGACAGTGAAAAATAAGAAAGGAAAAATAGAACTCTTGAGGAAAGGAAATGGTAGGGAATTTAGAAATTCAGATATGTGGGAAAGAACATGGCACTTCTTGAAAAGTGGACATGGTGTATTTAACCTTTAATGCTCTTAAATGTAAACTGTATACATTTTTTGAAAATTTCATTTTGTTTATTGAGGAAGTACACTTTTCCAGGCATACAGGATTTTTTCATTACATACATTAAAAAAATAATTTTTTTGAGCTCATTGAATAATGGATTGCTATTAAATGGATTTGTTAAATACTATATATGATAGTAGATCAGTTGATTGACAATAACTGCAGGTATATTTAAAATAGAATTCCTATCCTTTTGGTTTTTTTCAGCTCCTTCAAAAACATAGAGGGTATGTAACTGTGTTCAGCTATGTTCTGAAGCTTATTTTCAAAGAGGAACTTTTTTGTACTGCATGTAGATGACTTCCAAAAATTTCACTTTTCTATTCAATACAGATTAGGAAGTTGATATTGATGTTATTTTTAGAACTGGAGTGTCAGGCTTCTTTGATATAAATGATAGTGTGTGTGATGACTTAGTTGAAAACCGCTCTCTTTTTGGAGGAAAATAAACAGTTACCTCTGAAAAGGTAAATGTTTTTACATAGCTGGTGATCTAGGTTACTTGATATTTAGTTCTCACTGGGGTTTTATAACTTAGTGACTTATAGCATGTGAGTATAAATCAACTAATGTTAAGTTTTATTTGATTATAAATTCATAGAGAATTGACCTTAAATGGTTAATGTAATGCCTTTTCAGTTACTACATCACTAAGAAATGATTGGTCAGTGTATCTTGTATTTTTTTTTATAGGCATGGCAGAAAGCACGAAGTGATGGTTGGGAGCGAGCCTTTTGTGAAAAGAATTTCCTCTCACAAGCTACCATGGAAATAATCATAGGCATGAGAACGCAGTTGCTCGGTCAGCTTAGAGCATCAGGTAAAGTTTTCCTCCAAAAGACCTATTTAAACAACTGCCCATACCTCATGTTTTCTTAGTGTTAACTGATGCCATCTAATTTTTAGGATATTAATACATTTTTGTATAGCTTATATTTGTAAACTGCACTGTAGATAATATATGACATTAACTGTTATCTGTTGATTAAAAGAAAATATGATGGTTCCTGCAGAAACTGATCAAGATATATATTGATATCTTTGATACTGTTGGCAATGAGCAATTTAAAATTGTTGGCAAAGGTCAGTTTAGATATTGTAGTTTTCAATTTTACGTGTATAAATAAACAGTTATTTAGTTCTATGAAATTAATAAAAGAATATTAAGTAGCTCGACAGGAATCCTAGTCTTCATATTTGTGGTACATCAAACAACTGTTTGAAGGCATTTGATTTTCTTTTTTTTAAGAGTATGCCAGTATTGCTGTTTCCTTTTAGAATTGCTTCTTTGAATTTCTTTTTTGAGCAGTATACATTGTACATAGAAATAGTCACAAGAAAAGTTACAAAGCCTGGATTCATGAATTAGCTGAAGTGCAGAAGTAATATAAGGAATAACCCAAAGAATATATAGAGTTGTGTCAGATGTAGGGGAATATGAAGTCCCTTTAAAATTATAGCAATAGGGCCTCCCTGGTGACACAGTGGGTTGAGCGCCACACTATGAAGCATCCAAGGCACAGCAGCACAAGTTCGATCCCCAGCCAGGATGGAGACCCATGTGGCACAGCAGACCTCTCCTGCATTGCCTGCTGCTCCCCTCAGCAGTGTATTTCGTTTGATCTGGCTGTTCTGCTCCCCACTCTGGTGAATCCTCTCACCTCCTGCACCTCTGGCCTGTACCCCAGCTGTTGTATGCATAAATAAGTCTTTAAAAATATATAAATAAGTAAGTAAATAGATAGATAGATACATAGATATGTAGATAGATACATAGATAGATAAATTAAAAATTACAGCAAGAATATTATGTATTTATTTCACTCCCAATGTTAGGATCTATCATAACCAAAATGTCATTTATAGAAGTCAAAACAATAAGTTTTCCGCTATTGTGCATTTCTTGGTAATAGCTTATGCAGAACCCTGTGAAAAGAATGTAATTTTTATAAGCTCCTATGTCCCCCATGAATCTTCTGTTTACATTACCCTGAGTAAACCTGAGCTTTGTTGGACAGTAAATTTCCCGAGGGAATTTTGTTATTGTAAATTAAAATATCACTACAGTACTTTGTAAAAAAAAAAAATCCCACAAATTTAGAAGTATATGTTGCACAGTAGGAAAAGTTGGTGTGTGTTTTTCTCCCTGTTTCTAGGTTTTGTTAGAGCACGAGGTGGTGGTGATATTCGAGACGTTAACACAAATTCTGAGAACTGGGCTGTCGTTAAAGCTGCATTGGTGGCAGGCATGTATCCTAATTTAGTCCATGTGGACAGAGAAAATGTAGTATTGACAGGGCCAAAGGAGAAAAAAGTACGGTTTCATCCCACATCAGTTCTCAGTCAGCCTCAATATAAAAAGGTAAACATTTTTAATGCTCTTAGGTCTTCAGGTGAAACTAATTGAGATAGTTCCAAGATTAATGAAAAATGCTCCAAATACCCACCTGCTTTCAGGAATTAGTTATGCATGTGTAACTCAACACTGAAGCAAAATTTTAATAGAATTGTAGAATTGGAAGGAATAATATGTTAATTCACGAGGAATTTCATGCAAACTACATGAACAATGACTTCCAGTCTTTTTTGCTTGGTTGTAATACACATTTATTTTATTGAAGGATTTATTACATTTTAAAAGGGTTATTAAATTTAGTGATAAACACAGTTAACAATTTATTGATTTGTTTTCTAATAGATTCCTCCAGCCAATGGTCAAGCTGCAGCAATTCAGGTGCTGCCCACAGATTGGCTTATTTATGATGAAATGACCAGAGCTCATAGAATAGCTAATATTAGATGTTGTTCAGCAGTGACACCTGTCACTGTATTGGTGTTCTGTGGACCAGCTAGGTTGGCAAGTAATGCTCTTCAAGAACCTTCGTCATTCAGAGGTAAATGAATTACAAAGGAAATAAAAATCTTAGATGAGATTTTTTTTCTTTTTTTACACTAAGCCAAACAAACTGAAATTATTAAAATTTATGTAGTAGAAGTGCCCTTTTAGTACACAAAAATTAAAGAAATACTACAGCATACCACTGTTCTTAAAATTGATTTCTAAATCAGTTATGCATAATGATTGTATATTTTTGGTCAATCTTGTTCATAAGAAATTTGTTTTTTCCACTTGTATTTAAATGTTAGTGTAATGTAAGTAAAGAAGTATTGTAATAGTCATATATACTATTATTCTTATAAACCCATTATTATGTGAATGCTTTTTAATAGTGTATATTTTTCTATATTTATATATTTTTCTTTTATCTGTTGTGCTATTTTCATTTTACAAAATAACTTAATATTTCATATTAATGAAGTCATTGTTTTTCATACTTTTTTTCTGAGATGTGTTTAGGGTATTTTCTCTTTTATTTAAATTGAAACTTGTGGAATTACATGAGTATTGTTTAATCTTTTGTGGTCTCATTCCTTCCTTTGAGTTCTTAATAGTCTTTATCCAGTTACTATTGTAGATTGCTTTGATTTTAAGTTTTTGCCTTTTTGTTGTTGCATTGTGTTCAGAGATTATAGTGTTTACAGTCTTTTTACCTTAATTATTGAGATTTAATTTGTGATCTATTGGGTTTGGAGAACTCTTAACAAATTGTATTAGGAAGAGTTGTGTAAAAACAGATTTTCTATATTGACTTAATGTTTTGCTCTGATATATGATGTTAAAAGTGAAAAGTTTTTTCCTTTCAATATGTGTTTGAGCAGCCGATGGTATTCCTAATGACAGCAGTGATAGTGAAATGGAAGATAGAACTACTGCTAATCTGGCAGCTTTGAAACTTGATGAATGGTTCAATTTCAAACTAGAGCCAGAGGTAAGTTGCTTTTTAGTATTATAATACATGTCTTTCATTCTGTTGTTTGAAACGATATCTACAGTATGATGAAAATTTTATCTTTAATGTTGAGCCTTTACTAATAGAAACACAACTTAGTTTTTGGTTTTCAAAGGGCCTTCATACATTCTCTTCTGTATTGGGGTTTATTCCAGTATCGGATTTGAAAAACCCAGGGGTGCCTCAGTGTTTAAGCATGATATAATTTGTGTATTTCTGTGTGTATATGAAAATACTGAATATTGGCTACACAAGCCCTCCCTTTATTTTGTATAACTGTTTCTAATAGAAAGGTAGGAATTCATTCACTTTTCTCTTTTTACATATTTATGAGTTGTTAGAAATGAATTTTTGATTTCAAATTAAGAATTTTTTTTTAATAAAGCCATTCCTTAATTCTCTTTACTTTTAAAGGTCATTCTATAGTGATACATTTGGGTTGGTGGCAGCCATGCTATCATGAGTTGACACTAGTAACTGGTTTACTCTTGTACCACTCATTTCTTCAGTCCATTGCACTCTCACTTCCATTCCTATTTAGCCTTTCATTTCCTTGAGACTATACTTGTCAAGGTCAGCATTGTCCTCTATATCCTTTTTTGGTAATTTTACCCTTCCGCATTTTTCCCCTTCATCTCTGCCCTAACTTCTTTGTCACTAAGTACTGTGACTTTAATCTTTTGTTATTCTTCTTTGTCCTAAAGAGATTTTAGGTTCTTTCCCTGACTCTTACGTATGTGTTTGTGCCTTAAATCTTAGATGTTCTACAGCAGTCTGCATTATTCTGCTCCTCTCACTGTCTTTGCATAATCTCTAGGGACCTCACTTTTAGATATAGTAACCCATTGATAATTCCCAAGTCCATTTTGTCTCTAGCTTAGACCTAATTTTGGATCTGTGAATCCAGCTGTTCTTTGGACATCATTATTTGGATGTTCTGTATATGCTTAGGTATGAATGGAACTAGTGTAGGTTTCTTCATTTTGCTGTACCTTTTCCAGTATTGATCACATTATGCTACCCATTTTTACTGTCTTTCTCATTATTCTGTTTCTTTTGGTTTTGTGTCACCAGTGTCTCAAATGTGATAAATAAAAAATTTTATTTTGAGCAATAATGAAATTATTAGTAAATAATGAGGTGTAAAATATTTTCTTTGCAAATAGTTGTAATTCTTAACTGATAAATTGTTTTGCAAGTGTGATGAGTTCGCTTTTATCTGTTTGAACTGAGGCAACTTTTTTTTATAGTCAGCCAGTTTATTGCTGCAGCTCAGACAGAAGTGGCACAGCTTATTTTTACGTCGAATGAGAGCTCCATCCAAACCTTGGTCTCAAGTTGATGAAGCTACCATTAGAGCAATTATTGCTGTTCTAAGCACTGAAGAACAGTCTGCAGGTTTACAACAACCATCTGGGATTGGCCAAAGACCAAGGCCTATGTCTTCAGAAGAACTTCCTTTGGCATCATCTTGGAGGTCAAATAATAGTAGGAAAACTTCAGCAGATACTGAATTTTCAGATGAGTCTGCAACTGCAGAAAGGTAAGTTTATAATATTTTATTAAAATAGGAGACATTTTTTCCATGAAAATGAGTTTCACATCATATAATCATATTCTTTTGTAATATTTAAAAATTAGTTTTTTATATTCTGAGGTCCATGCAAAGGTTATACTACAATTAAATGAGTTTTTTACTTTTAAGATATAATTATTAGAAATATTAAGTTAATATGAAGGAATTTAAACTAGTATCTGTGAATTATTTAAATAAGGAAATTTTTTTACCAGGAAAATATTTACTTTCCACAATTTACAAATTTAGTGTCTATTAAAAAGAGTGCAGCAAGTTTTTGTTACATATTTTAGTTAATATATGTCAAGTGACATTTTCCTAGATGCTCTATATCAAAGAAGTGTTGGCTATGTATATTTAAAAGACCAGCCTCTCTGTGAGCCTACTTATATATCAGTATGAAAACCTCTTGCTCTTGGTGTGAGGACTACAGCAATACACAAAAAAGGCACTACCTCTTCAGAAAATTTACCTTATATTGAAGGGAGGCATATAAATAAACAGTGGTGATAAAATTGTTGTTATAGTTAGCCGTATTTTTTTATTCTTTCTAGTGTTTAGCAATTAGATAATTAATATTTTTATTATGTGATAATAATGGGAGCTCTTATTTTCTTGTGGTTATAATGAGTCATTGACTTTGAGGCATATTTCTGACTGTTAAACAGCTATTAGAATCAAGTTTAAGTTTCTGTCAAACAATTTTTCTTTAGCAAGTGGAATTTATAAGACAAAAACCTTCTTGCCTATATTGCTTGTTTTGGTACTATTGGTAGAAAAGTCTCTATAAGACTATAAAGATATAATTTCACAGTTAAATTGAAAATTGATACATAAAAGATGCAATGCTTACTACTTTTTAAGGGTTAGATGAGGTTTAGTACATTCTTTTGATCAAATTTTGCTTATTTAAATGAAATAAAGTATTAACAGTTTTCAAATTCTTTGGTTAGTACATTTTGACATAATTCAGCTAGTTGCTAAGAAAGTGTTCTCATAGTGTGTGTGCCTGAAATTTCTCCTTAATGTAGACCCTGCTGAATGAAAGAATAGTAAAAAGCATATTTTCTACTTAGAATGCTCAATTTTTTAAAAATACTTTTGTTCTAAAAATTTACTGGCGCAGTGATTATTTAGAATATATGAATATATTTCCATAAAAATATTATGTGGTAGTATTATTCCTAGACCCATCTATAAAAAATCTATTAAATTTATAGAGAATGTATATGTGTATATAGATGTGTTTTTATAAATTCAAATGAGTACACATGCACACATTTTAGAAGTTTTCTTTTTCCTTTAAAAAGTCATATACACTTAATAACATTTGAAAATACAGAAGAAAGTCAGAGTTATAAAGTATAATATTAATTAAACTTTGCAAACTGATTATCATGTAATTTTCTTTTTGACGTGTGATACAATAATTAGCCATTTAGTTTCCTTGTAAGTAAGCCTGGCCCTCTTCATTCTGTTACCTCTTCAACAGTGCGGTATAGAATTTTATTCACATTCAGACTTTTGGATATATTAATAACTAGGACCTTAGATACATATAGCTTGCAGAAGTAGAGTGAGGACTCTTAGGAAGATTTATTTTTGAAGGGAAAAGGTATAATCTTTGTAGGATTACTTCTTTGAGTTTTTTGAGGTAGAATTCTTACTCCAGGGGGGCAAGATAGAGATTCAATAATATTTTCTTTTAATAAAACCTTATTACTTAACTGCAGAAACTATTACAGTAATGGAAATTGCCAGAGTTCTGTCCTAAATGAAAATATTTTGGCAGAGGACAAACATACTTTTTCTATAAGAAAGTGAGATAACTTTGTTACCTTTATATCATAACTCCTTGTTCCCTTAAGTAAAAAAATTGAGTGAGATGGTTTGGGGAACATTTTATTTCTACCTGAAAGAAATCTTAGAGGGAACTTCAGTATGAAAGTTGAAAGTTGTTGTTAATGATTCATTCAGATGTGCATTTATTATCTTTTTTGATATCATTAGTTTTTTGCTGGTTTATTTGTAAAAGAACCCTAGATTTAAGATGTTAAAGAGAGGTAGTAGCTATTTTAACTTGTCTCGAAGGCACAATAGTAATAACTGTAAGACTGAAAACCTTTGTATATATGTTATTAACATTACTGTTTTTGTTTCAAATTTATGTACCTACTGTTGAACATACCAGTGTATATCATTAGATACATCATAATGAATTCCTTATGGTTTCCAAATTTTCACGTACTTATTTCCTCTACCTATATTTCCATTTTTCTTTTTTGCATCCTTTTTTTCACTTATAAATTTCAAAATAAGTCCCACATATGATGCAATTTTATCTTTATATTTAAATATGCGTGTCTTTAAAATAGGATTTTTTTTCTATATCATCAAAATCATTCAGAGTCCCAGGAAAATCATCATTCTCTAATTATCAAACTAAATATTTATTGGAATTAGCACCTGGCAAGGATTCATGCGTTGTATTAGGTTATCATGTTTATTGAGTCTCTTGTGATCTAGAGCAGTTCCTCTGTTGACTTTTTTGGAGGAAACTAGGTTAGTGGTACTGTGAGGTGTCCCGCATGGATTTGTCTCTTTGTTTCTTCATGGCATTATTTATTGCTATATCCTATATGTATTTTATGTAGATTAGTAGTTAGCTTTCAGAATTTGATTAGCTCCAGTGTTTTGGCAAGAATCCTTTATAGGTGGTCTTTGTATTTATTGTACCATTTCAGAAAGTACTTAGTATTTTTTTTTTAATTGGAGGTTGTTATACAGACTTCTTTAAAAAGCATAAAAATAGCTGACTGTTATCTTTACTGCATTTATTCATAGAATTTTAGAATAGAACCTTGTTATGTATATAATCCCTTTGGTAGATAAATTATAGCTCAGATAAGAAAGTTGCCCAGTATCACATACCTAATTAGTGGTAATTTTAGTCCTGTCTGGAAACCTGCTCGTGAGTGTTAGTGCACTTGTTTGCCATACTATAATTTTTAGTATGCTTGGCTCTCAGATATTATATGAATGTGAAAGAAAAGTAGAGTAGGTGATATTCTTGTAAGGATCATTACAATAGATGTATTTAAATAAGTTTTATGACATAAAAAGACATTAAATATCAATATGAAATATTGTTAAAGAGCTCTCCTATATACCATCATAAAAGAGGTTAAATACTTTAGTAAGGAAAATAACACTTCATTATTTGTTAATGTTAAGTTAAAGATTTTTGTAAATTGTTTTAAATATTTTTAACTTGTTATTTTTCTAATCCTAAACTGCTTCTGAATGCCTAAATGTAATAGAATCCCCATTTAAAAACTATTTCATTAATCATAATATCATTGGATTGTGTTTGAAATAACATTTTGTGTTATAAACGTTTGTATAACTGACCTTTGCTTCCTTTTTCTCACCCAAGAGTATTGATGAAATCCCCATCTCCAGCACTACACCCACCTCAGAAGTTCAAAGATAGAGGAATTCTACATCCTAAACGAAGCACTGATGATCGATCAGATCAATCTTCTGTGAAATCTACAGACAGTAGTAGTTACCCAAGTCCTTGTGCTAGTCCTTCTCCTCCATCCTCAGGAAAGGTAGAGTATCTAAAAGTCAGTGTTACAAAGAACAGGGTAGTACCCCTTCTGTTACATGTTTAAACAAAATTGTAGAACAGTTACACTTTTCTGTTGCTAGTCCTGGCCTCTGTTCTAGATATAAACTGAAACAGGAAAGCTTCAATTACCTTGAGTAAATTTTTTTTTTCCAGTTTTTTCTCCTTGCCAAATATTTCTAGTTTCTAACCATTTAGGGTATTTTAAAACTGACAGCATATATGTAGTCGGGCAATTGATTATTTGCTTTTTATATTTTAACATCTTTTTATGTAAAATAACAAGAATATTTTAAATATTTGGTTTATGGTATCAATATTTTTTTCAATTGTTAATTCATTTATCCAACTCAGTGGTTATATGAAAAATCTCAAGACAGGATAGGGTTAGGAAGATAGGAAGTATTAAGGAATTGAGAAGTATGTCTCTTCTTAAAAATGTGTATTATGAATGATTTGAGATGCTCAGAATATGTTTACTTTTACTTTCCTGCATTCTTGGTACCTGGCTAAGTTTATGGCTAGACTTCTTTAGTATTATGTTGTGTTCTGGTGAAAAGTGCCTGCCGAATCACATTCACTAAGAGGACAAGAAATGTTTTTGTTTTTTTGGTTTTGTTATCTTTTTGTTTTTTGTTAAACATCTTTTGTATGGTATAATTTATAGAGAGTAAAATTGTAAAATTTGTTAATATTTGACAATTGTGTACAATTGAGTAACATCATATTCATGTACAGAACATTACCTTTTCTTTCACCTCTGGGTCCTCGTAATCATTGAATTGCTTTCTGTCCCCCAGAGTTTTGCATATTCTATCATTTCCTTTAAAGGGAGTCACATGTATAGCTTTTTTTGATGGGCACATTTCAGTTTTGAATATCATCTATATTGTTGAGTATATTACTAGTTTATTTTTACTACTGAACAGTATTCTAATGTATTCCCCATTTTGGCTATTATGAAGAAAATTGCTATAACATTCAAGAACAAGTCAGTCTTTGGTGTATACATGTTTTCTATTGTTCGTTAAATACCCAGAAGTAGATTGTTGGATTGCACAATAAGTATGTATTGAACTTTATAAGAAACTATCCACTTTTTTTTAAGAGCTGAACTATTTTTCATTCCCTGCGTTATCTTGAAAGTTCTGTTTTTCCCATATTCTGACAGTACTTAACATTATTAGTCTTTTTCATTTTAACCATTTTAGTGGGTATATAGTGATATCCTGTGTAATATTACTTTCCCTTTCCTCGGTGACTACAGTGTTTATCATCTTTTCATGTGCTTATTAGCCATCCCTGCATCTTCTTCTGTGAGGTGTATCTTCAAATTATTTTTGAACATTTTTTTGTTTATTGGTGGCTTTATTTTATTGTAAGTTTACGTCACAAGAGAGCTTTGCCTAACCTAATATTACAGAGATTTTTCTCCTGTTCAAAAAATGTATAGTTGGAGCTCTTACATTTAGATTTATATTCTATCGTTTTGAGTATGGGTGGGTAAAGGATTATTTTCTGTCTGTGTAATTTTTCCAGTACCATCTGTTGAAAGATCATTCTTGTTCCCTTGAATTACCTTGGCACCTTTGTCCAAAAGTAATTAATAAAATGTGTTTTATTTACTGGACTCTATTCTGTTTCATTCATTTGTATGTTTCTCTTTTTGTCAGTGCTAAAATAACTTAATTATTGTTATAGTTTGAAACTATAGGTTATAGTTTCAAAACTTTATAAGAAGTTTTGAAATCAGCTAATGTTTGTTCTCCAACTTTGTTCTTTTCCAAAATTATTTTGGCTATACTAAGTCCTGTGTGCTTTCATAAATCTTTAAAGCAACTTGTCATTTCTACAGAAATTTTTTTGAGTGGAATTGCACTGAATCTAGAGATTAACCTGAGGAAAATTGACAATTTTTAGTCTTCCAAACCCTAAGCATAGTAGTACATATTTGCAGTTATTTTACTATTTTTTAATATCCCAGAGGAGTGTTTTATAAAGTTAATCAGAAAGGAAGGGTAAGTAAGAGAGGCAATATGGAAGAAATAATGGTCTTGAATTTTCCACAATTAATGAAAAACTATAAACAACAGATTGGAGGAAAATATATAAAGAGAAGGATATGTGAAGGTAATTCAAAATCAAATTTGTTAAAATGAGTGACTAAATTTCAGAGTTCAGGTATTTCACATTTTTTTGTAAGTTTATTCCTAAATATTTTGTATTTTTAAGATTTCATACTTAGCATATAGAAAAGCATTTGATTTTTGCATATTTGTCCTGTATTCCTTGACCACACTTGACTTATTAATCCTGGTAGCTTTTTGTGTAGGTTTCTCAGCATTCTCTAGGATTCATTTAGGATAATCATACAACCTGTTTTGTTTTTTTTTTTTAAAGATTTATTTATTTATGCATACAAGCACTGGGGTACAGGCCAGAAGTGTGTGTGGGGGGGGGGTGAGAGGATTCACCATAGAGAGCAGGGAGCAGAACAGGCAGATCAACAGAAGCACGCTGCTGAGGGGAGCAGCGGGCACAGCAGGAGAGGTCTACCGCGCCATGTGGGTCCCCTCCCTGGCTGGCAGCAGGGATCGAACTCGTGCTGCAGTGGCTGCGGTCTGCTTCATAGTGCGTTGCTTAACCCACTGCGCCACCAGGGAGGCCCCTAATCATACAACCTGTTAATTAATGAGGTCATTTTCTTTTCTTTGCAGTCTGTGCACTCTTTTTTTTTTTTAAATTATTTAGTTACAGTTAAATGTTAACTTCCAGTTAAATGTTTAATGAAGGTATTCAGAGCAGACCCTTTCACTGAGCTTAGAAGGAAAGAAAGCTTTGAGTGTTTCACCACTTAGCATGATGTAACTGTGAGACATTCTCTTTTGGATCAAGTTGCTGTTTGTAATGAATAAATATTGAATTGTATTCAGTATTTTTTTAATATGTATTAAAATGATCATAGATACTAAGATATTCTTAATATATCTAATAAAATGTTCATATGATAGATTTCTCTGGTTGATTTTCTAATACATATACCTTACTTAATCATGATATTTTATTCCTTTTCAGTGTTGCTGGATTTGGTTTTGTTAAGTTAAAATTTTATTAAATAAAGGCTCTTTGTTCATGTGGGATATTATTCTATAGTTCTCTTTTCTTGTATTTTCTTAGTATGGTTTTGGTACTAGTTATGTTGGCCTCATATAATTAGTTAATAACTGTCTCTTACACTTCACAGGTTTTTTTTGCAAAAGATGTGTAGAGTTGGTGGTTTTTTTTTTCTTTATATGTCTGCTATAATTCATTAGTGACATGAGTATTACATTGTACTAGTGTATCTTGAGTCAGTATTGTGCTAATTCAGGTATAGTTTGAAAACCTTGCAAAGTGGTTATTAACTCTGAAAAAAATGTCTTATATTCACTCAATGGTCAAAATTTCCTGTTTTTCTTTCATGTTGGTATGAATTTCTATCTTGTATCATATACTCTTACCTTCCCCTTCTAGTACATATCTTCTGGAAATGAGCTCTTTAATATTTTTGTCTGAAACATCCTTTTTGCTTTTATTTTTGGAAGTTATTTTAATGTGTATATAATGGTAGTTGACAGTGGTTTTCCTTTATTAGTATTAAGATATCACTCCATATTTCTGGTTTACATAGTTTTTCTTAAAGATGAGAAATTTTTATCATTCTTGTCTTTGTTTCTATTATTTAATGTATATCTTCTTTTAGCTTCTCAGGATTTTTTTAATCACTCATTTTCACAAATTTGATTTTGAATTCTTACATATTTTTCTTTGTATATTTTCCCTTTACATATTTTTCTCCAATCTGTTGTTTATAGTTTTTCATTTATCGTGGAAAATTTAAGAATATTATTTCTTTAATATTGCCTTTCTTCCCCTTCCTTTCTGAGGCTCTGAGTATACAAATGCAAAACAACCTGATATCATTGTACAGGTCACTTTATCTCACTTTTTTGTTCCTATATTTCACTTCAGATAGTTTCTATTGCTATGTCTTTAAGCTCGCTGATGTTTTTAGTTGTAATATCTAATATGCTCTTCACTCTTTATTGTGTTTTCAAGTATCTTTTCTTTGAAGCTTCCTTTGAGTCTTTTAAAAGTATGTTCTGTTTCTTCCTCTTACCATGTTCTTGTTTCTTCTACCATCTTGAACATAGTAAACATTTATAATAACTCCTTTAATATTTTTGGCTCCCAGTTTTGTCATTTGTCAGATTCTAGTCTGTTCCTATTGGATAATATTTCCCCCTGCTTGTGGGTGCTGATCTATTTATTAGTATTTTGTGTAATTTGGTTTGACTGCTAGATTTTTGTTGTATTTCTTTGAATAGTGTTGGGCATCTTTCTGATACACAGTTAAATTAGTTTCAGTCAATTTACTGTTTTCAAGATTTGCCTTTTAGGAATTGGTAGGGCAGTTCCAGAGCAGTATTTATTCCGATCCTATTCTAGTTCCAATGCAAATATGTATTTTAAGTTCTTGTTTGACTGGGGATAAAGCAAAAATTCTTAGCTATGTGTGAGCTCTGGGAACTGTTTGGACTATTGCTGTGTTTTGGGTCACTTTTTTCTTACTCAAATCAGTACTTAGCCAAAGACCTATGGATAACCTACTGTAGTTCCCAAGAGCTTTTTCCTTCTGTGCAAATCTCTTCTGTCAGGTACCATTCCAAGCAAATTCTAGTCATTTTGGTCTCTAAACTCCGTGCTCTAGCTGTGCAATTTAGTGAGAACACTCGAGTCTTGTTTGTGTTCCATTCCTTGCACTGTTGCCTCAAAACGGTGTCCAAGCAGTAAATTAGAATAATTTTTTTTTATTTGTTTGTTTTCAAATTTTGAAAGTTTATTGAACTATTTCCTGAAAGTACATTTGGAGTATAAATCAGAGTTAGTAACCTAGGATCCTTTCTTAAATAGGGATTGAATGCTCTGAAAATGAGTACTTGGATTTGACTGTCTAACCTCATTTTGATCGAGCCTTGTATAGGTTTTCAGGCTTGATAGAGAGTTATTTGCATTTGTTGAGTATTTATAAAGTATTTTGACTTATGTTTATGAAGATGTTGTTTAATGGAGCCTACTGACTTTGGAAGGTCAGATTACTGCTAAAGAATTTATGCACTCTTTTATAGGGCTCAAAATCTCCTTCACCAAGACCAAACATGCCTATTCGATACTTCATAATGAAGAGTAGCAATTTGAGAAACCTTGAAATTTCTCAGCAGAAAGGTATCTGGTCTACAACCCCTAGTAATGAGCGAAAACTAAATCGAGCCTTTTGGGAAAGCAGCATGGTT
The DNA here is from genome assembly GCA_019455555.1 of Galemys pyrenaicus. Classification (NCBI taxonomy): domain Eukaryota; kingdom Metazoa; phylum Chordata; class Mammalia; order Eulipotyphla; family Talpidae; genus Galemys; species Galemys pyrenaicus. The sequence continues at coordinate 12,234,135 of JAGFMF010011668.1, read as the reverse complement.
TACTTGGTATTTTCTGTTCAAGGATCTGGACATTTCCAGGTGAGCCATCCTGAAACAGTAAAATGGGATTGTTCTGTTGGCAGGTTAGAGCATATAGATTAAAAAAATATATATACATCAAACCTGACTTTTTGTTGCAGCGAGTGGAAAAAATGTATTTTGCTTGACTAAGAATGAGGAATAATTTGCACCTCCTCAAGGAATGATGAATAGAAAAGGAATTTCTTTGGTTTTGCCTTATCTTACCAGATCCTCCTCTCCAAATAAAAGTTTCTTCTTCTGAAGACAACTTTAGATTTACTATCTGTCAGGTGGATTACAAAAGTAATGAGAAGATTGATATTTTGGTAAAATGTTTATTTAAATAGACCAGAGAAGTTAGCATATCATCAGGAAACATATAATGTGTTTCTTAACCCATCTTGATTTGATATACTATCTGAATCTACAAAATCATGAATTTATTATCATCAGGAAACATATAGTGTATTTCTTAACCTGTCTTGATTTGATATATTATCTGAATCTACAAAATCATGAATTTATTATTTGATACTACTTTTGTTTTTGGAAGTAAAAACCTAGAAGTTAGGTATGTTCATTTTTCATGGAACAAATATGAATTTAAAATTGTTCCTACATTATTTGGGGAATGTCTTTATATTTGAAATTATGTTGGAAGGTTAGGATTGGTTTTCCTCTAAAATTTGTTTATGTATTTTTTTTATTAAAAAACTGAATAAATTTTGGGTTTTGTTAGATATTTATGTTTATGTTGCATTTTTACCTAAAACAAACAAATTTTCAGTACTTTATCAGATAGATTGAATTCATACATCTGTATATTATCCTTGTCTTTACTGTTTTCCCTCATTTTACCCACAGGGATTTTCTAGGATGTCTTCTGAGATCGGAAGGGAGAAGAGCCAGGATTGGGGTTCAGCTGGATTAGGAGGAGTATTTAAGGTGGAGTGGATACGAAAAGAAAGTCTTCCCTTTCAGTTTGCACACCATCTACTCAATCCCTGGAATGACAACAAGAAAGTCCAGATTAGCAGAGATGGGCAGGTATACAATAACATATTGTACTTTTTTTCTTTTTTTTCAGTGTTTTGCTATTTTCAGTGATTTGTTTGAGGAACAAATGTAAGAATAAAAATTTTATTTACAGATAAAAAGAGTATTTAAAAAGAAGTATTATACTTCTTTCTTTAATTACGTAACATAAATAGTACATTTTTGTGACTTATTTCTATTACATTTTACTTTGCCCTTGTGATGCTATTAATATGCATCTTAAACTCATTAAGGTGATGGAATTAACACATAGATTGAGTTCTTTGCTAGCTGTTTATATGAAATAATTCTTATGTATAAAATGAGTTATTAGCCCAATATTTGTAGGAAAGTAAAAAAAAAATAGATTTGCTTCTAGTCACATAACTAATAATTTATTTAAAGCAGTTTGACTCACTTTACATCACCATATTAAAAGTGTTCGGGTCCTGTTTTCATGCACATCAGAGATATTATGCTGTAAGGAAACTAAATGGCATTCTCTTTAATTGTATAAGAATAATTTAATTTTATTCATTAATTACTTTTTAAAATATTTATTATATTTATTTATTCATACAAGAGCTGGGGTATAAGCCAGAGGTGCAAGAGAGGCAGGGGTTGAGATGATTCAGAAGGGATAGAGTGGGAAGCAGAATAGGCAGATCTACTGAAATACATTGCTGAAGGGATCCACGGGTGAGTCAGTAGAGGTCTGCTGTGCCATGTGGGTTAGCTGCAGTGGCTGCTATACCTTCATAGTGCTGAGACGTAACCCTTTGTGCCACCAGGGAGGCACTACTATAATTATTTTTAAATCTAGTCTCTAAGATAAAAATATAGTCACCTATGATAGTTTCTTGAAAAATTACCCTAACATTGAATACTCTAGATTTTTCAATAAAGCTTTAAATTTTTAAAGTGCTTTTCTTAGATATCAAATCATTATGTTGTACAGATGCTAATGTTATCTGTCATTATATATAGATTTAAGTAAAAACAGAGCCAAAATTCATTATTTCCAGAATAGAAACTCTAGAAGTCTTTGGAAATTTCTCACCAATTTAACATAAATAATTGCAGAATTTACAGGTTGTCTACATTCTTGATTTTTAGAAGCCAGTTCCATAAACCTTAACAATGGACTGACTTTAAGAAATCAAGAGAAATGAAATTTAAGATGATTTTAAAATATTTTAATCAGTTTAGGCTTTGATGATAAAAATTCAACCCAGGTATTTGTGTTGATTGTTACTTGATTTTTCTAGGAACTAGAACCTCAGGTTGGTGAACAGTTGCTCCAATTATGGGAACGTCTTCCACTGGGAGAAAAAAGCACAACTGATTGATTCTCAGGTTGTACCTCAATTGAATGAGTAACATCTGTATTTGTGATTCTTAGGTTATCTTCTGGATTATTTATCTTTTCTTCCTTTTTTAATTTTAATCCTTCTAGAATCCTTCGTTATGGAAGAACATCCTACCTACTTATAACTTCTGAATGCACTGACTTCCACTAACTGAGAAGGGGTTGTGTTTATAGATAGCTGTTCTGATTTAGACTGTTGCTTTAGAACCATTATCTTCATATGAAGAGAAAAGGATAATTTGAATTTTTATAGTAATCATAGGGAATGATTGTATAATATTTGTTATGGTATGTTTATAATTGAATAAAATAGTTTCATTTTTTGACAAAGCAGCAGTTACTGTAAACATGCTTAATTTGAAGTTAAGTAGTTCATTTGTTTAAAACACCGACTTAATACTCTTATTGGTGATTTTATTTAAATGCAAAAGTAAACTGTTCACTCTTCAGAAAGGTCTGAATATGTCAGTACATCTGAGCACTGTTACGATTTATCATCAACAAACAAGCAAGCAAAACAAGCAGATAGATTCCAAAAATGTCCCATTTAAAGATAGTGTGCTGATTAAGACAGCTCATTCTGTGATTATGCAATGCAGTAAAATCTGAAGAAAGGCAGAGTTCCTCCCTGTCTTTAATTGGATCAGGTAAGTACTTAGTTTTATTCCTGGTCCTTCCTCTTTTAACTTGATGTTTATCATACCCTTTCCGTCCCCACTACAGCCTTCACATGACTCTCATATGAGCACAGTAATTATGACCTGTTTGTTTTGGCTAGAGAAACTTGATTTGGACAATTTAAATATTTAAACAAGTTTTGCAAGTTTAAAAAATAACTCGACAATAGTAATATCTTAGTAGTATATCTTCAAAACAAAAGCCCACAAGCACCACATTTTGAATATTTTCTATTTATTTTTCCAGTACTTTTTATTCTTATATTTTCAGAGATGATTTTTGTCTTTGTGTATTTATGGTTTAATAAATAGGGGGTAACTTTTTTGTAATCCTGTGATAGTGCCAACTCTAATAATTCTTTGCTATCTCAGAATTATTTGATCTCTTTTTTTCACTATTGTAGAAAAAGTTTCCTTAGAAACATCTTGAAGAAAACTGGAGGTTCAGGGAACTATCAAAGAAATACCTTGGCTATTGAGCTCTAAATAGAACAGATTTGATAGCAGTTATAATGCTTTTTGGTGATTGAGTCTATTTGAAAGAAAAAAAGAAAGTCTAAGTCTTCTGTTTTTATAGAGTGGACATTGTATTGAACATAAAAATGAAAAATCTTGGGTCATCATAAAATCTTGAGAATGCTTCTGCTTTTTCTGGGAAAGTATTATAGGTACATTAGTTCAGAATATCAGTTGTAATTTTTGCCTTTATTTGTAGTTACTGGGGTTTTTTTATTTTGTTTTATACTTCAAAATATACCTGTAAATTACACCTGTGTGAGTTATGTTTCACTGTATGTGTATCACAGTTTCTTTACTATTAGCACAACTTGTTTTTCTGGTAATGTATACATTTCATTTAGATAAATATTTACCAGTTATGGTGTGCTAAATTTGGAAGTAAGGACTTAAAAAAAAACCCTTGTTTTAATTTCTATTCATTTTCTAATAGCCAATCCTGTATGTAAATGATGAGTTTGGTGATACTTAAAATGAACACATTTTGAATGTAATTAAAATGCTGTTTCTGGAAAAGTTGAACTTTAAATATACTTATTAAATGAAATTCTATTAAATTATTTACATGTTGTTATTTCTGATACTATATAAGAGGACTAAAGGGACAATGATCAGCAAATATCCATGGAGACATTAATCAATTTTCAAACACCTTGTAATATAAAAAATAGTATAGAAAGTGACAAATATTATATAATATATATCTCCCCCTTGAAAAGGCTGGCCTGATTGTGATAGAGAGATGGAAAACATCTCAAGACATAAGTTACATATAATCTTTTGCATATTAATAAAATATGCATCCATCTGCCTTCTGTTCTTCGGACATTATGTTGTGGTTACGTGCCATTGTATACACAAACCAACCCAACCTCACTCTGTCAATTACAGCAGAGGTAGATAGTGAGAAAAGAATAATCTCAAATGAGTACTTCAGGAAAAGACAAATTTATTTAAGAAGTTGTTCTCTAAAACTCACCCCTCACCATTTAAAATCTTATATCCTGAAACAGAGAAACTGAGGGTTAGTTCAATTGAATTTACTACTACATAAACTCCAGGGCAAAAATAGTACAGCTGAGTGGATTATTCACAGTGATCACACCTTCCTTTGAGTAAGCTTCTAGAGCACAGAACCTTACTGTGCTCTGAATGCTTTATGATCCCTCTCTGTCCAAACTATCACTATGTATGATGCATACACTTAGTCTTTCCAGCTAAACTTGAAGTCTCTACTAGACTGTTCAATAAAATTTCAAACTTAGCATGCTCAAAATTAAGCTATTCCTGCCCTACAACTTATTCTGTTAATGCTGTCTTCTTTTCAACTTTTGCAATTTTCATTCTTTTGACTTCTCAGGCTAGAAAACTTGGAGTTTAACACCATTATTTCTCTTAGTCTAATCCATCAGAAAATTGTTTGGGGTCTACCTTCAAAATAATTGTTTTCACTTCTGTTACAGTTACTTAGTACTACCATCATTCATACCTGTTTTATTGAAATGGTTTCCTAAGATGATATCCCTTTTCTAACTTTCCTTCCCCCCCAACTCAAACCTATTTTCAACACAGAGTTTAATGAACCTTTTAAAACATTAAGTCCTGTCTGTTATTCTTTCTGCTGAAAACTTATCAGTGCTGCCCATTTTACTAAAAAGCTGGTCTTTGTAATGCTTTAACTGTTTTAAATGATCTGGTTTTCTATTACATCTCTGATTTCTCTACTTGTTCCTCTTTAGCCACATGAACTATTTCACTAGACTATACCTGACATATTCCAATCTCAAACTTTCTGTAGCTGTTGCCTCTGCCTGGAATGCTTTCCTCAGAATATTTGGCCAACTCATTGTCACCATTTTAGTGTTAGGCTTACAGTAAAATTTTCTTAAAAATTTAACTTAACATTAAAAAAAAACTTTTTAGAAGTACAGCCTTATGCACACATTTATGTAATATTTTTCACACTCAAAATTCAGTTGATCACCCCAAAACCTCCTTCATACTACCCCTTTGTAGGTAATATCCTCTTTTACTCTTGTTCCCTGTCAGGCATCTAGTTTCCTCCTTTGATGAAGTCACAATATTGGAATCACATTGTCTGACTTTGGTAACTGGCTTCTTTCAGCATATTTTCATTGAGATTAATTCAAGCTGTGTCCATCTAAATTAATTTCCTTTTATTGATTAGTAAGTAGTATTCCATTGTAGAGTGTGCTAGTTTTTAATCACTCAAATGTTTTGGCTGCTTCCATTTTATTGTGATTATTAAATAGGACAACTAAACTTTAGCGAGGAAATGTATTTCCTTTTCTTGAGTAAATACCTAGGATTGTGATTGCTGGATCATAATGGAAACTGAAAGCATTTTATAAGAAACTACCAAACCACTTTTCACAGTGGCTATATAGATCATTTGCATTCCTACTAGCAATGCCTTTAAGTTCCGGTTGCTTTAGATGCTTGGCAGCACCTACTATCATTAGTATTTTTGATTTGTACTGTTCTACTATATGTGCAGTCATATCTGATTGTGATTTTAATTTCTGTCTCTCTAATGGTAATTGATCTTTCTCAACAGTAGTTTACAGTTTTTAATTTTGATAAATTACAACATGTCAATTTCTTTTAATATTTTGAATTGTGATTCTGGAATCATGTCTAAGAACTCTTTGCCTGATTTCTTTTGCTTAAAGAATGTTTTTTTTCTCTTGTTTCCTCCTATAAGTTTTATATTTTTGTATTTAAAACTGTCTTGAGAAAGTTTGTGGCACAGGGAGGAGGAACTGCAGCAAACTTGATAGAGTTCTGCCAAGGACGGGGAAGCAGGACCTGTTCTCTTCTGCCATAGAAGGTGTTCTACCCTGCTTCCCTTCACCCCTAATACAGTGACATATCCAGATAAGAAAGACATTTTGGTTATGGTTAGACTTGGGGGAAATAGATCTTTTACATGTATCAATTTCTGATGATTGTAGGATCATCTCTTATTTTACCAGTGGTTGAAATGATGGGTACAGAGGAGGCTCAAAGACTGGCTTAGGCTTGAGTGGAGAGAGTAGAGGTGGGCCATATACTTCCTGAAATTGTATGCAGAGTTTTGGTATATATTCCTTTTTTATTTGAGGGGAACAGGAGAGTGCATAGGTGTTCTTAGATTCTAAATGAGGTCCAGAATCTACAAAAGGCTAAATACTAAGTGGAAGTTCTACATGATTTTCAACTTGTGTAATTTGACAGTATTGTTCTTAGTACTACTAACCTTTGTCCACTAGGTGGTAGTGGTGTTATGAATTTGTAGCAACACAGCTGTATTGGTGTGACTAAAAAAGCAGAGTGGTTTAAATGGCAAGTCTCAAGATGACTTTAGGGTTGGAAGGCATTTTAGAAATAAGTTGGTTCATTTCATTGTTTTACAGGTGGAGAATCTCATGTTCAAAAGGTTAAGAGAGAGCTTTGATTGGAACCAGGTCTTTTGAAAAGTCAAAAGGGTACCCTGAGGACAAGGAACCTGGAGCCTGGTCTCTCCTCCAACCATAGCACACACTTAAGGATTTGCTTCTGGTTAGGGTGGTTCTACTTGTGGACATAAGTTTCTTTGGCTGTGGTATAATTCCATATTTCAGTTACTATCAGCAACTTAAAATTTAGTTTTTCTCCAGTAGGGATAATGCTATGCTGAGGCGCTTTAGTTAAGGAAGGAATTTTCCCAGAAAGTCTTTCCCTGTGACTAACTCTCGCCTACAATTGTCAGTGGCTGGCTGAGATACATCTTAGAATTATGTGCAGTGTGTTCTTTCTGGAGTCCATGATGACCTTATAAATGTGCATATATAGAGTACCAATGGTACATTAGGGACTTGCTATAATTATAATTGTTTGGAATCTTAACCTGAAGGAGAGAAAAACCAAGTCAAATGGGGCCTATACTGGAAAATAAACTGTGTAGGTTCTCACAAGTACTTCCTCTTTCTCCATGAAGCCAAAAATTGCAGTATTCATTAGTTATAGACCTCTAAACCAAGGTGTGAAGAGGTGCCAAGGCGTGGCCATTTCTTGGGAGGATAATCATTCCAAATTTATCCTCCAAAAAGTCTTCAAATTTTTACGCCCCTACATCATCTTTTAAAAGATATGCAATTTCTTCTTTCCATCCACTTCCCTGTTCTCTTTGTGCCTCAGTCCTTTATTACTTTGGCAGTATATTCAACCACACCCTAGCCAAGATAGGACTCAAAAGTGCTCACCCTTGACATGTCTTTCCACCAAAGTTAGCAATACTGAGGCAACAAAGTACCCTTTTAAAAAACAGCCTTTCTGTTTGCACTGATGAACACATTTAGCTATATGTAAAACTCAATAGTGTGTCATATATTTTGTAAGCAGTTGTGAAGGTCACTATGATGGGTAGTTTGTCGATACAAATATATTCTCCAGGATGCTGGTCTTTACATCCTCTACTTTGTTGGCTTAGCCAATGGGAGGCACCGGCTGGATAGAGATGGGAAGGTAAGGGGAGAGATAACTAAAGAATTTATTTCCCTACATCTCTAATCTGTCCATCTCTAGAAAGTTTGGCCATGTCCTTGATCCTCTGATGAAATCTCTCCTATCAACTGAAAATAATATTTCAGTTTAGACAAAGAGTTTATTACATAATCAAAGTGTGGATTTGAACCTGGGAGGCAGTCCAACAGATTTATTCTGTGAAATCTCTTCCAGTAAACACTAGTTTGATTTAGTTTATATAGGCAGGAATAGTGAGTCACTGACAGCAAGAATATAATTATCCCTGACAGGAGGGACTTCCAGTTAGTTCTAAGTTGTTCTGACTTAAAGATATGCTGATGCTAAAGGAAGGCAATGCAAGATTAATTTTTTTCTTTGCTAATGTCTGCACTGCTGAGATACAAAAACCCAGGTACCCATTGTTATATCTTTTTTATTTGATAAAATTTATTTTAGCTTCCAGGTACAGATTCTTACTTATAGGATGAAGTCTGTAAAGGTTGCTTAGCTCTCTTGTCTGCTAGAGCAGGGGTCTCCAGAAAATTTACAGTATGTTATAGTTCTCTCCTAGAAAACAGCCAGGACTTCATGTTTTCTAATGATGTCTTGTTTTTTTGTTTTTTGTTTTGTTTTGTTTTTTTGCTCCATGTGGCCTATGGCTGGTAGTAGCTTCCTGGTATTACTAGTCATGGGGTGCTTCATCCTCCTTTGTTCTTCACTTGGCCTCTGCTGTAAACAGAGCATTTATTAAAATCTCTTCATACTTTACATTTGTTTTTGATCAAAATCCTGACCCATTCAACCAGAAACTTAATTCAGCTTCTATAGTTTGCATTTCCTTGTATACATCTGTTCATGATACTGGATTTATTTGTAAATTTTCAAACTGGGACATTAATGATCAAGTTTTACTAGATTTATTTTAAAACCTTTACTGAATGACAGGAATGGCACTGGGCACTTCAGTCTCTATTTGTATTTGATCCTCATGAGAACCCTCTAGGTTGATTCAAGGGTTTTATAGTTGAAAGCTTTTAGGTATTTACACAATAGTTGAACATTGCCATTTTTATTGTGTATGTATTTGCCATGTATGTTTTGAAATACTATCATAAAAATCATATTTGCTTCTATCCATAGTTTTATGACAAACATTAATTTACCCAGATACTCCTTTAAGAAGGCAGAAAATATTCCCACCATGGTGGGTTTGCTTTCAGCAGAAAGTCTTCAGATATCAGGCCCTTGTGGGTATTGCTTCAACTGAAGAGAACTGCTTGACATGCCGCCTTCCCAGGAAAACCCAGCTGCAGCAATCATTTGAAGTTTGGGGTATGAAGGCTCAACCTTCTAGTTCCAGTTTGAGAGAACTCTGAAGGATCCACTCAGATCAAGTCTTCTTGTATTTAAATAGAGAGCTCACCTGAGGTTGCACTACTTCTCTGCTTCACTTGCTTTTCAGGTATTTATCACAGGAACACTCCTTCACGTCATCGGAAATAACATGGATATTTGGTGCAGATGTTGGGATAGTTTGGATTTGGATTATGCACCAGTTAATCATGAGCACTCTTATCACCATTGGTATATGGAGTGCAGATAGTCCTTGGGACTAGGTAGCAACATACTTTGCTAAGACTTTTGATCTTGCTTAAATCACCTGACCATCTACTTACTGTGGACTGGATAAAAAGGAACAGTGCTGGACCTGACCTGGGTCATGTGCTTTGCACTCTGGGAACATGCAAAGCAGTATGATGGAAGTTGAACAGAAGCAGAGAATAGGGGAGAGTGGCAGTTCATTGACAGGGATGATGAGGTGTCCAGTGCAGTTTGACATGCAAATCTTGTTTCTAAATTCGTTATTATGGCCAGCAGGACTTGACTGACCAGACCCCCCTGGCTTTTTAATAATCATCTCCCTCCACTCCTCCCACAGCATTCTAAACTGTGCAAACTTAGCTTTTCCTTAACTAGCCAAGAATTTAGTTTAATTTCTACCTTAGGGCATTTGCACCTGCCTTCTCTGCTAGGAAGCTGTCCTTATACCATCCCTCCCTTACTGATTTGGGTTTCTACGCAGTGTCACTTTCTCAGTACTCCCTGATAATTTTAATGTCACTATTTACCTTTTTTTCTAACTTAATTTTTCTTTGTAGCTTCCAATTGCACTTGCAATTATTTTTGTTATTTGTATTACCCACATGAATAGGAGTTCATAGAGCAAGAATTGTGCCTTTCTCAGCACTGTATTCATAGTCCTTCAAATAGTGTCTGGCATATAACAGGTGCTGAATAATGAAGATATAGAACAGATTTGTAAAGTAGAGTTGCAGAGTAGGAAAAAGTTCATTTTAACTAGAGAGAATGATAAAGGGTTTGTGGAGGAAAATCATTTGGACATTGAAAGATGGGTAAAGTTGACAGGCAGAGATGTAAAAGTTCAGGGAGAGGAATGTTTGTGGGGAAAAGCACTTTTGTGGGGCAGCTACAAGAGTGAGCAGTACATTGTGACAAGAGTTGTGTGAAAGTCTCCTGCTCCAGGCTAAGTGGTCTTGGAGCTGGTTCATACTGTTGTCCAGCTTAAGTTGATGAATAGTGTCTGTGGAATTCATACTCTGCAAAGGTGATACTGCTACTCTTAAGTTCTCCTACTAGAGACATACTACTCTTACTACCTATCCACCAGGGCAGCTAGTTGATACTTGCCTAGATAGTATATACAACCCATCTCCCCCCATTATCAGTGTTCTTACAGAGAGGAGTAAGACTTCTATTAAACCAATGGGTAGTGAGTGTTTCTTGAGTGTTTCTCAAGCCGTTGTCAAAGGTTCACATTTTGAACAAAGTTTAGATAAGTACTGATATCAGTGAATACCAGTATAGATTTCAGATATTTGTATTTTTGATATCTTCTTTTTGCTATTTAATGATGTATAGCTCTGCCTATTGTGCAAAATGTAATCAATATTTTTATGAATATTCACTGTCAGGTGTTTAAATATTCAAATTAAAGAAGTTTCTGGAGAGATGATAGAATGAGGTTTGCCTTATTCCTCTCCCGGAAACCTACAGAAATGAACAAAAAGAGCAAGACATAGATGGTGGATTCTAATGGAACTAGGAAACAGCTGAATTCCACCTCACAAATAATATCTTCTAGATGCATTATTGCTTGAACCAAATTGAACAGGGACACTTAGAACTGACTCCTGTATCTTGTGATACAGGCAAGGAAGAGATTTCAAAATGTAAATTAGTAACCTTGAACTTAATGCCATAAGGAGAATCCTTATGAGTGAATCAAGGAGAAGCAGGGAGTACCTTGACTAGAGCACATTTACATTCCAAAATACAGTCAGGAAGATGACATTGAAAAGAAGCATGTGCTTCCACATTATTTATTATTTATGAACTGCTCCCCAACTAGCATAACTTTCAAAGTGGTAAGCATCCTAAACAGACTGCCCTCATAGAACCAATGTGTTTATACAACAAAGACTAATTTGGTTTTTTTGGGAAAAAGAAAAATGTATATTAAGCCTCAGTTGCTATGGAAAAAAAAAACAACAAAAAACCTCTAGAGAGGAAAACCGAGGTTGTGTCCAAGATATTTGAAAGCAAGTAGTCAGATAAAAAATACTCATTTATGATTCTGCTAGTACTTACCTGTGTAACTTGGGCAGGTTCTTAATGTGTTCATGTTTTGCCTGTGTAAAGTGCAGATAATAAGCCCTGTGTAAGGATGTGTGAAGATTAAATAAGATGTCACAGGAAACACTTGGTTCAGAGCTGGCACGGAGAGAGCATTTCAATTTAACAATACATACATATTTGTTATGTAACAATTAGATTCATCAGTAATGAAATATGGTATACCAAAAAGAATAGTTCCTGCACTGAGGAATTTTGCCTCTCCCAGGTAGTTGCCCACCCATAATGTCTGATATATCGCTCTATATTCTTAAAAATAGCATAGCATAGAATTCTGCTGGACATCTTATAAATGGAAATAATTAGAAACTTTATTTTTGGTTCAACTAATGGCCTCTGAGCATATGGAAGTCTCCTAATTCATTGGAAGCAATTTCATAAACTCTGTTGGATCCACAGCTGTGAACCTACAGTGCACATATTGTGGGTATTTTTTAACAGGTTTTTACTTGGGGATAATTAATAAATTAATTATTGGTGCTAAGAGAATTTAATATATCATGCAAGGAGAAGCAAACAGCAAGTAAAAAAATATGTATTTCTCTAAGGGGCTTACTAGAATGAAAAGAAGTGATATGACCTTGACTTACTTATTGCCTTTTTACATTAATTACCTCCACCCTGTTGTGATGGTAAGACAAGTTTTCTGTTCTTTATTTAAACACTGATCACCAATGCTATGGGAGTTATCCAGCTTTATTAGAATAGTGGTATCATGCCTACTCTTGAATTATTAATGACTAATACATAAGTATTCATAGAGTACATCTTCAACCTTTTAAGGAAAAGTAGTACACATACTGTCTATGAAAAGCTATTGCTATAGGATGTCATATTCTTTGATCATACTCCTTTAATAAAAACTTGGTGTACAGTCCATCATTCTGACTAAGTTACAAAATATTACGGACAATTGTAGGTATGCAATTAGAGTTTGGAATCTACACAAAGCTTTTAATATTTTTAAATTTTATTTTTTATTGAGGTGTCATTGGTTTACAACACAGTGACATAGGGCATAGGGCATAGGGCTTCAGATGTATGTTACCCACCAAACCCACCACTAAAGCATCCATAAGTCTTTACCAGAGTCTACTAGGCCACCTCTGCCCTTAACTCCTGTCCTCCACCCTCCCTCTATGAAAACCTTGCTACAGTTATTGTAGTTATTGTACAATAACTACAGTTATTGTAGTTTAGTTTTATCTGGTCCTTTGTTTTATTTATTTATATTCTATATATAGAATGTTCTTCTAATTTATTTTGCTTAGCATAATTCCCTCCATTTTATTGCAAAGGGCAAGATTTCATCTTTTTTATAACTGAGTAGTCTTCCATTTATATGATGCTTTTTATTTACCTTTTTAAATTTTTATTTATATTTTACATTATTTTTCATTTTTGTATAGTATATATTTCTCATCCCCATGAAATTCCCATCATCATGCTATTTAAATAACTCCTTCAAGATTTTTTGCACAAGTTTTTTAAGTGTTTTGATTCTTGCTGTTTAGTTGTTGCTGCTGCTGTAACTTAATGTCCAGAGATTGGAGATCTTTGTGTTTCAGAGAATATGGGTTTCAGTGTCCATCAGAAAGAGTCATGGCCGGAGGGGCCTCTCTGGTGGTTCTAAGGATTAAGGAGCAGCACTGTGAAGCATCTGTTCAATCCCCAACCAAGGAGCTGACCCACATGCTGCAGCAGACCTCTCCTGTCTCGCCCACTACTTTCCTCAGCAGTATATGTCAGTCAGTCTCTCTGTTCTGTTCCCCACTCTGTCTCTGGTGAATCCTCTCACCCCCTATACCTCTGGCTTGTACCCCAGTTTTTGTATGCATAAATAAATAAGTCTTAACAAAAAAAAAAAGGTCATGGCTTGAGTCCAAGACCGACCCAGTATAGTGAGAAGAGTCACAATCCTAGAAGCATTTGGCCTCATTAATTTCTTTGGAAAATGAAGAAAGGGATAAGGAAGAATTAGAGCAATATATTGTTTTTAATACCTTTTCTTTATTTTCTGTGCTAAACTCCTAAGTGTGATCAGAGGTCTTATGACAGTTTTAAGTCCACAATACCTTCACAGCATCTCCATTGGATTAAATTGCCATGTCTGAACTGCTCCAAGTTCATTGTTCTCCACCTCCAACACACACACCATTCTCAACCATTCTTCTTCTTGGGTTTTCTAACTCAGCAAACTACCATAAGTCACTCATGCATTCATGTGACAAAGAAAGATGACTCACCTTTAGAAAATGAGTGTTCTGTTGGTTATCAAGAGAATATATCTCGATATCTCTGTCCCAATATGTCTACAGATCCTGCACCATTGGTGATTTTGTTACAGTTTTTCTCTTCTTTGCATCCTCTAAGGTAGTTTTAGAAGCTTCTGGAATAAGAATGTAGATAATAAGAGAACACCAGGTAGAAAGAATATGAAACCATCAACTTAAAAAACTATATGCTCTACAACATTTACTGTAGCACCATTTACAATAGCTAGGACATGGAAGTAACCTTAGTGTTCACTGACAAGATGGGATCAAGAGATGTGGTTTATACAGTGGAATAATCAGCCACAAGGGAAAATAAATTATCATTTACTATAAATGGAAGGAGCTTGAGGGACTTATGTTTGGTAAAGCAAGCCATAATGGCAAAGACAAATACTGTATATATATATGTAATAGATGATCTGACAAAGAAAAATACTTATAAAAACTAAAAAAGAAGTGAGACATCTAAAATTAAGAGGGAGGGCAGAGGTGGTGGAGAAACAACAAACACTATAATGAAAATATAGATAAGTTGATAGATTAAATGATTGAGAAAATTGCCAATCTGTTTAAAAGAGAAAATAAAAAGGTTTATCTCATAAAGTCACACCCTAAAATGAGGCCTTTGTCTGCTGAACAATGTCAGGAAGCAAAAGGAAACAAGTAAAATAAAGAACCTATTCAGCTTTAAGCATTTAAATGGGTTCCAGGCAGAGACAGAATCTAGGACAGTGGTGTTTAAGAAATGATGGTGAAGCACTTAATAAGTGATACCTGTTTGAAAACAAAAGCACTAAATCAAAAATAACTTTCATGCAGTTCAGGGAGCACACGATTGAGCGAGCTGTGAAGAAGGGGGACTTCAATGTCTGACTGGGAAGCACCTAGAATAAGCCCTGCCATTGAGATGTAATCCTTTCAAAAAACCAAGCCTTTATGAAGACGGGCATCTCTCTCTGCCAAATATCTTTCATTGAGCTGACTCTGTGCAAATGACGTGAATGTAGGCTATGGTGTCCATGTTTCCTGGGGCCTTCTGTGTTCTTCGGCATTTCTAATCTGGATGGATAGGACTGGGAAGGAATGAGAGGATTCACACTGTTCCATCCTATTGCCCAATCTTCAGCATGTACCATTCTGGAGTCTCGGAGAGAGCAGTTTGGCGCAGGAGCCCTGTATGTATTTTCCTGCCCATACCCAAAAGTTGTATGTTTGAGACATCCTCTTACAGTCTAGATACCTTAAAACAGAAGAAGCAACCAACGAACAAATTAATAGTCCATCCAACTCTACCATAAAATACAGAAAAATACTTTATAACTGGTTTAATGAAAGAAATTATTACTGTTTTTCAAATTGATCCTAGTCCTGACATTGAACCAGACATTGACTGAGCTTGGTGCTTGAACATGTATTACTTCATTTTATTCTTAGCATCATTATTTTCCCAAAGTTCCGATGGGAAATTAAGTGATACTGTAAGCCATTTGTGGGTGATATTGCTGCCAAATGCTTAGAGAAAATTCAGAGCTTTAATGAATTGTTTAATTCAAGAATGACCTGAAGCAATCCCCAGCTCAGATGTATTGTTTTTAACCTCTTGACTCTCCCACCAAAGGTCTCAGGTCTCACATCTTACCATTGCGAACACTGGAACAATGTAGATGGTTTTGAAATGTATACAAATTCTGCAAGGGCACCAGGACTGACTGCCCCTGTCAAAAAGTTCATTTATTACAGTGATTCAGCTAAGAAGTTTACATCCAATGACTTTTTTGAAGTTTACAAGCTCAAGCTGCTTTTAAAACCCCTAAAGAAGAATAACCAGGTATAAGTGTTTGCAGTGAGATTTCATGACAGGTGTAGAAGGAATTCCCTGAATCTTAACACTGAGTCCTTTAAGAGGAGATGTTGACAGAAGAGCCAGGCTAAAGATTAGGATGGTGGGCTCTCTGACCGTTTTCTCCAAGGTCATGATCAACTCTTCCCCTGCAAACAGTTTCCATGCAAACATCTTCCAGGGCATAACTAATTGGCTATATGGCCTTTTTTATGCCATAAAAAGGGAAACATGAAAAGATGATTATTTAAAAGGTCCTAATGAAGTGTGAGAAATAAATGACAAAATTGTCATTAGTCCTTTGTGTGTTTATGTATGTATGTATGTATATGTGTGTTTCTGTATATGTATGTGTGTGTATATCTCCTCAGTTTTCCCTGCTGTGTCCTCTGTTTTCCCTGGATGTAAAATGAATAAATGTGAACGCTGCTCTTTCCATTACATATAACTACCATTATATGTGTTATCACATACCCAGCGGTGTATCTCACTAAACCATCTGAGATTCTATACCAAAGACAAAAATTCTATCTATCTACATCAAGTTCTCCAATATCAAATAGCAAGAGTTTTTCACCATTTTCAAGAAACTTGTGCTTTTTACCGATCACATAACCATGGTGGGGGGGACAGTGGAATAGGAGTTTGTTTCTTGTGCCCCGATTCCAATGTTGCTGGTATATTCAGTAAAGAAAGCATTAGATGGCGATGTCTAAAGCAATTAAAGATTTGATAATAGTCTTGAAAATAACTGAATTACTAGATGTATTTAAGATTTACCATGGCTTGAGGAACTTTTCGTTTTGATGTGAGGGAGGGATGATGGAAGGATTTACAAAACAGGTACATTACCACCTCTAGTGTAACAAGCCATCTGGCTTTACACGCATGCGTTTCACCAACTGCAGGAAGTTTTCCTGTTGTATTTTCTATCAAGTTTCTGTCGGTGGTCGTCCTCACCCAGTATTTCAAGACACCATGCTCGTCCACTCAGCACTCCTTAATATGAAGCTCAAGGCTTACAGGTGATAAAAATGGGAGTGCTGCGTCTGTGGAGACCGAATTGTGGAGACCAGTTATGGATTTTACGACAAAACTGCTTTAAGGCCGAAGAGTTTTGCCACAAAAAACGCTTGTGACTGAGAACTATGCGAGACACGCCCCACGAAGGCGCTCGGAGGCCAAATCAAGCACACTTTCCTCGTGCACTTCCAGCAGTGGCCGCTCCAAGCCCTTTCCAGAAGCCTCAGGAGGGCGCTCGGGTCTGGGTTGCCACATTGCTCCTGTTCATTCTGGAAAGGCAGATAATTTGATGCTTGTAAGGCTGCTCACTGCTTGAAAGCCAAGGGATGAACGAGGGGGGTCCTCCTCCTAGGCCAGGAAAAGGCTTTTGAGACCCTTTGGTCAAGAGACCCCCACAAAGAGGGCAAGGCCAGGTAAGGAGTCTGATTATCCAAAGAGCAAGAAAAAAAGACTCAGGGAGATCTCTCTAGGTATGAAAGAAACGCCAGAAGATGCAGGTCCGAGGGTTCTATATAGGTGTAGGATTAGAGAAATCAGGTCTTTCCACTCTCCCACCACTGGACACCTGCGGTGGCGCGAGCATTCCAGGGTGGGCATGCGCAAGTGGGCGCAGGTGAGTTGGGACACGGGCTTAAATGGGCGGAGTCATGAGGATGCCAGGACGACAGAACCGACAGTACTGATGAGCAGCAGCAGTAGAAAGCAGCCGAGAGGGTGAGATGCGCCGGGGTCTGGGAGGCTTGCCAGCCTCCTGGTCCCTCAGCACCCCTGCCTGCCATGTACCTGGCCACCTCTACTGAAAAAAGCATGAAAAGCCACCAAGGGCTCCAAGACTCTCCTTTCCCTGACCCATCGGCTAGAACCATCCCGAACTTGTAGTGTACCACCTTTCCTGCCACTACAATAGGTTTTATGAATAAAATGGAAATAGAATAAAATGGAAAAGTGATCAGGCTTTTCCGCCCTCCCGCCATTGGTGTCGACAATGGACACCTGTGGTCCTGCACGCATGACTGATGGCGGGCACGTCAAGTAGGCTGTGGGCATGCGCAAGTGGGCGCACCTGGACTGAGACACGGGGTTATAAGGACGCCGACTCGAGGACGCCACCAGAGTGAGGAAAGAGATGTGGAAGTGGTAGTAGCAGAGAGGGGTGAGGCTAGAGCGCCCAGAGAGTGAAGGCCTGCCAGCCTCCTGGCCCCCGGCCCCCCTACCTGCTGTGTACCTGGTCGCTTCTGATATACTAAAAGCCTAAAAAAGCCAGCGAGGGCTCCAGGACTCCTCCATGACCTGTCTGCTCCGAATCATTGAGAACCTGCTCCGTGTCTTCCTGGCACTGCAGATTGGGGTTTAAGAATATTTGAATGTATTGGCAGAGAAAGCCAGGAAAGTGGACTTGACTGACATCCATTTATTGTGGCTACTTATGGGCATAACCAGTGAGCTGCAGCTGGTGGTCGTGCAGGGCCCATGACTGTCTCATGGAGGCTGGTTGTCCACAGCTCAAGTTTGAACCAGTCTGGTCTCAAGGTATGTGGCTATTTTCTTTTGGGTTTGCAACCTCTTTTTCCCAGGAGCATCCCACTTGATAAACTGGAAAGATAGCTCAGAAAGGTAAACAGTAAACCAAAGAAATTTATGGCAGCAGATATCCGTGCCTAAAGTCAGATTTTTAACCTCTTATTTACCAGCCCATGGGACTAGCAGAATTCTTGCAAAATTTTTGTCCTTGACTTCCTGTCTTGTCCCAGTCCCTGGACCCTTCCTGTTTTGCTTTTATTTCACTTAACTTGTCTTCGAGATGCCTGAATGGTTTGCATGTATTACAATATCCTTCCTTTTTAAGATTGAATAATATTCCGCTCTGTTGATACACATTTGGGTTGTCACTGCCTTTTTGGTCTTGGAAGCAATGCTGTTACGAACGTACAATCTGTTTGGGAACTTAGTGTTTTATCTTGAAAGTTACCTGATAGCTACAGTGTGTTTGTACTTTGCAGTGTTGTGAGTTGTATATTTTATAGGATTCATGTTTCCCTTGAAGAATATGCCAGCTTGACAGAATGGAAACTCTTTTCAAGTGTTTCTCTAGATTAAGTGGGCAAGGCCTGATAGTCAAAAGCACAGTACCTATAAGTTTTGCCAGTTAACATTTTTTTTTTTCTGATGCCAGGTGCTTTTTCCAGTTATTGTTCTGCCCACTGTAGAAAGTGTTGGTTGGCTTGACTCTTCAGTTCTAACTGATCTTCTTGACTTTAGTTTCCAGTGGCTTTGCAACGGACTGCTAAGGTTTTGTGTCCCTGAATTGCTGCCTTGGACTGTTGAGCCTTTGTTAGAAAGTGAGTGAGAACTCCATTTATTTTACTTTCCCACACATTGCTGAGAGGAAGACTGTACCAGCGGTAATGGTAGGAGACAAGTACTGACTTCTGTGAATGGCCAGGAGAACTGGAATTAAATGCACAAAAGCACTAATTCTGAGTGAAAGCCTAGCAGAGAAGTGGCAGAGTGAAGCCTGCATCTGTCCATCCTTCTCATTACAGGGGGAGTGAGAGGGTGAATGAAATCCTCTTTCCTGGGCATATAGGGAGAGAGGAGAAGGAAGGAGAGAACCAGTAGGTGGTGCATGAGGCATTCCAACCTCTCCTCTCTGAGCGAAATATTTTCAGTAGTGTGAATGGAATGCCAAGGGCAGGGAGCTGTTTGCACTGGTGTTTTGGTGTTAAAGATAGGGGGGGGGGTATTTATAAGTTACCTTAGCTCATTTGTGGGAGAAGCCACATCAATTTAAATTTGGTGACAGTGGTTTTAGGCATAAAAGGGAGGTTAAACTTCACTCTCCCCTTGTTTTTGGTTAATGAGTAGCCTAGACAAGATGCAGAAACTTCCAGTATTCTAGAGGAAGGACACAGGATTTTGCTAAGGGTCTAAACTGAGGAATTTGCTGTAGGTGGAGATGGCAGTTTAGTAACTCTCCACATAGTTGAAGGCTGCCAGGCAGAATCCCTGGACCTGTACGGTATAGGAGACACACAGACTTCCGGGGCCAGGTAAGCCAGTGGAGTGCTAGCAAGGCATGGGGCAGGATCTCCATTGATCTGGGCACATGGGTAAAAGAGAGTCCCAGAGTCCTCAGTGACTTTTTCAGGCTTTTAATGCTCTTTCTACAGCGTTTGTAGTGAGATAACTAGGTGCATGGCAGGTGGTAGGGGGAGGCTGGCAGGCCTCCCCCCACCCACCCTGCCCTGCAAATCTTTACTCTCTCTGGCCTTGCCACTGTACCACCCTCTGCTATAAGGTCCTCTACTGCCCTTACGTGCTCAGCTCCAGGCTCAGGTGCACCCACTCACGCATGTGCACACGGGGCTCCAGGTGTTCACCATCAGGCATGTGTGACCCACGCCCAGGCTCTCAAGTGCCTCTTGCATTCAAGGCCACAGGTGATAGCCAGTGATGGCCACAGAGGCCAACACACAAAAGCCTGAGCAATCTTCATTTACCCTACAGCCAGTGACACAGCTAGGCCCAGAACAAGCCAAAGAGACCAAACCACAAATTACTCAGAATACCAGTTTGTCCCACATGCTTGACTGTGAGTCGCCGCATGGATTTTTATTTCCCTGAGTAATCAAATGTTTTGACTCTACCTCAGGAGACTTACGTCTTCCATCATCACCCATAAATTGAGCATGAGAGAGAAGTGCATTTTCACAGGTAGGCACAGCTACCTGAAAAGGCAGGAATGGATGCTGGACAAACAATCTCTTACCATGACCTGTACTTTCATATCTGTGCTCCTTTCCTCCTCCTGATTTCTGTCCTAGCAGCTCCCGGCTTTGTTCTAGCCTTCACTGCAGCCTGGGAGGGTGTGGAACTCTTGGCATCTCATTACTGCAATAATGTGTTCAGTAAATACTTGCTGTTGATGATTTCGCGCTATCTTTTCCAGTGTCCCCTGGCTGTAAGATTTCAAGTGTCAGATCTGGGATTTATTAAGGACTTTAACAATGGTAAAAGAAGTTTTTGATCAAGTAAATATATACTAAAATTAACTCTGTTCATAGTTTATTGCTGTTGTCACTTATGGTGCAAACAAATCCTTTTATGGAATATAAAATACATAGAAAATCTGTATGAAATCTTTCCTTGCCTGTGGACACACACTTATCACCTACTCTGAGCTCTTGGAGTTTGTAACATTGTATCATTGTTGAGAGGAGGGATGCCGACTCACAAAGGTTTTAACCTAAAGGGTTTTACTGGAACAATGGCAGACTGATTAAAAAAATAAGACTTGAAAGATGGGTTTTCTAGATATAAGAGGTAGTTTACAGCATGTGTAGCTCCAGGTAAACTATTCCTGCAAAGAGAAATTTGCCATTTCCTCAGTGTACCTTGTCCCAGAACCAAAGTCATATTCTCTCTGAGATCACAAACGTTCATTGGAAAACACTCCAAACCATTTCTCTTGAAAGAGAAGAAATACGAAGGACCCTTTTCCATGCTCATATTAGGATTCTTCTAAACTCCAGGTCTTCCTTTTTCTTCTCTTGGGTTAATATTTTATAGACCTTAAAGTGTTAAGTATTTAATCATTCCTTTATAGAGCCATTGTTTGAAAATGATTAGTAATTCCAAAGGATATAGAGCTTGACTCAAAGGAATTTAAATCCTTTGCTTTCGGCAAAGATGTGTAAGTGAGGCCTGCACTGGAAAGTTGTGGATCCTTGGGGTGAGAACAGTTCCCCAGTTCCCCGCAGCACCAGCAAAGGGAAATAAAACCAAATACCCTCTAAGATATTCTTTTGTGTTTTTCTGTAAAATGACTGCATTTAATAAGAAAAATCAATAAGGGGAAGTTTGAAAATTTTAATAAACAAGCAGAAAAACCAAACTGGAGAATATTGAACTTGAAGTGAAGATACACTGAAATAAAGAACTGCTGGGAGAGCAGTAATTCCCAATTTTTCTTGCACATTGTGATGATTTGAGGGATCTTTAAAACTACCAGTCTCTGGTTCTCTCTTCTAGTCAGTATGATTCACTCGGCATGGTGTGCCACCTAGCACTAGCAGTGATTTGAGTGTGTAAACTGAGTTTGGAAAGAGTATATCAAAGAGCATCTCCTGTAGCAATGGCTTCGCGCATTGGGATGGGATTTTAAGATGTTTATTACCTGTAGTGACTCTCCAAAAGGTATGTCTTTGTCCTACATTACCTTGTTTGCATAAAGGGTCTTAGCAGGTATAATAAAGTAAAATAAGGACCTTGAGCGGAGAGATCCTCTTAGATTATCTGGATGGACCCTAAATCCAATGACAGGTATCTTTTTTTTTTTTTAAAGATTTATTTATTTATGCATACAAGCACTGGGGCACAGGCCAGAGGTGTGGGGGGTGAGAGGATTCACCACAGAGAGCGGGAGCAGAACAGGCAGATCAACGGAAGTACACTGCTGAGGGGAGCAGCAGGCACAGCAGGAGAGGTCTGCCATGCCATGTGGGTCCCTCCCTGGCCGGCAGCAGGGATCGAACTCGTGCTGCAGTGGCCGCGGCCTGCTTCATAGTGTGTTGCTCAACCCAGTGCGCCACCGGGGAGGCCCGACAGGTATCTTTTTAAGAGGGCGCACAGGGAGATTAGATGGATTGAAGAGGGCAGTGTTACCCTGGAGAAAAAGACACAAAGTATCCATAGGCCAGTTTCCACCTGGACCTTGAAGAAGCAAGGAATAGAATCTCCCCTAGAAGGTGACCTGCCAACACCTCAGTTCCAGTGTCTGGATTCACAACTGTGAGGAAATGAATTTCTGCTATCTGAAGTCACCCAAATTTTGGTGATTTGTGACAGCAGCCTGAGAAAATTAGTACATTACCTACAACTGTTACAGCAGCAGAGCCAGTATGAAAATGAGGGGTAGACAAAGCTGATAGATGGGAGTTTCTTGACCCAGACACATTGTAACCAGAGGTGAACTTTGTGATCCTTTGCTGAAACCCCCCCCCCCAAATATCATTTAACTTGTATCATTTAGAACTTCTACAGTTGTCACCCTCCAAAATTCCAACTGACCTTTCGCCCTCCAGTTGGTAGGTAGATGATTGGCTGAGAGATCCTGGTAGAGTGGAATGCCTGGTAGAGTGGATGAAACAATGAAAATGGAAGAGGATTTCTTCCTCCAGTTGGATCCCCTCTCCTGAGGTCCATTCCCAGGACAGCTCAGGCCTTTGGGGGCAAGACCAGGAGCTTGTGTCTTCAGAACTGCAGCTGCTTCTGACCCTCGAGTATGAGCAAGCGTCTCCTGGCCTAGCCCAGCTCTGCAGCAGTCAGGTCAGATGCTGCTCCCTGTACCTGTGCTCCTGGGTGCTGGCTCCACATGCCGAGGTCTGTGCTGATGTCCTTGGATGATTGTTTCTAGCTTGTAGCTGAATTGTAATGATTAGGAGTTCCCATTAATCACCACTTACTCTTCTAGATAGAATGTCTGTATTTTAGTCTTGCTGGTCTTAGTATTCAGAAACCATGTTTTGTTTTGTGTTGTGGAATTTTCCTGACTGTCCTACCTGGAATATGCTTTGTCCCTCTGTAGTGATGAGCCAGGTGATGGGTACCACCTAGTGTCTAGAGAGCAGAGTGGGTGTCTCTGAAAGAGCACACTGGGGACTCATGTGCTTTGACTTCCAGTAACAAATGTAGGACATTTCTTGCAGAAGTTGCTTTTCTTGAATAATGACCTATGTATGTGAAACTAAAATATGATAGATAACTTGTCATCAGTGAGAGTGATGTATGGCAACTTTGGTTCCAGGCTGTTACACAACTGAAAATGAAAGGAAATCCTTTCCTTTTTTAGGTATTTGGTCTAGGAGGGCATCTCAATAGCTCATTGCTAGAGACTGGGGCTCTACCAGGCATTTCTTAAACTGCTGCTAGCCTCTTCTAGCAAGAAACCAAATTGCTTGCTTTGTAGTGTTTTTCCACAATCTGGACTTGGCTGAATCTATTCCCTTTGGGTCATTTAACATCCTCAGTATTTCCTGTAAGTTGGGGGTGGGACCTAGAGTTTCAATGATATTCAGATGCAGTTTGGAGATGGATGCACGACTTCTTCAGAGGTGACACTGCTCTTCTGCCAGGAGACACCCAAGGTCTCCTTGTTTCGCTCCTTTTGTGATATTAGCAGTTTTTGATAACTAATAACTGCATCCATTAATTATTATTAGTTGCAAAAAGACAATACAGCAGTTTTAACAAACTTAACATGTTAACTTATATTTATTAAAATACAAATACTTAAAAAGTCTAAAACTACAATAATGTATGTCAAAAACAGTACCCTTCTGCCCTAATGTGCCCCAGAACCCCACTCTGCAGGGTAATTTACTCTTTTTTAGCTACTCATTTTGACACTTGCCTCCATAGTCTAAATAGTATGCTTATTTTGTCTTCTGTTGATTTTTCTTTTTAAACATCGTCTTCTGACTTCATACTGTAGAAAGTGAAGATTCATGTCTCTTAATTTTCTCTAATGGCTTAACATGTTGCTCCCTTCATTTATCTTCCTCAAGTAATTAGCTAACATTTTGGGGTTCAACACTTATTATGATAGCTATGTCAATACTATTTGTAGGCTGTACTTACATTTTCCTTCTGTATAGTGTCTTGTTTTTCCAGAAGTCAGTTGCCTCATTTTATCTTACTTTATATGTATACTTAAAATGCTTTGAATAAAGTCAAATATGTATTTCCTGCCCCCCCCCCACCCTTTGGGGACATCTTTTCTGTACATTTTGCTGTCTTATGCTTTTTCCTAGGCTTGCAGTATAGCTTGCCTCTCAAAATTCCCTCAAATTTCTGTGTATGTTTGATCAGGCTGGGGATCTGAGGATCAGGGATCCAACTCATGCCACAGAGGCTCATGATAGCTTGATAATGCTGAGACTTTAACCCCTATATCACCAGGAAGATCCAGCACTTAAACTCTTAATCCCTTATTTGTTTTGTATCTCACCTTTGCCTCCTGCTGTGCAGGATATCCCAAAATCTGAGTCTTTCAGGTTCAGTTGTTGGAGTGGTTCTTAAACTCCTTAGTCTCAAAGCCCTTCTACAAGATCTTAAACATTACTGAACCCCCTCAAAGAACTTTTATTTTTGTTGATTTTATTTGTTAACATTTACCATGGTAGACATTAAAACAGAAATTTATAAAGTATTGCCTCATTGAAAATAGTCCTAATATTTAATATAAGCAACACATACTTATGAAAAATAGCTAAAATTTCCCAAACAAACAAAGAGAGCATTTCGTGAGAAGTATGGCATTGTGCTTTAGGAAGCGCTAAGCAGAAGGGCCTGCAGCAGTTCATCTGGTTCCTGTGGACTTGGAGTGGTGAGCAAGGGCTGCAAGAATTCCTCAAGAGAGCAGGCATGAGGGTGCCGGCTGTGCTGGGTGCTGAGAGAGGACTGGGGCTAGAACACAGAGATTGCCAGAGGTGGGGCTTCCTAGGTGGAGACAAACAGCTGGGACTCAGCCCAGATTTGAAAGCTCTCACCTCACCCCCAACAGCCAGGATAGTCAGTTGCAGCTCTGGGGTCAGGCAGCCCCTCCCCTCAGCAGCAAGGATCAACGGATGGAGAGGCTGCCGTGGGTCTCAGGACCCAGGAGAGCACAGAAAGTCATGTTGGCATATCCAGGGGTGAACTGAGCCAGTTGGAAGTGAGCAACATTAGGAAGAATAAAATGTGGTAAAGAGGACTGAGTCATCTAGCAGAGACCCTGGGATTAGCGGTGCTAGCAGGCTACCTTCATAGGGCATGTCGTTTGTAGATGGAATTGCTTAAAACAATAAAAGATTAAAATCATCTAAATTCTCTCTGCTAGTCAGCTAGGTGATAGTGATGAGAAGTATCAGGTCAGCCTTACAGGAAGCAGCAGCCACGTTCTCTGGCTGCATCTGAGTGCAATGTGAGGAGACGAGTGCTGTGCCTGGCCCCACCGGTGGTCCCTGGAAGCATCTGTTGGGGGCTCGGTTCTCTGCATCACAGACCGTGACTGCACCGTCTCTCCCGTCTTGCCCACACTGAACCCTCCAGCTCTTCCAAGAGGGTTTCGAATGCCTCCTGGACAGGACTCCACCCCACTTCCCCTAACCACCCAAATTAAAGTCTCCTTTGAATGAAAATGATGTTTTCTCTTAGCAAATAATCTGGCCTAAGGCATATTCTCCTTAAAGTTTTTATTTCAGTTTGCACTATGTATATTTTCTTCCTAAATCCTAAAATATACTAAAATACTTTAGGTAACAGAATGGTGATAAATCCCCTTACATAAAGTGGTTATAAGTAGAGATTGTTTTTTTAAAAAATTGGCATTGAGACATTACCAAAAACACCCTCCCAGGTCTACAGAAAGGATTCTGGACGTGGCATGTAATACATTAATTCTAATTTACCCCTCCCACATAGTATGGGGACTTTTTAAGCAATGACTGTTTTTAAAGATGAAACTATTGGCTGATGGTTTCTAATGTGGAATGCTTTCCATCTTAAAATGTGCATTGTAGGGTCTCCCTGGTGGCCTGGGGGTTAAGTCTCAGTGCCATCACTGCTGTGGCCTAAGTTTGATCCCCTGCCAAGGAGGTGACCCACATGGCACAGCAGACCTCTCCTGTCTTGCCCACTGCTCCCCCCAGCAGTGTATTTCAGTAGATCCACCTGTTTTGCTCCCTACTGTCTCTGGTGAATCCTCTTACCCCCCCCCCCCCCCGCTCCTCTGGCCTCCATCCCAGTTCTATGCAAAAATAAATACAATTTTTAAAAAAAGTACACTGTAAAGTGTCTATCCTTGTGTCTCTTTGGTTAATAATCTTCAAGATGAAGACAAAGATGGCAGCCAAACAAACATGCCGTGCAGGGCCAAGCTTCTCAGCAGTCTTGAGGTGGGCTTGGTGTCTCCTGCCATGCACGTCACACTTTGCTTTGGATCGTACCTCTTTCCTCTTCTCTTGTTCTGTTCTCTTTTTCTTGGGATGCATCTCAGTGTTTGTCCTTTCTCTTGGAATGCTTGTATCTTATCACATAGCGCATGAGAATCATCATAGATATGCTTTGTGATTTGAAAGTATTATTTATTATAAAGAAAAGGGGCTAGTTAAGACACTGAAACTTGAGTCATGTACTGGAGAAAAGTGATTATTACTCATTAAAAATATAGCTTTTCTATTTTTTTACTTCTACATTATACCACCAATTACAGTGTTATAAGGAATGACTGCTATATGAAAGGTGATTAAGAGTGATGGATGCTTAGCTTTTAAATAAATAACATCCGTCCCTCTATGTATCAGAGTGCTGATTGATGAGGCTCTCTTTTTTTAGCAGCCTGCTCATCTCATTTGTGTCATGGACTTTATTTTGAAGATCTAACAATGTGGTTATTTTAGGGGACAGCCCTCTGGTGCGGTAGGAGAGATGAGAGAATCAGGACATAGCTCCTACTGGCGATGCAGACTTTGCTTCACCATTCTTACCCTTGAAAAGCAAAGGGGTAATAAATTCACTATTTAAATTCATTGTAAGCGTCCCTTTCTCTGGAAAAAAAAAAGTGGGGGGGACATTAAGATTTGTTCTTGGACTCTGGACAGGAATCTTTGCAGAAATTCTCTTTGGTAAATGCATTTCACGCACACACACACACGGAAGTGGTCATCCAAAGCTTTCATAAGGCAGCTAATAGTATAGAGTAATAACTACTTGGCCAGGGTGTTGGGGGAATTAATCAGAGAGGTTCTGTGAAGTGGTTTGCAGGCGAAAAGTGCAATATAAATGCTAAGTAGCCACACATTTTTCTGGGAAGAGGTGCGCTAAATGTAATTAGGGCTCTCCCCAAGCCGGGCAGCCTAATGGTCACCTCTTTCCTCCTAGTTGATGAAATAACTGGCAAAACTTTCAGCAGAGTGACTCTCTTCCCTCCTACCACTGTGTAAGTAATTTCTACAAAAGGCTGGGCATTTCAAGCTTGTGAAAGATTTTGCAGTTCCCAGAATGTTGAAGGGGAAAAGGGAACCCCAAGACATGAGGCACTGACATGCTAGGTGCTCAGTACATATTTATTCCTTCCCTTTGGTGTTCCTAAGGCTTTTGGACCCCGACACCTGAGCCTTTGACTGCGCTAAGAGATAGCCGCACTAGATGGCGCTCTGTCACCATGGAAGAATGGAGGGTGGGGTGGTGAAGCTCTTAATTTTTATAATTAGCTCTCTAATTTTATAATTTTTGACAAGGTCGAGAAGCAGAGGTTTCATTTAAGTCATCGCCTCTTTTTACTTGATAAGAAATCACGATCTTTGTATTTTCAGGGTCAGCGCAGGGTCCTATGTATTATTTTATCACAGCGGAAAGCAAGTTCAATTTGATTTAATCCTGGCTTCGAGGGAGAGAATGCCAGGCAGCTGCCGGCTCCATTTCTCAGTGTGTGGCTTTGGTAATGGGCTATGACAGCATCCCTCCTGCTGTTCACTCTGTGTCACATGAGCAGCCGGAAGGTGACTGGGATTTGGAGACGTGCAAGTGCATGACTGAGGCTGCAATGAGAGCGTGCTTTTCAGCTTTCCCTTCTCTGAAAGCTCATGACTATTTAATTTTCATTAGAATAAAAGTATTGGTTTTCTCACAGTCCTTGGAAATTTCCCATGATGGGCTCAAATGTTCCTTTGCCC
This sequence comes from Galemys pyrenaicus, assembly GCA_019455555.1. Classification (NCBI taxonomy): domain Eukaryota; kingdom Metazoa; phylum Chordata; class Mammalia; order Eulipotyphla; family Talpidae; genus Galemys; species Galemys pyrenaicus. The sequence goes on along the minus strand of JAGFMF010011668.1, from coordinate 12,205,444 downwards.
TTTAGAAAGCACTTTGTAATGATTCAGCCTGCTAATATGATTTTGAGAATAATCAAATGGTTAAGCCTCAAGGCAACATCAAAGAGCAGATGCCAGCAGGAGAGAGCACGGCTTCCACCAGCAATAGGATTCTCTTTGTGGGGAGAGGGCCTAGAAACCCCAGCCTCCCATCATTTATAGGGGTGAGGGAACATGTTGGAATTTGCTCATTACACTATGATCTGTATGGTTTTTAACATTTTCCAGAGGGGTCCACCCCATTCATGAATCCAGAAAGAGAAGGAAAGGAGTCCTTGCCCAGGCTCTAGGCCTCCAAGTGACTGCGTTACTGTAACGAGTGCTAGGTTATTTCCATCCTCCTGCCTATGGCTGTGTTCTTCTGCCTCTGGGCTCCTCAGCCCAGCCCTAAGGACTGGTCCTGCAGGCTGGAGAGAATTGGGTCAGCCTGGCAAATGTTACTCACCTGGACACTCCTAATCTCCCCACCAGGACCGTGCTAGTGGCCCGGGACTGCGTGGGAGCAGTTAACCCTGCCCACACAGCCTAAGCCGTTGTTTTATTTTAGACCGAGCTCTGCCTCACCTTGCTCTGCCTCACCTTGCCTGTGTTCTCAGAACCACCAGTTGCTGAGAGACCAGTCAGTGCTCCAGGCTCCATCTCAGAGGCACCCCCTGTGTGCCCTCATAACCTCCCCTTCTCTCTCACCCTCATCAGCAGCACCAAATCCAGGTCCCTTGCCTGACGGAGGTAGGTTTTATGTTCTGCTGCAGAAACTCTGGGGTTGTTAAAAAGTAAAGATTCAAAAGTATCTGTTGTACTTCTCTATATTAGGCTGACTCATTTTTAGGAAGTTTAGTTATTAGATTTGTGATCTAATGAATGATGACCTCTGAATCAATAATGACATACTGTATCTAGCTAACCACATCTACATACATCGGGGTTATAGACCTGGAATGCCTGTATTTTCTTATTACATATAATAATAATAAATCCTGTAAGAAACTTGGTCCTTAGCCCTGTTCTTATTCAGTTCAAGTGCTAGTTTATTTATTGCTAACTTAGTGGGAAGGGCGATGTTCTCTTAGTATCAAAGCTCCATCACGGTAATAGAGAGAGGTGGTAAACTGCAAGGTGGAGTTATCAGGTAGCTGCTGCACGAGACCACTAATGTGTAATCACCCAGTCTACACCTTCTCTCCCTCCCTGCTCTTATATTTTCTCAGGGGTGTCATCATGAAACAGGCTTCAGTCTTTGGAAGAGTTGGGGGGGAGTTTTATACTCACTGACAAGAAGAGTTTCGACAAAAATGTGATTCCATTTGTTATGTAGAGTAATATTTAATGCATATTCAATAGCTAGATTTTATTGAATTTGACCTTGAACTTTCACTGAATTACAGCATACATTAAATTATATATTGGTAACCAATATCACTGAAACAAAACAAGGCTAGTACTAACATTTAGCACTAGAGAGAGTCCAAAATTGTTTTCTTGTATTAATCTCTCCAAAATAGTTCCATTCTCCTAATGAAATACTACTAATTATAAAATTGAATTATAAAAACCCAACATACTGATGTAAGGAAATTAATCATTTTATAGTAAATATACTTTATTTCTGTAATAAGAAAAGTTAATTGTAATCAATAAAGAAGAGAATCTACCAAAGATACATGTGAACTATATAGAGAGAAGTAGGAAAAAGTCATTTTATGAAATAGTGTGAAAATCTCATTGGGGTAAATACTAAAATGTTTTCCCCAAAGACCCATAAGAATCATAAATCCATGGAAACCAAGTTGTGTTATTTTGCTTTGGTAAAAAAGATTCATGTGAAGCTTTTCATGGGGGTATGAATTTGCATTTATAAAGAGCTATAAAAATTTTACTAAAACCGTGTTTTTCATCATCATTCCATGGATTGCACTGTGCAGTCCTCCTGAAGTATCTGCAGGGAACTTGGTCCAGACCCTCTGTGGACACTAACCTCCGTGGATGACCAAGTCCCTCTGTAGAACAGCCCAAGAGGGCCTCCCTGGTGGCACAGGGTTAAGTCTCAGCTCTGTCAAACTATCACTAGCCACTGCGGCATGAATTGAACCCTGGCCGGGGCGCTGACCCACATGGCGCAGCAGACCTCTCCTGCCTCGCCTGCTGCTCCCCTCAGCAGTGTTTCAGTTGATCTGTCTGTTCTGCTCCCCACTCTGCTTCTGTGTGTCCTCTCCCACCGAACTGATCTAACACCCTAGTTCTTATACGCATAAACAAATAAATCTTTTTTAAAAAAAAGCAAAAGCAGCCCAGTATGTGCATATGACCTGCATGCATCCTCTTGTGTACTGCCTACTAGCCCATCTGGTTACTTCAGCACCTAACCCAGTGTACGTGCTGTGTGCATTGTTGTTCTAACTGTATTGAAGAATAACGACAAGAACAAGAAGACCCTACCCGTGCAGCACAGACTGTAGGACCGATATTTGATCTGAGGTTGGTTGGGTCTGTGTTTATGGAACCCGAGGCTGTGCAGGGCCTGCTGTGCCATGAGTGGCGTCTGTACCAGGATTCATTTGTGGTGACAAATAGATGAATATTTATCACTTATTTAAAAATATACTTTTAATATATATTAAAGAATTATATGTTAATATATATTAAAATATATATTAAGAATATATATTAAAATATATATTTTTTATATCTTTGCATCTTCTTTATTCTATTTTTCCCTTTAATTTATATATATTTGACATCAATTGTAATCCCCATCACCATATCACCAGCGCACCATCACCTCAGTTCCCCGTGCTTCCATCCACCCGCAACCCTTCCCCTCCCCCCTCCCCAACAAGTGTCCCCAATTTGTTCTTGTCTTTCATTTTTGGTTTTTGTGTCTTTAAATATATTTTTAAATGTATTTATGCATGCAAGAACTGGGGTACAGGCCATAGGTGTGGGGGGTGAGAGTAGTCACCAGAGATAGGGTGGGGAGCAGAACAGGCAGATCGACTGAAATACACTGCTGAGGGGAGCAGTGGGTGAGGCAGGAGAGGTCTGCTGCGCCATGTGGGTCCCCTCCCTGACCAGGGATTGAACTCGTGCTGCAGTGGCTGTGGATGCGTCATAGTGTGGTGCTTAACCCCTTGTGCCACCAGGGAAGCCCCTAGATGAGTATTTAAAAAAAAAAAAAAATATATATATATATATATATTGTTAAGCGCTTGCCCGTGTCTTGCGTGCATATGGAAATGGCACATTTTCTTTTTTTAACTCGGTGGCCTCATAATCCAGGCTTCATGGCACTCCTCCTCTCTCAGTTGTGCACATTCCTTTGAGACTCTGGAGTGCTTGTTTACGTTTCTTAAGGTTTTGTAGACCTGATGTGGATTTTATAGCCAAGGACACATTCTTTACAATTGTTTAAGGCTGAGCGAGATGCCTACGCCCTGACTGGGGAAGCTGCATGAAGGAGGTCAGCTGCCATCTGTAGAGAGGCTTGGGGTTTGAGAGGAGGCCGATGGCTACTCCAGCTGAGGGTAACCGCCCTGAGAACGGACAGCACCCAGCGTGGTGGTGAGCCCTGGGGCAGTGGTTCTCATACACGAGCCTCGGCCAGAATCAGCAACAGGGTGTGGAGACTTTGCTGTCCTCATGCCCGGTTCTGAGTCAGCAGATCTGGCCCTGGGCTCCGAGAGCTGGCATTTCTGACAGCTCCTGACGATGCTCATGCCCTGTTCTGAGCACCACATTTCGAGAAAGTGCCATTTGGCTTGAGGATGAACTGGTTGCTTGCAGAAAGAATGAGAGGTGAGGAAAGCTGAAAGGAACACCTGAGATGAGACAGAGCCACTTCACGCTGGATGTGAAATGCTTTTAGGGAGTCTGGGATAGATAGTGACCTTGGGGACGTGTGGCCTCTCTCCCACCTAAGTAAGGTCTCTGCACACCTGGGTGTGTGAAAGTTTTGGACCAGGCAGGCACTCCTGCATGACTGTCCTGGGACAGGGCTCACACCACAGGTGGCCGGGGACACCCAGGTAACCCTGACTGGTTGTGTGGTCAGAGTCCAAGATGGTCTGGGAGTAGCTCAAAATTATCCCAAGCACCTGCACAGAAAGTACTCCCTGTATGCAAAGCCAACATGTCCTCCCCTGCTCCTCACAGAATCGATCGCCACCTTTGATCCCATTGAAGTCCTGTTCCCCAGAAGATGAACGCCCTTTGCTCCCTGGACCCTGCTTCTCCTGCCACTGTCATGCGATCAGGCATGCTTGTGTACTACTGCCAATCAAGAGCAAGAGGGTTGCTCACTGGGCAAAAGCGTCTTGCCTTGCAAACCTGCTCCACAACTTGTACCTCGGCATGTCCCCGCTCACGTGCTGGCGCATCTGCGCCTACTGGAGGGACAGTCATGCCCCTGACCTTCCCACCCCCGCTTTGCCTCTGGCCAGTAAACCAGTAATTGCTTATAAGAAGACAGGTTCTGATTGTGATTAGGGTTGCGCTAGCTGTGATTGGGGCTGAGCCCATGTGCCTTCCCCATGCCAGGGGAAGCTTTTTAACCTCTGGAAAATGATGCTTGCCTCTGTGGGCTAAAGTCACAGAGCAGGTTCTCAGAAACAATGGTGTGTTGGACCGTCAGTCTCACAGTTTGGAGAGAACCCCCAAAATGTAACCGTAGCCCATTGTCGTTCTGTCCTCCCTGGTAGCAGGGCAGGGAGCTACCTGACACTGGCTGGGCCAAGCAGATGAAACAAAGCTTTACCTTTTCCCATAGAAGATTTTCTGCTGAGAGTCTTGAAAAAAAAAAAAAAAAGATGATCAAGAGACAAATGGCTGATGAGGGGCCTTTTGCACATTCTTTATGAGATAGTAACTCACGAAGTGACTTGGAATTCTGACTTCTACAGCATCTGCAACTAAGAGCGGTCCATTTGGGCAGTCCTGGCAGGACAAGGGAAGGAATTTTAGGCTTGGGAGGGCCGCCAACCAAGGGAAGGTGAATATATGGGAGGGAACTAATGGAGTAAGGCTTATCTGCAGATACCTTTGGTGGTTTCTGAGCAGAACAAGTCTATGTCCAGTAAGAGGAGAATGTCTACCCTGCCTTTAGGCAGAAAAGGGGGCAGGTAGAGAGAGCTTTTCCTGCATTTGCTTTTGCTTACTTGGCTTCAGCTCGGGATATTTCTTATGTCAAGAGGCACATTTTGGGGTGACATATTCTGGTTTCCATGAGCCACATAAATACTCTGCTTGGAGTAGAATTCATGGGGGAGACAGAAGCAAAGGGGTAGCTAGACTTTGTGGGGATCCAGCCTCAGAGGGGGTAGACCCAGTGGAGGTGGGTGGAATCCATTGCTCAGATTCTTCTGCTCTGCCGCCTCCTCCAGCACTTTGCCAAATGCCAGCCTCCTGTGATGTCTTCCGACCAGACCATTCTTATTTAGAAGAGCGATAGGCACTGCCCCTGCTGCCCACCCACAGGGAGAACTCCCACTCAGCCCGGCTTTAGTTTTTCTTTTAGCATCATTGTGGTGTGTTTTCCATATTTGTTTTTATCTGACTATTCTATGGAAGTTGAACTTCATGGCGAGAGGTTGCTAGCTATTGTGTCCCCATGCTGGCCCAGTTACTGAACAAATGAATATTGTGTACCTGGGCTATTATTCCCTGGTACATTCACTCTTGACTTTAAAGAGTGAAAATCTGTCTGTTGCTTGCAGTTACTGGCTCTGGCTAACACAGATAGCTCTTTCTGTGAAGTGTTTTTAGTCATTTTTCCTTACTTTGAGTACCTTTCTATTCATATGTTGGGATGACAGCTACACTTTCATAGAAAAAGACTTAGTCTCTGAGGAATTTCCTTAATAACGAGGACTTGGCGAGATGTAAATATGAAGCAATTTTCTCTCGTTCCATTTGCGTGTGTGCGTGTGTATTTTGCCTATCAAATATGTGCTGTCAAGTCTTTCCCATCTCAGTAAAATCTGGGACAGCTCCCATGGCTTTGTAGATACTTTTGAACATAAAATTTCAGTCTAGCTTAATGTGATCAGTTTCAAGTCTCAGCCTCCTACCCAGTAGCAAACTCATCCCCACCAGGCGTGGCTTGGGGCTTGTAGGACCTGCACTGGCAAGGGGACCTCATGGGTGGGGGCTGGCTTACTCCCCACCTGCTTTGTACCTCGTCTCCTTCCCTCGCCTGGATCCTCTTTCTCCCAGTGTTGGAAAGCTGGAGGGAGGGGCAGACATCTCTTACACAACATCAGTGCTGTTTCCTACTAGGCTGCTCATGTCCCTGTGTGCCCGAAATCAAGTGACAGTGCTGTTCTCGCTCTGGGCTCACACATCTTGTTAGTTTCCAGGGCATCCACTTGGCCCCAGGAGGACGCCCCCGAGGGAGGAAGGCCACTGCCTTGCTTCCCTTCAGCCAGCCATTAATTGATTCCCTTAGATCCTCTGCTCCCAGGGGCACAGAAGCAGATCAACAAGTCCCCTCCTAGGTAGAGACCACTGGGGAATGGGTGTTCATTGCCCCTGCTTGCAGCTATTGCTAATTTCTTCTTGAATTCCTTATCGTTTACTTTTGGAGTGGAAGCCTCATGCCGGGAGGGGACTGGAGAAGCCATGGCACTTACACTTTATGCCGCCAGCCCTCAGTGGAACACTGGGTGCAGATCTTTCCTAGCTCTAGAGGATGCTCCTTGTGTCACAGGATATTTAGCACCCTGGGATCCTGCCCATTAAATGCCAGTAGCACTCCCCAGAAATGCCTTCTCACATTTCCAACCTCCACTCAGTGTGAGAATCACTGCGAGGCCAACAACTCAGTAACACAGTTGTTCTAGAATTTCTAGTCTATTTTACAGGCTGGTGGGAGTAGTGGATGATAGCTGCGTGACTGATAAGTTCTGCGGAGATATGCCTGCCAGCTCTCTTTTGAATGTGGGGGTTGTTAGTACCTTTTATCCTCAGATCTGGGCTTTGCTTGAAATGAGAGGACGAATCTTTCAGCATCTCATAACAGACTGATAGCAACCTGTCTCCAAGTGACACGTCAGATGTGTATGCCTGGGGTCTCTTGTAGAGCTGGTCTCCTTCTAGTCTAGAGGTTTATGAGCTTCAGTCAGAACAGTTGCCCCCTTCCTATCGCCTTCCTCCATTTTTTTTGTGGAGAACTCCCTCTGTTTGGAACAATATAGCACTGATTCATCTTCTATAAATGCAAACCTTATCAAAATTATAACAACTATTTTTATGATGCCTGTAACTTTATAAGACCTTAAAATTAAAGCTACAGTTTTGTATTTGGTTGAAATATATTATCGAACATTGGGGCCTCTCTGGTGGTGTAGGGATTGAGTCTCAGCTCTGTCACTGTTATGACCTTTAGTTTGATCCCCGGCCAGGGAGGTGACCCCCATATGGCACAGCAGACCTCTCCTGTCTCACCTGCTGCTCTCAACACAGCATTTCAGTGAATCTTCCTGTTCTGCTCCCCACTCTGTCGCTGGTAAATCCTCTCACCCCTCTCACCTCTAGCCTACACCCCAATCTTCTATGCAGAAATGAGAAAAAAAATTGAATATCGGCAATGTTCTATCATTAGGTTTAATTTTGTTAGTGAAATGCATTGCTAATTGAATGTAATCTGTTTGGGTATAGAGATGTTATGGTATTTACCAAAGAGACAGAGTCAGATTTGATCCCTGTTAGTTGTCACTCTGACCAAAGAGACAGAACAGCTAGGGAGGGAGTTCATCTCTTGGGTGTGAGTTAGGTTCTGTGGTTACCAATCTTTTCACACAGCATCTCCATGGCTCTTCATGTCACTCATACCTGCTCCACAGAAGGGTATTTGTGCTCCTGACCAGTACAACTGGAACGCACAGTGCTTTCACACACCTAGATAGCTAATCTCTTCAAGGGACCCTCAGTTTGGAAAAAGTCTTTTTAGCAATATTTAGAGAGTTTCCTCAAATGTATTCTCTAATTAGGCTAAACATTTCAAACATTCCAATAACAAATACCCTGTCATGATAATAGCATTCTATGAATTTTACCGAGCAATCCCACTGTGGGTTTTGATGAATAATTTCCACGTAGTCTAGGAGGTGTGCTTTCAAAGAAATGTTTCTCCTGAATATCCTCAACCCACAAACCCGGTGAGAAAGTTGTCAGTTTTCTTACTACAGCTTGCTGGAAGCCATGAAGAGAGGAGGATGTTGACTTGGGGGGTGGGGAGGTGGAGAATGGCTTGGGGGTATCATCATAAGATTATTGGACGTTATGACTTTTAGGGAATGTTGTTATAGTGGAGGTGAGATCTTAGTGTTGGCTTAAAGATGAAAGCAAGGCTTATGTGGGTAAAAATAAAAGAAATATTTAATTATAGTAGCAAATCCTCAGCTCTCCTGTTTGTCAAAGTGCCTGTCTCCTTATTCTAGTTCATGTCAGTCCATGGGAATTCCACTGTTTTGGATGGCAGGAAGCGCATCTGTTTATCTGTGTGCATCTATGAGGATTTGGAGATGATACCACAGAAGTAGTAGCGCTGTTGATTGGAGCACCATTTAACACGTTCATTGTGATTGCTTTAGCTCCCCCTTCTTCTTTCAGAGAAGAAAGCCATGAGAATCTGGCCACAAAAGCCCCGTTGACCGTACACTGTGAATCCCTTCTAGTTGCTTTAAGTAATTATTTTTGCTGACCCTCTTTATTGACCCTCTCAGAGGAGCAGCCCCATCTCTCTGCAACTCTCCCATCTGCAGTTGTGCCCTGGTCTCTAAACAGATGACTCCAAATGTCCTGGAAAATGCTAGGGGAAAGAGGTCAAAGGACATCAGGCTAGTCTATACCAGAGACTTACGTTTATAGCAGTTTGAGAGAAACAAAAGCATTACATTTACTATGTCCCATTTGCATACATCTGTCTTTCATATGTGACATGAGATAATGGGTGTGCAAATATTAATTAGAGAGCCTGGCAGAGACCAAACAGTTCATTACTTTTGGTTTTTATCTATCTATCTTTCATTAATAACCTTTGACCAGCAAAGATGGTTTAGAAAACTACTTGGTAACAAGGCAGTAGCAATTATGATGATGTAATGAGTTATACTGCCCCGATGTCCTTGCTTTATTTGCTGCTTCTCATGACTACGAGTGGGCAATGTCTCTAATGCAAAGATAATGCCTCAGATGACTCTGAATGTGCAGCTGCTTGGATGGAAGCCTCTTGCAGCTCTACTCCACTTAGATTAATTTTCCATAAAACTGTAGGCCACATGATCACAATGTTAGTGGCAGGGATGCATCCTGATGAAATACTCTGGGCAACTAGCAAATATTTGCAGTTTCTCCAGACTGCTATCTCAGTTTCACAGCATCTGTGGTTGCCACTGCTCAGCTGGATTGCTGACCAACATAGTCTCTGGCCCTCTTGTGGAATCCCAGAAATCACTCATAATAGCCTTCCAACTGGGCGTAATACAATGCATGGTCCAGTGTGCATGCTGGGGTCATTTTCCATGAGAGGGTTGTAAGTGGCACTGACTCAGCAGCAAAGACTGACTCTTGTGGTAAAAATGAGCTCATAGTGTTTAGTGCTCTGCAGTCTCCAGATGACTTCTGTGTTGTCTCTCTTTATCCTCACGTTAACTCCCGTAGACCCAGCAGGTAGTCTCAGCACTCTGTGATCCATCAAGTTGAAGAACATTCTTGGAGACTTTATTCCCCTCTTCAGTTGAAATATGTATGTCCAGCTTTTCAGTGAACTGATACAGTGGCTACTTTAAAGTCCCATCCTTTTAAACACTCGGCTCCTGAGCAGTAATTTGGCAGGCTCAATTACATGCTGTCGTGATTGTGTGATGGTTTGAATACTTCATGCACTGATGATGCTTTTTGTGTTTTGAGCTGGTTTCTTCCAGCATGCTGTTCTGCTACCTTATTGGAATGATAAAACTGCTTCAGCAATGTCATGCTAAACACAGAATTCTTTTATGACATCAACAATAATAGTATTGTAATCTTAAAGCAGGCATGTGATTTTTCTTTTTAATTTTTGGGTACAAGAACTGGGGTATAGGTCAGAGGTGTGGGGGGTGAGAAGATTCACCAGAGTGCAAAGCAGAATGGGTGGATCTACTGAAATAGATCCACTGTTGAGGGGAGCTGCGCGAGAGACAGGAGAGGTCTGCTGCACCATGTGGGTCAGCTCCCTGGCCGGGGATCAAACTCAGGCTGTAGTGGTGACCGAGCTGAGACTGAACCCCTAGGCCACCAAGGAGGGCTCCAGCAAGCATGAGACTTTTGAGCAACTCTAGATAAGGACCTTGTGAAAAATTACCATAGAGTCACTTGTTTCCTTTTATTTTTTTTTTAGCCCTCTTACATTCCTACCAAAAAGAGTTGATACCTGATAGATACATGTTGAATGAGTGAAATTTACAGAGAACTAACTTATCTTAACTTCTGTAGGTAAGTGTTTCATAAAAGTCTTCAACAAAGATGCTAACAAATAGGAATAAGATTCAGATTTAGTTATCACAGGAATTTTGAAGTCACTGATGGGTAAATAAAAAGTGACAAGAATTAAGATTTTCAAAGTTACTGAACACTTAAACCTGTTTTGATGAGTTGGGGGTGGGCAGAATTACAGTGAAAACGGTTGATATTTAGGTTAGTTTAAACACCTAAAGAGCTAATGCAGCATTATCTCTAATGTTAATTTAAAACAAGAGTAAAATGTTAATTTAAAACAATTTTTTCAATTTGGGTTCAGCACATGGTTCTCAAATAGTCTCTTTAACTCTTTAATTCACAGAGTCAAAATAGCAGCCACACAACTACCCTACAACATTATTTCTATTTTTAGAAGGAGCTAAAAATAACTGGCTCTTGACTGGGGTGGGCGGTGGGGCTGGAGCCTCAAAGTAGCTGAGTGAAAGCATGAAGGTGCCAGTTATTTCTTTCCCATTACTCCAGGCATTTGCCAGTTTGGGCTGAGTATTTATAGATGACTGCAGTGTAGCAGGCATTTCCCCAGCGAAGCCTCAGACAGAGAGGTGCCTATGAAACAAGCATGACACTGCAGATTTCCTGGAGATGGGAAGGATCTGGGCTACATGCCTTAAGGGTATTTCCCCAACACCCTCTCTGTCCCCCTCCACATTTTTTTTCCTTTTACGCACATTTCCCAGGGAGGTTGAAAACACCAATTCATTTTAAAATGTGTCATGCTAAATTACCAAGCAGAAGTCTTTTTCCCTGCAGAGATGTATATTAGAGCCCACAGAAATCTGGGCTACTGAAAACCAAATAACTGGGGATGAGTGAATTGGGGATGAGGACAGTGAAGTGGCTGCAAAAAACGGGAATCCCTTCTGACTGCCTCTTGCAGATTGACAAGAGGACATTAGGATGCAAGTAGATGTTGCCCATGGCTCTGGGTTGCCAGGTAACCAGAGTACCCACAGATTTCCATTTTTCCTTTATTTCTGACTCAGGGAAGCCATAGTTTTCTTACAGTGAAAGAAGAGGATTAGAGGACACTGCCCTTCACCCCTCTCTAAGGTCTAAAGAATCATATCCACCTTTTGTGTTACAGGTGTCACAATTGATTTTTAAACATGTCAGGTGTTAGAAAAATTGTTGGGCAACATCAGAATGGAAATTGGATGGGGTGGGAGGAAGGCAGTAAGTAAGGAACCTCCTAGGCTGTTACCCAGGCAGCCGGTGGACAACCCAGGCTCCCCGGGGTGACCCCATTGCCAGAATGGATCAGTCCTGTAGCATGTATATAGTTCTGGCTCCTGCCACCTACCTGCATTTCCTTGTCCCTTGAAAGCAACCAGCCAACTAGCAGTAGTCTCCCCGATTGCTCCGACTTTGTTTTCCTTCAAAGCTTATTCTTTATTTCCCCCTTTTACTGAGGTAACCCAGCCCATCACCAGATGTCCAGTAACCATCCACCCTGACCAGTCTGCCTGCACCTAGTCCTCCCACCCTTCCCCGCTGGTGAGCACCTCTCCTTTCAGTTGTTTTTTTTTTTTTTTTTTTATACTCCACAAATGAGTGAAGTCATATGGTGTTTGTCTTTGTCCTGACTTACTTCACTTCGCATCACCCCTCAAGGTCCATCCATGTTGTTGCAAATGGCAAGAGTTCAACTTTTAAAAGCTGCTTCTTAACCCATCCTTTTCTGAAAGAGAAACTAGCTTTTTCACATGGGAAATTTAGCAATGTCGTAAAGCCAAACAGGGCTGAATATTCTCTTATCTCTCTCTCCTAGAGATGGAATATGGGGATTTAGAGCTTAAAGTCTTAGGTTAAGCAGTTCTCTTAATAGTTGCATTTGATGGAAACATAGTCAAACTGAATGGCTACTTTGAAATTCTATGCAGTGAAGGCTGAGTAAGTCTTCAGCCCAAAGTTTAAAATGAGTTCTTCAGGTTGTGTTTTTGGCTGGGGGCTCCTTGTGACTGGCTGCATGTGCACGTGTGCTCATAGCATGTGCTCATAGCACAATTATCCACCTGTGAGGGACCTGACAGAGGCTTCTATGATGTCCTGCCCTTGAGGATGGCAATCAGGTCAAGGCTGAGTTGTTTAAGACGACAGGGTCAGTCTAAGAGCAGACGACAGTTGAGGAAGCATCACAGAGTTTCTACAGTCCTGATAGTTGAGTGTGAGAGGGACCACGAAGATGTCACTTCAACTTGCGGCCCTTCATATTCCCTGCCGGGAAGTCCATCCTTTAAAATCTCAGATGATCTTCCAGTGTGGTAAGAGGTGAAGTCCAAAGCAAAATGAACCTTGGGTCTGAATGATGCTGCCTTCAGCACTCTGATACTCAATCCTCGACAGATGAGATCTCTTCCTTCCAGAAAAACTTGCACATTTAGAAGAGTCAACTGAAATGAAAAGCACAACAGTTTAATGTTTAGTGTAGTTTTGAAGTTGAGGATCACCCTCTGTCAGGGTGATGGTTGAGTTAGCAGAGCCTGCTAGCAGGCAATGAGTGACACTGATGGTTGTGTGATTTCCAAAGGCCTGAGCGATTGGCCCTGCAGTGTCAAAGACTGCTTCCAGGTTTGGTTAGACACTGCCCTGGGAAAGAGTGCAGTTCCATGACTCTGATATGGGACAACTACAGTGCAGGGCAATATGTTATCTCTTCCTCACCCTTGCTACAGAATGAAACCTGAGTAAGACGAGCATCACAGGTAACATAGACAGGAAAGAGATGTCACCAAAAAAGCAAAACATGTCCTGAAATGGCATTTGCACAGGGGTGGCCTCCTTCCACAGTCCTCAAGGTAGAGGGGATGATCAGTGACAGTTGTGGTTATTTCTGTATATCTAGATGTATGTGTGGGTGCAAATATGAATATATAAATGCAGATGTAAACCTCATCTTTAGATGAATGAATACCCCCCATGTTCTCCTCTATTCTCTTTCAGCTTGGGTGCCTAGTGGAAATTAGGGAATGGGAATGGGGATTGATGTTGTTCTTTTGGAGTCAGTGGGTTTGGAGAGCAGGGTTCTTGTGTTCACTCTGGGAAAGGTTTCACCAGAGCTCCCTGTTCAGCGGCATACGGCGAGTTTTCCAGGTGAGTTTCTCCACAGGGCAGAGATGTTATTTTTAAAGAGCAGATTTGTTAGGGAAGGGGACAGAAGAATAAAGGACACTTGTATAGACACAAGCAGGCAGGAAGAGCTGACCTGAAAGGGACAGGTTTGCTGAGAGGCTTTCCATGGTTGCAGGCAGAGGGCCTCGAGAACTACCTCCTCTGAGGGAGGTCAGTGAAGGGAAGCTCCAGCATGATGCAGTCACGGGCAGGCAGGAAGACTGCTGCCCTGCAGAGGGACAGAGAGTTGGTGAGGAGAAGCACCTGCATAGGCACAGGTGGGCAGAAGGACGGCTGCCCCATCCAGAGCAGAGGCTGCACTGATAGAGTCTTCTCTTTGGGAGGGGCTCACTCCTTCATGGAGTGGCTTGTTGTTACTTTGAATCAACGATGTAGAATTTGAAAGGGACCAGAGGTGCTACAATGGGCTCAATCTCTGTATCTTTACCTTCAGGTCTGTGCTCCAGCCACCTGCTACAGCAGTCTGATACTTTTGCTTGGACTCTGCTTTGTGAGGTAGGCACTGGCCCCTAAGGATCTTGGTTTCTATGGCTGGGTAGATGGCTATGCTAACCGATTCTACCCCCACCGTCTTGTGTGAGCCAGGTTTCTGGTCTCATGGTGCCTCCATTCCAGTTTCTCTTGTCTTATTCTCCATCAGAGATCACCCCCAGTGTTGTTCCTCTTGGGGGATTGTCTTTGGGGAAGGAGGGTGGTGAGGACAGAGACATGGTGATTTTCAGCATGTAGAGTGTCTGGATAAACATGCAGTATGTTACATTGTTGGTGAGAGGTGGGGTGCGGAGAAGAGGACCAGGGGAGCCAAAGGATGAGCTCCTTTTCTGACTGGAAGTGGAATAAACGTTGGGGTTTTGAAATGCCAGCACCAAAATTTGCAAATCAAAGACTGAAAAGATGACCAACTCCACTCATCCACTTTGGTTTCAAGGACCCCACAGGAAAGACTTTTCAGATTAATGAAGGAGTGTTAGAGCTCTCATCTCTTTCCAGCTGCAGCCCTGCCAGGCCTTGAGCTGCATTCCTCCATTGCCTGATACCCTTTTTCCTCTTTAAGAGGAGGAAAAAAAAAAAGACACTGAACTTTCATTGCAAGATGAGTGCATTCGTCAGTTTAGTTCCGAGTCCCTCCACACCCCTACTCTTGGGCTTCCATCCCCAGAGAAATGACTTTAGTCATTTAGAGTTTATTCATGACTCCTCTGAAGCTGAGCGTGCAATTCCACAGCATGTGGATGTTGTGCAGGCTTTGTGGCCAGTTAGGTTGCAGGGCCGAAGGCTGCTCTCAAGGTTGTATATCTCTTCTGCCAGTCACAGGGTTACCTGGCAGGATGTTTTTGTCTTATTTACGTGTATCACATTGTTCGCGCTGCTATGTGGCGAAAAGAGTGTTTACTTTGTGCTGTGTGGTGACTGATGACTCTCTTGCCCCATTTTAAAGCACTGTTGGGTTTCCGTGTAATGTAGGACTTTTACTTACTTGTTTGTCTCATGCCTGGTTTCTTGAGCACACTCCTGACTCAAAGTACGCACAGGGTGGAGATAGAAGCTGTGTCGCGTCAGGCAACTCACACAGATGACAAGACAGACAGAAGTCGTGGAGCAGCTGCACGATGCAGGACGCTGCTAAACAAGCAGAGTCCTGGCCTTTTTATTGAAAGGATAATCATTGAACACCACTTACATTGGGTAGGAGGACAAAGGAAAAAAGAATGGGTGGAAGAAAAGAATGTGTCTTTGTCATTTAGGGCTTGGCGGATATGAGTCTGCTGACCAGATAATTTTTATTCGATTAGAATGGCTCACTTAGACCCCAGGCCATTGTTCTAATCTTAGCAATAAAGCATCCCACTGATCCGTTTCTGGGGTCCTTTGTCATGCATCAGTCCTCAGCCCCCTGGGCGTTCCTGTCATACCTCTTGAGGCATAGCTTCCCAGGGTGACCCAGCTTGCTGCTTTTGATTGATTTGAGAAGGTTTAGTTCCTAGGACTGACTGACCAGTTTTCTGAAGGGCGGTTCTGACTTTGAGGGAATGCAGAACTGCAGATAACAGGAATGGTGGCCAAACAGGCTGCTTAAGTCTAGCAGACCCACAAACCTGGAAAAATGACAATGGAGGTAAGTTATGCTTGTTCCCTGGTGACCTTGAGGAATATCAAAGAACTTTTTCTAATGGAGAAAAGATAGCTGACCCAGGAGCTTTCAGGAGCACTTTATTTTATTTATTTATTTATTTTTTACCTCACCTGTGTTACATTATAATTGGACACTTCTGACATTTTTTTTTCTTTTTTCTTTTTCCTTTTTTTTTTTTATTAGTTATATTTGACATCATTTGTAGTCCCCAGGGAGTACCCACCACCATTTCACCCGTGCACCATCACCTCAGTCCCTTGTGCACCCTCTGGCCTCTTCCCCGTCTTTGTCCTCCCCCCTTCCCCTCCCCCCCATGGTCCCTTTGGTTTATCCCGGCTTTTTGGTCTTATTAAGTTTTTTGTTGTTGTTGTTGTTGTTTACTTTTGGTTATAATTGCCCCTTTCTTTGAGCTTATTCTTCTTTGTTGTTTTTGTTCTTTCATATTCCTCCTAATAGTGAAGCCATCCTATATTTTTCTCTTGCCTTCTGACTTGTTTCACTGAGTATAATTCCTTCTAGT
>JAGFMF010011668.1:12141713-12183661 GCA_019455555.1 Galemys pyrenaicus | reverse complement strand
GTTTCCGTGAGGGGGCTCCCCCGTGGTATCCTGGCTTAGAATGTCTTCTGGGACTCTGTTGCGCTCGGCTTCAGTGGGTCTTCCCTCCTCTCACCTTGCGCCTGTCTTTGTTCAACCCGAAGTGGGCAGATGTTTCTCTGGTCATCCAATTGCCCCAGGCCGAGGCTCCGACTTCCCTGTTCTACTCCGTACTGGTAATGGTTTTTGTATGGCAGCGGTGCAGTGGTGTTGCTGGCCGCGGCGCTGCAGCTGCTGAAGCCGGCAAAGGCCAAGGCTTCGAGTCCAGTGACTCTGGGGCACTGCCGAGGAGACTTCAGGAGCACTTTAAACAGGCTCCACATTTCCCTGGAAATTAGGTCCGCAGGTGCTTGAAGCTGGGAAGAGACAGTGGAGCAATGAAAGCCTCAACCCCTCAATTGAAATGCACACAGTGTGCATTTTGGGCCTGGGTTCTAGCTGGTCTCTCTCAGGCTGGAGTGACCCCGTCCTCCTGGAATGCTGGGAGGGGACTAGGCAAGAGTGTCTGAACCTGCGTGGTAGGGACCATAAAAATCCCTCTAATCATGGAATTGTTTTTTATCAGAAATCATCACTTTAAAAAACCTTTGTAAGGGTAGAGACAAGAGTACTTTGAGCTTCCCTATTTAAAGGTCATATTAAACCAGGGGACCAAACGTGAAATGATATAAATATTAGGTTAGCTGGAATATAAAAATTCCCCACTTCTTATGTTATATGGCTGAAAGAAAGCATGGACACCAGGGCTATCAAGAAGCAGCGCCTGCTGGTGCTGATTCAGGGGGTTCATATCCCAAAGCTGAGCCTCCTTTGTAGGAAGTCAGGGGCTTACATACACTTACAGTTTCTATAAGGTTCTGGGTGGGTTTCCATTGCTAGCTGTGCATGGTCAGGTATGACATGGCTACATACCAGGACATGAGTTGTATAGTTGCATACCAAGGAGTGAGTAAGGGTCAGGAGTCATGGGACCCCTCAGGTCCATTCTGCCTCATGGCCGGATGTGGTCTATCAGGTACTAAGTTGCATACCAGGGACTGAGCAAAAGTTTGTTACTAAGGTCCCCAGGCTGCTTAGCTCAGGTGACCATGCTTCACTTAAATGTAGCTTAATCATAGGAAGTGAGAGTACACGCTAGTATCTTCAGTACCTAAAATGACTTTTCATGTTATTAAAACTAGAAACAGTTCTGGTACATTTCTTCTACTTATACAATGCATGGACTTTTTTTTTTTTGCAAGTGCAATTGGTTAGTAGTTAACTTAATAGCTTTTTCCCATGGATAGTTAATATTTCTTCCTCTACTTGCCTCAAAAACAATGAAATCAGGTGATGGAGGATTATATACAAGGAAGTTTTCATTATTATTTAGATTTAGGGAATAGGGTATCAATTTTTAAAAAATCATATGGCATTTAATCAAAATTTTTTGCAGTCTGGTGACTGCTATCTAGAGAGATTTCAAAGTCTTGACCTGAGTGCATGCAGTAATTAGGAGGTACTACTAGGTTAATTAGAAGCTGTGCCTCTTAATGATTCAAAATTGTTCAGAGGAGAACATTGCAGGAGAAGAGAGTGCAGGGAGAGGAGCTGTCTCTAAAAGCTGTTCTCGCGTGAAGGTCATGCTATTGTTACCAAGGTGTGCTTGTGTTCTCGTTAGAAATATTCATGATGCCTGCTTTGTACTAGCTATGCTAAGTGGACAGGGTTGTCATTACTAAAATAATTTCCGTTCATTGACTAAATTAAAGCTAAAATATTACCCAGCTTTGGCTCTCATATTATTGGTTTAGTAGTCTTCTTGAAATCCAGTGTCCTCGCTAACTTTTGGGCTGATGGCTCCTGGTCCCCTTCGCTGGCTTCTCCTGTTCTGCCTGCTGTTGCTATGTGCCTGGACCTGGCACTCCCCACGTGGCCTTCAGTCCCACCCTCGTCCTGAGGACTAGAAACTACATTCCTACTCACACGATTGCCCTGAGCGTCTTAGGCACATGTCTGACTGAGACAGCCTGGGCAAAAGAACTTGTGAGCTGGTAGTGTAACAGGGTTGTCTGGGGTATTCCTCTCCCTGCCCTGTAACAGTAGGATGTGTTGCCTGTTCAAACTCCTGTTTGAACAAGTGGACAGAATCATGGACTGGCAATCCCTATCCAACACCCTGGTCACGACCCTCACCATGAGGCTGTGCAAACAAAAAGCTTTCGATCCTGCCTAACAAGCATCTCACAATTTCCTGGAGAGAGAAGGCCCAGAGCCCACATGTGCAGTTGGAAAGTAACCTGTCTGTGCATGCCCTGATGTAAGGCAACTCAGAACAAGCTATGATGCTGCTCTTCTCCTCCCTGCCTGCCTCTTGGACATACCCTTTAGACATCCCTCCTAATTCCCTCTGAGGAGCCAGGATCATTCTTCTTTCCCCCATTGGTTCTCTCATGTGCGAGACGCTAATAAAGCCTTGCCTGGTTCAACTACAACTGCTACTCGCTGATGACACTTTCCTAGAAGACAAAGGACCCACTATTTTGGGTTGGGGCTTGTAACATGACTAATGCCTCATCAACCTCTTTCAGAATCAGTATATCAAATTCAATCCACAACCCTCCTATCCCCCCTGCCATATGCTTTCACTCTAGTAGAACTTGTATGAACCGATTTTTCTTTCCCTCATATGACATTTTTCTCTCCCTCATTGTCATCAGGTTCTATAGATTTTGGCTCCATGTACCAGAACTGTTTATAGTTTCACCTCTTCTCAGCTCTGCCGAGGCCACTGTTGACTCCTTGATGTATTTCTGACCAAAACTACTCAGATGGCCGCAGTCCTTGGCCACCCGCTTGGGGCATCAGGAGTACAGAAGCTCCTCTTTCCCAGTCTTTGGTTTCTTCTATGCAGTGAAACCAGTTTGTAAACAGCCTGGAGGTGGCCTGGGCTGGCCATCTAATAGATGGGATGGAAGGCCTCGAAGAATGGACAGAACCATGTCCAGAGCATCTCAGCACCTCAGACCTCCTACTGCATGTGCCCTCAGCGTTGTCTTGGAGTCGCCTGTTGGATATGAGGTTGTGCTTCCAGTTTCTCGTTCATGCTTAATGATAGTTCTGGCTTAGTGCTCCTGGCATCCTTATTTGGCACCTCCTCAGCTAACAGGTCTAACCTAAAGGTCAGTTGATTTCTTACCTAATGGGTTGCTCTTGTCACCCAAACCTTGTCACAATTAAATGCTCCCTTCTTCTTGTACTTTGTTTTCTAATGTTTGCTGTAACTGATCCAGCTTTTTTTTCTTCCTCCTCCTCCTCTTTTCTTTTCTTCTTCCTCTCTTCCCTTCCCTGTGGTGCTCTTTGGCATCCCCCACCCATCCATTTGCCTTAACTATAGTAGTCTCATTTTTCAAAAGTTATCCTAAGTGTGAACTCAAGAATCCTTTATCTTAAAGACCATCTCCCCCTCTCATCTTCCACAGCAGAATTGGCCACTCTCTCTTTTAAGTCTCCCTATTGCACACGTATGCTTCTTAAGAGCATTAGGTAACACTATTGATTGAGCGTAATAGAAGCTAACTCTCCATAGTCCCCACGGATTCCATTCTGAGCACATTGCATACATTATTTGCTTGGTTACATAACCGTCCCTCCAATGAACAGGGAAAATCTTAATAATATTTTAAAGTTATTGGCTCTCAATCACAATCAGATGCAGTCAGAGAAGGAATACCTATTCCTACCACAAGTGCTAATGGCCTGTGTTTGTGCCATATGTTCTGTTTCCTCCATCTGCTTCTGTTTCTAAGACCAGTGCCCCTGCTGGGTCCTGCAGACCATCCTCTCCCACTTCAATTGTCTTACAATTGCTTGGTGGCTTGCTTGCAATTTCTAGTACCGTGGTAAAGAGTTCACCTGGCCAGTTTTCAAAGCTCTGCAGCTTCGTGTAGTTTCAGGCAAATGAATTGACGATCTGTGCTCTCCAGAATGTTCACACTCTGGATAATTCGGTAAGCCATACCAGAAAGTGTGTATCACTGTGTAAGTGCTGAATGAATGTTAATTAGCAGGTTATTAAAAATAACTTGCAAGAGCATATAAAATGCCTTCTTTTCATGTGTTAACAAACATCCCTTGGGTGCTTGTGCCCCTTCAGTTGCTGCTCAGTGTTCATCTCTGCTTCCTAGACAAACTGCTTGAAAGAATGGCCTATATGTGCTCTCATATTCCCATTTTCCATTTCCCCTTTACTTGTCAGAATGGGCTTTGTCCAAATCACCCTATTGAATCAGCTCTTATCTCACATGCCAAGGTGGTGATTTGTGCCATGTCAGAGTCAGTCCCTTCTTTCCTTTGCCCCAGGGGACCCCTCCACAGCTCTTGCTTGACAATGTTGAGATTCCCTCCTTGACATGCTTGTTTCTTTGGGCTTTTGAGTACAGTAGGCTTAGTGTTCCTCACCTTTGGGGCACCCTTTTTTCAAACTTACTGCTGGCTCTTCTCCTTTGCCTGACCTCTTAAAGTAAAAACCCTCCGGGGCTCAGTTTTGGTCTTGTTCTTGCCTTTGCATTCTCATTGCCCCTGTTTTGACTTAGACCCAGGGCTTAGATCTTATCTACATGTTGGTGAATCTTCAAATTTTTATTTCCAGTCTGCAGTCTCTTCCCTGGTTTCCTCACTTGGGTCTTGAGCTCATGCTATTATTTCAGAGATAGTAGGTATCTGGGGTGCATGGCATCTGAAGTGAATCTCTGAACTCCTCTCCTTCATATAAAGGGCACACTATCCACGTTAGGCTGCAGCTTGGTGTCATTCTGGACTGGCCTCTTATCTCTTTTTAGTGACAGTCCCCATCATCTCTCTTGGCATTATTTCTAAAGTCCCTGATTCTGCTTTTCTTTCCTCCTTTGGTCTCCCTGACCCATCCTTTTTTTTTTTTTTTTTAAGATTTATTTGTGCATACAAAAGCTGGGGTACAGGCCAGAGGTACTGGGGGTGAGAGGAGTCACAGAGACAGAATGGGGAACAGAGGAGGCAGATCAAATGATGTACACTGCCAAGGAGAGCAGTGAGCAAGGCAGGAGAGGTCCGTTGTGCCATGTGGGTTCCCTCCCTGGCCGGGGATTGAACTCATGCTGCAGTGGCTGCCGATGCTCCATAGTGCAGTGCTTAACAACTTATGCCACCAGGGAGGCCCCCCCTGACCCATCTTAAAGCACCTCTGAGGTTACATCAGCTTTCCCTATAATACTTTCAAACCTCCATTACACTTAGAGTACAACCCAGTTCTTTTGATGTGGAAGATCTCACATGGCCCTGTTGGATCCTAGCTCTGGGACCTCATCTTCTGCTTTCTTCTTGCTCTCTCCACGATAGCCACAGAGGAGCTCTTTGACCTTGAGCAAGCCAAGTACATTTCAGCGCCAATGCCTTCACACCAGATTTTCTTCTACAGTGGTGTTCTTTCCCTATATCTTTATTATGGGTACTGACTTCTCATCATGCCCTCATCAACTAGCATATAGTAATGGGTGTCACCTATCTGCAGAATCACCTATATTTATATAGAAGTCTTAATTTAAAAATCAGCTCTTACATAGATCTGTATTTTATTTTTATAACTGTTAGGAAGTGAAGACCTAACATAATTTTCTCCCAAAATGTAATCAAGTGTCCCAACACCATTTATTTCTGAAACAGCTATTTTCTCCACTGATTGAATGCCAATAATGTAGACTGCTTCTACTGGCATTTTCTGTAGAAGACTGTGAATACACTCCACCCATGTCTGGAGTTTATGGGGTAGTCAGCAATTCTTCTGGACTGTGGTCAGGTTTGTATTTGGTTAAAATTCTCTTGCCTCCAAGAAATTTTGATTTCATGTTGTCATCTACTATCCAGAGGAATCTATAATGAACAAACTCTAGTATCTTGTGAACATTATAAGAAATATCCTAAGTTAAATACCTATTAACTGTCTCCTCATTTGTAAAATCAAGCTGTAATTCCTTTAGTTCAAAAGCTTGTGATGCTAGGCTTGGACTTCTTTTAAGACCTTATATGTTTGAAAGAACTCTATTACTAGACTCTAATTTTAATGATATTTGATAGTTTCATACTATGTTCTTTGCTTTAAAGATTATAGAAATTCAACAGTTTCTCTTTTCATGGAAAAGTATTTGTCAGCATCAGAGACTTAATGTTTGTTGGTAATTCTTTGAGGTTTTAAACTTTCCCTTTTTTACCTTAGCTGCTGCATTTCATTTTTCATACATGACCGCGTAGTGTGGGCAATGGCGGGTACCCTGGAAGTCTGCTGAAGTGGTACAAACTTCCTTATTTTTCACTTATTGATGATGGGAATTTGTGCTCTCTGGAAGCAAACTGAAATGCAGAATTACCAATGTTTGTGTATGGTCTTTTTTTTTAAATTTCCATGCTGAATTTGTCCTTATTTGGTGAATTCCCATATTGAAAGGCTCAGAATGCTCTACTTCGGTGACTCCTTTTTTGCCCTCTTAGAAAAAGGTCTAAACATTTTAAATGGAAATAGCAAGCCTATTATGTAGGAAGTGTGATTGTAAATCAGAATGTCATTTTGATAACAGAATTCAAGAAAACTCCTGAACAGAGCCTGGCTTCCCTATTCTCAGTGCTAAATAAATAATGCATTTTTCAAAGCCTGTATCTTCGGATGCAAACCTAGTTTTGGATAAAGAAGAAAGGCATTTCAACTCTATTATTGGCCTTTGGGTTGTTTCTGTTTTCTACCAATTCTGAAATTGTAGTCAATTAGGTACTTTTTCTTGTGACAGATTGGGAACCAGAAGGGAGCTTTATGAATTCAAACAGAGAAATTTGAGCTAAAAATGCCTTTAAAGCACTTCTTTGCCTGTTTTCTCTGTAGAATTTGTGGAGCACATTAATTTTCTGACTTAATTAATTATGAGAGGCTTTAGGCTTAACCTTATGTAAAGTTAATAGAAAACATGCTTGCTTTATTTTTTCAGTGTGTATGATCTTTAATAGAATGATTGTGCATAGACCGGGAAGCAGAGAATGACTACAGTTTCCCAGTGAAACAGCCAAAGTCACCCGTTCCCTTGGAGGCCCAGCCAAACAAACAGGGTTAGCACAAGGCAGGGTCAGTGAGGCCCAAATGCAAGGCATGCTTTATTATGAATCCCTACCTATTTTTACATTTATTTATTTTACTCTTTTGCATTCTTTTATACAATTGGTGGACTGATTAGAATGGGACTTTTAAAACCTACATTCCCATAGTTTTTCCTTGACTCTCAATTCCTGTTTTTTAGACTTGATTCTTACTGGTGCTCTGTGGTAGCTAACCTTTGTTGTTTGTAGCACCGTCTGGGTTTCTCATTGTAAGTGCAGTGAATGAAATGGATACATTTCTTTTCATGGTTGGGAATAATTCTTGTTTGTGTATAATGGGTACCACCTTTGATTTGAAGTAGTCTATATCTAGTAAGTATTAATCTGGGGAAGCAGTGCTCATGTTTGAAATATTTAGTGGTTGGAGACTTGGTAGATGTTTTCAGTGTCCCGGTCAGATACCTTTTCCCCTGTGATTGTTGGGGGGTGCTGATGCTAGAAGACTTCTCAGGTGATTGGCAGTGAGCTCCTGACCCTAGTGCTGAGGAGGTATTGACAGCCCTTGATAAGGAGCAGCGAAGGATTGTTAAATATTGAACTTGTAGTGAAAAGGGTGGGGTCCAGGTGTGAGGAGATGCCCTGGCTGTGTGATGTCCCTGCAGTTGAGAAGTGTATTATGAAGATGGAGCTGGGGCCCTATTGCTGAATGCCCTTCATGCACATGGCAGGCAGTCACCAATTGAAAAGGAAGTCTGATATTCAGAGCATCCTTCTTAGCACTTAAAGGAATGACAGAGTTAAAGATCAAGCATAGGACTGAATTATAAGAGTGGCATATCTTTGGAGAAGGCTAAACTCTCCACCTAGGCAAGTCTTCTGTGAGAGAGACAGGTCCCGGTTAGGGTGGGAAGGAGGAAAGACTCTGAGATTTGAGCTGGAGATAACTGGGTAGATGCACTCAAGTACTGGAAATCTCAGATTCCTTTGAAATCTCAGAACTATAATAGCTCCCCTTGTTGGAAGACACAATCCTTTTCTTCCTTAAGACCAGTGGGGACCTGCACACGGTAGACTGCCTACAGGACGAAGCTGGCCTTTCAGGATCTGCTCCCATTTCACTTCCCGGTTGCCTTAACAGTGTCTGATGTTCTGCTGATGGAGATTGCTTCTAAGATCAGATTATCTGATATGTTTGAACACTTGAGAAATAATACTGGTAGACATTTAACAGATATGATGGAACATGTAGGGGAAAATTAAGCACAATATATTCCTTAAGAAACTAAGTAACTAGGTCTTAAGTGCTACTTACTAGCCTCCAAATCTAATGATTTGTCTCCTACTCTAATGTCAAAGCCAGCAGGACATGCATCCTTGTTCACAGCTGCATCCCAAGTGGTTAGAATAGAGCCTGGTGCTTCGAAGAGTTTAAGAAACAGCATTTAAATGGATGAGACAAGAAAACAAGTAATGCTTAGCACTGGGAAAATGTATAGAACGAGGGCAACAAAACCACATTGTAATATGATTTAACAGTCATATAACAGTACTGTAATTCATGATTTTAATGAATAATATTATAACATGTAATATACAAATATGCATAACGATATGAAATGTAAGCATTTTATTAATAAATGTAGTAAAAAAGTAAGAAAAAATGAAGTAGTAAAGGAATTTAAGTAAAAAGATTTAAATTTAGTAAAAATTTAAAAAATGAATTCAGTAAAAAATATAATTTTGTGGTGCACTGGTGAGATGGTGATGGGGAATACATGGGGATTACAATTGATGGCAAGTATATGTAAATTTTAAAATATTTTATATTAATAAAAAATATAATTTTGATGTTTATAACGATAGTGTAATATATATTATTATGACATGATTTTATAATTAGCATATTTTAATATATAATTATACTACATTTTTAATTATTAAACAGTTATGAACAAGTTTGTATAATAAAGGAAATGAAATAATATTATAATGCTTAACTCTGCAAGAAAATATTTCTATGTAATTCCAGTAACAGGAACTCTCCCTATGCATTTAAATATAAGTTCCCATATTCCTATATTAAGAGGTTTGTGGGGAGGTCATAAGAAGAAAATTAAATTATCCTCTATCGTATTTGGAAGCCAGAAGGTAACATGTAAATTTAAGCCAGGGAATATCCTAATAAACATACAATTTAGAAAATTCCAGGTAAACACCAAAAGAAACACTTTAAGCCACTGAAAGTATCTGATCCTGGGAAGTGGAATGGACACTTGGGAGGAGTGAGAGATTGAGTGCTATTTCGCATTTTGAAACTTCCTGTATTTCTGGCCCTTGAACTATTTGTTTGCATTATTTTAAATACCAATAATTTAAATCAAGTCTCAGAGTTCTGTGTAGTTTTTGCAATCTGCTCATACAATCCTAGGCCTGGATTCAGAGCAGTGGAGTCTAGTCCCTGCAGGTTCCTGCCCTGTGTGCCTGCTAGAACTCAAGCTTCTGCTGCCCGAATGCACACTGCGGGGTAAGGGTTGGCAACTGGAGAAGGGGGTCCTGAAAGCCAGGAGGGCTGAAAATCCCACAGTGGCCGTTGGGTGGAGAAGGGTGTGTCCAGCAGTCTCCCTGAAGCGCCGGAGTATGTGGGCACGCTGCGCCGTGGTCTGGGCACACTCATCTTTCCTCTTCAAGCCTACGTGGTGCCTTGGCATGGAAGCCCCAGTGGTGACTTGAGAACAGGACTGAAATGTTTGGTATTTGCTGAGTAGTACAGTCTACCTTGAGCTACAGTTTTTGTCTCTTTAGTGCCATTTTGACCTCTTAAAAATTAATTTACTTTCCTAATATAATAACTTTAGTTAGTGTAATACTGTCTAATTATATCACAGTACTGGTAGAGGAAGGAAGACTTTTCAATAATGAGCACAGTGGACTCATTTGATGAATATTAAAAAACAAAATACAAACTGGCAAAGCACAGCAAAAATAGTTCTTAGATTCTGTGGAAAATGCGGCGATTCCTAGAGGGGGTGGAGCAGGGAGTGGGGTCGGGAAGGGGATAGGCACTGACCCTGGCGCTTCGATGGAGGGGAGTGTTTGTACAGATGGAGGGGTGAAGTTGTGCTCCCACGACCACATAGTTCTGTATAAGGTGAGAAAAAGAACAAAGAACAGAACAAAAGGGGCACACAGTAGATGTCTGCCTTGATATAAACACAATTTTTAAAAGCATCTGGAATAATTGTCTGCATAATTGATTCTGAAATTACACTGTCATCAACAAATTCAAAGTGCTTTCCACGGTTAAAATTTTTACAACCGAGTGACGAAGGTTTTATGTCCCAGAAATCTTGTGTGTAGTTTATAGATGGAAAAATAAAGGTCACAGCAAAGCAGTCACAGAAGCACCGAGTGAGATGAGCTGGTGGGGGTGGGGCCAAGGCTGGTTGTGTGCTGTCTCCTCGCTCTACCTGGGAGAATATGCCCCACCCTCTACCCAGGACTTTTGTCTGTTCATGTGCCTTCCCCCATGTCCTCTTTGCGTCTTTCACCTTCTCTTTCGTTCTCTGGTCAGCTGGGAAATTTAATTCTTATCTTTTAATCCATAATTGAAAGGATTTATTTTATTTATATTTTTCCATCGACTAACAACCTCTAGTTGGATTAGGTCCGCAGTCAGGAAACTATAATTGAGTGGCGAACAGTTCTGAGGCTCTGATGTTATTATTCTAAGAAGGATAATAGCTGGGGAGAAGGTTCCCTAATGGAAGATGGGGTATTGAGTTTTTTTTTAATTTTTAAAATATTTATGCATACAAGAGATGGTATACAGGCCAGAGGCACGGGAGGTGAGAGGATTCACCAGAGACAGAGTGGGGAGCAAAACAGGCAGATCCACTGAAATACACTGCTGAGGAGAGCAGCGGGTGAGGCAGGAGAGATCTGAGACATCATGTGGGTCTCCTCCCTGGCCAGGGATCGAACTCATGCAACTGTGCAGCGGATGCGTCACAGTGCGGCGCTCAACCCGCTGTACCACCAGGGAGGCCCAAGGGTTAGGTACTGAGTTGTGAAAAAAAATGTGGCATTTGAGAGAGCTGTGGGGTGGAGAGGACTGATGAGGTATAGTAGAAGGTGTGCTTAGGGGCAAAATATATCTGAACCTTTGCAGGAGACCCATATGAGAGAGAAACCAAAGAGAACCAATTCTTGCATTGAAGTAAAGAATAGACTATCCAATAATGAGGGGTCAGACTAGTTGGGGCTTATATCTGAGAGTTCCCCTAATAGCATAGATTGTGCAATTAGGTGATCCTGTTTGCTTTGCTGATGGAAGATACAGATGAAAGTGGGCAGACAGGGCCACTTCCACAGGTTACAGGGGCACTGTGGTTGGTTGAGCAGTCTCCCCTCACCTTTTGTGCAGTGGCACATGAAAGACTCCAACGTGGAAATTCCTTGGAGGGTTACAGATGAAACATGAAGGGAAGCAGCCTGAACTTCCTGAGACCTGTGTTGTCTGGAGACTCTATTGGTTCAGCACTATAACTGGCAACAGATGACTTTGAATAAAGCCTAACATGATTACATTTTCTAGCTACTGCAGATCACAGTTTTCAGGTTGGCTCATGGAAACAGGAGTCAGGGAAGAGGGCAGGATGCACATGGACCACTTGTGCCCAAACTGACCACAGTCCACTGGAGATGCTTCCATTTGAGGCTTATATTGTGTCATTGTTCAATGTGTCTCTCTAATACAGAGGTCTAACGTCACAATGGTTAATAAATCTCACTTCCGGGAGTGGGAGGTTCATCTTCCTGAATAGAGTTGGAATAGTTCTCAGACAACACCTGAGAAGTTCTCTTCTGAGATTTGCCAATGTGACCATAGCAAAGAAGAATTTAGGGTTTCTTCTAATATCCAGAGCTAAGACTAGCTTCCATTTTACAACTGAATGTGTTTATTTATATATTAATTTGTGTTCAAGTATGGAAACAGCACCCAGGCTATTGAGGAATGCCAGGCTGTGCATTCTGTTTCTTTTTTTTTTTTAAGATTGGTTTATTTATGCATACAAGAACTGGGGTACAGGCCAGAGGTGTGGAGGGTGAGAGGATCCATGAGAGACAGAGTGGGGAACAAAACAGGCAGATTGCTTGAAATACACTGCCAAGGGGAGCAGTGGGCGAGGCAGGAGAGGTCTACCATGCCATGTGGGTCCCCTCCCTGGCTGGTGGCAGGGATTTGAACTTGTGCTTCAGTGGTTGTGGTTCTGCATTGCTTAACCCAATGTGCCACTAGGGAGGCCCCACATTCTGTTTCTTTCAAAAGAAATAAGACAGGTTCTGGGAGTAACCACAGAAGGTAGAGGTCAGCAAAGGTACCAGCACCTGCATGGGTACTGTCAGCAGGTGGTCCAGCCCTCAGTCTGTTCATTGCACCCACTCGTGCACTGTCTTCTTCATGCTCCCTGGAAGGGCTGGCTCAGCAGCTGCCAATGGCTTCCTTTGAGCAAAGAGGACAGGGAGGGACTGGGAATTTAGTGACCTCCACCACCCAAGTCCGCCCTTAGTACAGGCAGGTGTGTGGTAATCAATACTCAGTCTCTTTTGTCCCTGATAAGACAGTGGCCAACACTCTTCCAGAAGTTGCTCTGCCTTTTGAGCTGAATCTGCGTTTCCTAAGACTTGGCCTGAAGCCTGACTGTTGTGGGGCCTCCTTTCCTGTCCCCTACTAACCTCTTTGCCCAGTTCCCTACGGTCTGTTCTTCAGATTACTTCCTAGTCCATCATTTCTCATGAATCCATGAATTTTAGGGTCTGCCTCCAGGGTACCCAGCGTCAGGCATTTACCGGGTGGTATGAGAATTAGGATGAGAGGGAGAACAGGTTGTGATGGTACTTAATGTTTTTATTCTCTGACTTTCCTCTTACACTATTCCTGCTTCTTTTTTTCACCCCCAACAAAAAAAAAGTCATCTGTAGAGTTGAAGATAGGTAGGTTTGCATTGTTATAAATTCATGCCATTTATGTGAATCTCCCATTTTTCCTATTAATAGGTTATTTGCTAATAAGAAACAAGTTATTTTTATAGTTGGAAAGGGAATTTCTCTTTAGCATTCAGCTTCACGAATCTGCTCGGTAAACAAATTACTTCCTATAACATAGTTTATTTCAGTGGGTTGGAGGCAGCTCTAAAAATATAACTGGTTTCTGCATAAATCTATAAATATAAGATGGGAAAAGGAAAATGAGACATGGGGGTAGACTGCTAATATTTATCAAGAATCAACCATGTTCCAGACACTCCCTGGAATCTGAGGACTGAGAGGGTGATCCTCTGGCCCCAAGATCACAGTTAATGACTCTCGAGCCAGAAGTTTAATCCAGATTGAAGGGAAAAGAAATGAATGAAATTAAGCTCCTTTGTGGTTTTAGGGACACCTTGTACTCTCACATGTTATGATAACTCGTCTTCTGTTACCTTTGTGGAAGCACATCAGTCTTGGTTTAATTGCCACTGACCCGTTTTGCCCCATTCTCATGTCAAGGGTTCAGGGTTCAGCACCCCCTTAATGCTCAATCCTGTTTGCATGAAAGGACCTGCATCAGCTCTTTTTGGTTGCTGTTGTGTGTCTCTGCCCCCAGAGCACCACTATGGTCCTCCAGTCTATTTTTTATAAAATGAAAATTGAAAAAGAACTATGTTCTAGACTTTTATCAACGACAGAAAGTTCTTCTTTTGACAGTTGGGTCACTGCCTTTTTGGCACTTGCTCTTGGTTTGTGGGTGAACCAGTTTGCTTTGGAACCACATACAAGTCAGGCTTGGGCCTTGGGACACCCTCTCCATTCTTATTTCCCTCCTGACTCTGGTGGAGGAGGGTGGGCTGATCCTTGCTTCCTTTCTCCACGAGTTTCCCCAGGCCCCAGCATTTGAGTCATTCCCAGAGAGGAAAGACCAAGGTCTTCTTCTATGCAAGTTCCTACCTGACTAAAGAACTCTCCTCCCTCCCCACCTCATTTAGGCACTAGGCTATGTCCCTTTGCATATCTGCATACCCAACTCTGGATTTTCCTGTTGTGAATATTTATCTGTATTGTTTTTTATTCTCTTTAGACCTTTCATCACTTGGCCAAACATCTGATTTCATTTTAGTTTTCTGTTATCTTGATATCAATTTTGTGCTTGTCATCCGTGAACTATCATAGTTCAGAGCTTCGAACTGGAAGAATCTGAGGTTTAGAGGAGATTGGGAGATCTACTCAAAGCTACTCAAATAGTGAGTGAAAGAATTAGATGGAACATCATTGTCTGCTTACTCACCCATGGTCTTTCCTCCAATTCGCTCTTTTTGCAGCATTAAAGGGACTTCTACTCTTACTTAATTTCTGCCAGAGCCTTGGAAACAGAAGTTACTTTCATCTTCAATTTCTTTTTGTTCCTGTGGCTTGAAAACAAGTGAAGTGCAGGCCAAGTTGCCTGACTATGGAGCTAGGAGATTCAAGAGCCGCTGGGTGTTGGCTGCTTGTTGACCTTGGAACAGAGGGAGGACTGTTCACATTTCTGTCTGTCTTCTTGTGAACTCTGTAGAAATTTGGCAAGATTAGTGGAACATGAAGTATTTGAAACCTTTTGAGACAAATGTCTAACTTAACTATAACTAGATTACTAAGTGTTGGTTAGTGTGTCCACCAGGAACTGAAGATGATATCGTGGTGGGAGCCACTTCTGTTTTTGTTCTGCTTTGGGGCAATAGGAAAGGAATGATGCTTGGGAGTTTAACCTGACAGCTGAGGTTGTATTATTGAGTTTGTGTCTTACAGACTGTGAGACCTTGAAAACATTCCTTAAACTCCCTGTTTTTCATTTGATTCATACAAAACCGAAAATTACAGTGCCCACTTCAGAGGGACTGCTTGAAGTTGAGATACTCTATAAGAAGGGGATGTATGCATTAAAAAGCATTGTAAAAGTGGAAGCTACTAGAATATGGGTTGAAAATAGAAGTCCCGATACAAAGAGCAAATTAATACCAATTGCTGGGAATTTGTTGTTTGAAATGCAGAGGATGGGGCAATAGAACTGAAACAGTACGCTCTGAACATGTTAACTAGGAAGCTCGTATGACATTTAGCAAGGAACTAAATGTTAATTTATTTCTGTTTAAATTTTATTGTTCCCAGGAGCTTTATTTCAAGTGAGTGCCTCTACTTTAATCTTCTTAAAATTATCTGGAAGAATAAATTAAACTTCTTTCTGTTGGGGGGTGTTTAAATGATGCATCCCATTTAAAAACACACCTGTATAAAATACAGTTCTGCTTTAGATCTGAGAAATGCGATCATGAATTTATATGTTTGTTCAGTAATAATTCATGTTACTCCTCTTATCCAAAACCATGTGGTTGGACACCATGGTCTTTACGTTGATTCTAGGTCTGCATCACCAAGCTTCAGATTCACCTTTGACATTTACCAGCTATGTCACTTTGTACAAATTACTTACTCTGTTTCTCACCTTCACCCAAGTTGTTTTATTTTTTTTATAGCTTCTTATAACAGTTAAGTGTGTCAATGGACAGGAAACATTTAGAGTCATACTTGGCATATACTGTTACTGCTTATTGCCAACACTGTGCAAAATATGGCACAAAGCTCTAAGAGCCACAACCTGTGTGTTAGGAGATCAGAACGAGCAGATATAGGATCTTTTGGAGATAAAGACTTTGAGGTGCCTAGAGGCAAAATGGGGACAGACTTAAAATAAAAAAAATTACTTAATTTTAAGAAAACCCTTTCAACAAGACTTGAAGGCCTATGTTATGCCTTACTTTTCCTTTATGACTAAGGAAACAGAAAATATTCAAATGTTGGGTGGTGAAGCCTTGCTTTGATTTCAAAAATTTGTCTTCCTCTGTGGTAGGTCACTCCCAGACTTTCTCTATGGAAACATCTGGCAGTCCAGTGGCTTAGCAAAGAATAAAATATTACAATGACTATGCGACATAAAGTGATTTGTCACTGCTAAGAGTTATGTTGCCGGCATACAAGGATAAATTTAAACCTAAACCTGGATATTAGTTCACTTGACACATGGTAGTGTTATGCTCTTGAGTGCTGATGTGTCCTGCTTACCTCCAGTGCAAGCTCCCCAGGGATAAGCTGAGACAAAAGAGAGTGAAACTGTAACTCATGGCTCCTCTGGTTCTCTACAGAGGAACTCCTCCACTCTATGCAGGTGGCTGAAAACACTAGAATTTAGATGCACCTTCTTGAGGGAGAAGGGAGGCACAGGGGAGTGGCTTCATACACAGAATCGTAAGTCCTTGAACTTTTGTGTGTTCTTACACCATTTGTTTGCTTGTTCAGTGGTAAGATAATGCAAAAGTATGAAACCAATTCTAAGTTGTTCTCACCAAACCTGCCATCCTGAGCCACATTCAAGCCATTTTCTTACTTAGTGTGCAGTTTTACACAATTTCTAGACTCAGACCTTCCTAAGACTCCGTGATGGTGAACATTCACTACCACAAATATGATTTTCTCCACCAGCAGAGTCCAGAGAACCACCTCACTGTGGGGAAATGGAATAGACTGTTTAAGCAACCCTTGCAGTCTTCACCCTAGAACTTTCTCTGTGCATCAGTCTTAGCAATCTGACAGTGGTACCATTCAACCAGTCATGAAGAGAACTCACATTTTTCCATGTTTATTCTAATAGGATAGCTGTGACAACTAAAATTTTGTGACAATATTTGTCTTTATAAATTAAGGAAGGCCATCTTCCATTTATGGCAGAGTGAAAATGGCAATTCCTCTCTGAACAAACAAGTACAAAACAGAAAATAATCATTTAAAATACTAGAAATTGACCAAAAGTATACAACAAATTGAAAAGAGTTTATTCTAGAAAATGAGAGAGTTGCAGAGCTGTAAATTCTTCCTGGAATTTGCTTTGAATAATTTCAGATTTTCAGTAGTTGCTGAAGTTCAACCACCTTGTGTTATAATTAGAGTATATTTTTAAAAGGCGCAGTTTTGTACAGAACATAGATAACTTAGATATATGTATTATAAACTTTTGGGAAAGAGGTGTTGAAGCAGCATTTGGAAGAGATTGACTTTAACATATTGGATCTTTATATCAAATGACTTTAAAGTGAAATGAAAAGTTTGTTTTCCACTATTTAATTCTTCTGACAAGATATGATTACAAGAAATGCAAAACGAATCCTTTAAGTGGGATGATATAATATAAGAAGCCAAGAAAAGCCAGGGAATTCTTAAGGCAGATTAACTCAAATATTGAGAAAAAGATCTGGTTTTGATAAAAGAGATATTTTGGTGACTATTTTTTTAAAATAAAAATAGACTAAATTTCAAGATCTGTATTGTACCCAGGAGTATAAAGCCCTGCTTGACAGATAAAGCAGAAAGTTCCTATTTTCTGGTTGTATTTCACATGACCCATTTGGAAAACTTGAGAAGTCCAGTAAAATGGTGGTAAGTCAACAAGCAAACCAAAACTCATGGTGGTAAGTCAACAAGCAAACCAAAACTCACAAAAGTCATTATTGACAAAAGATTAGATTCAAAAGCCTACAGCAGCTTGTGGGTGTCTGAGGTGCCTAGGTACAGCAAGACAATAGTCTTTGCAAAGACAAAACTTTAAAACCATCTCACAGAAATGCTAGTTCTTTAGTTTCTTAGATGTGAGACCACCTTACACCTGTTTAGGACCTTCTATATCACTGGGTGATGACTCTCTAAACTTTGATGTTTTATTTAGATAGAGAGTAGACACAATGTACACACAGGACCTGCTTTTAAAAATTAACATATCCCCTCTACCTGCTAGCTTTTCATGGAATCACGGCATAATCCTACCTGCAAATTTTAGGATCATTGTAGAATACAGTCTTCTTTGTGTATGTGTGACATGTGAAATTTATATTTCAGCGTCATAACTGAACTTTTATGGGAACTCAGCCCCTCATTTGTTTCCATATTGGCTGCCTCTGATTTTGCACAACAAAGGCCAAGTTGATTACTTGTCATGGGAACTATGCGGGCCACAAAATCTAAAATATTAACTCTTGTTCTTTATCAGGTTTGCTGACCCTTGCTGTGGATCAGTGTCTTAACTTTATTGTGTTGCCGGATCATCCAGGGAGCTTATTAAAATGTAGGTTCTAATGTAGTAGGTTTGGGGTGGAGCTGAGAGTCTACATTTCTAACAGGCTTCTGGCCAGTACCTGAGAACAACTCTGGTTATGTTGTGAACTTTCTCAGCATCATCCTTCAGCACCTTTCCAGACCTCTGCCTCCCTAGTGTGCTGTGTCTTACCCCACGTTTCTTACTACCATTCCTGAAAACATCTCAAGTCCGCTCCTCAGCCCACCTACCTCTCAACACATTCAACTGTCCCACTTGTTATCACCTCACCTTCTTTTCCTAGACTTTTTAAAATTGGATTTTAAACATTGAGCTAATGTTCGCTTACAACTGTAACTGACAACACTCTGTGACTCAGAGATGTAGGCTCACATTTCTGCAGATGTGTGTTTCCCGCCACACTCACCACCCATGTCCCTTGGTCCCCTCCACACTTTGCTCCTTCCCCTCCCTCCCCCATTCTGCTCTGGTAGCCTTATTTTTGCAGTCAGATTTCTAGGACTTGCTTTGGTTTAGTTTTGTCTCTTCCCTTATTTTGTTTCTTTATACTCCACATTTGAGTAAAGTCATCTGGTAGTTTTCTTTCTTGTTCTGACTGATCCCACTTAGCAATGATCCCTACAGTTCCACCCATGTTTTTGCAAATCTCATCTTTCTACTCCCAACTAACATGGCCCCTCCTTTGGAGGAAATTTTCTGAATCCCCAGCTGGGCTCCCATTTGGTCAGGTCCCCTCAGTGCTTTACAGTCTAAGTTATATGGCGGTGACACTGAGGACCTTAAAAGCAGAGGTTGATTATTTCTAACCAATTGCAGTTTTTGAAATTTTATGGGATTGGATAATATGGCATTTGGAATGAGACAAATGAATTACCTTGGATAGTCTAGCAAATTGAATGAAAACTTTAGCTAGAACCCTCACCTTTTGGATCCTGGTGTGTAGTTTCTTTCTCTGTTCTTATTGATGGAAGAGTTAGTTTTACCATATTATCAGGTAAGCTTTCTGCTTAGACATGTCCTGGGCTCAGAGGAGAAAACTGCATGACTAGGGAATTGCCCACTTGTGTGTCCTGAAGGAGTGAGCCCTCAACCCAAGCCCCAGCCACCCCACTTGATGAGGCTTTGAGACCACACTCATTCTCAAACACAATACCTCCACGCAGCTCTCCCTTTTAGGGGTTTGGAATTCTGTTCTTTTTCCCAGGGATTAAGGACCTTGTTTTGAGGTTTTGCGTATGAGTCCATTCTAATGGAATAAAATGGTACTCCAACTATATAGAATGGTCACTTACTAGTGTTTACTGGGGGCAGTGAATATGAATAACTCTAGATATTAATAAAACTAAGTTTGAGTGGATGATTACTGTTTCCAGGATCTGTCCCAGTTACTTGATACTTAATTCATGTTATCTCATCCAACCATAGAAAATACATACCATAATTAACTCCATTTTCAGCTGAGGAAATTGAGGTTCACTCATTAACTTGCCCAAGGATAATGTCTATTATGTAGAGGAATTTGGATTTGAAAATTTTTATCAAAAAATAACTTGTTTTTCTGAGAGTGAGCAATGAAAGATCTATCTTCCTCTTTCTCACTTGTCACCTCCAGCCCCCCTCCCCATCCCAGCCTGGGCCAATATGTTCTTGTATGCCAGGCTCTCCTCTCTGTCTCAGCCCTACCTTCAACAGCCCTCATCTTGTAGGTGATAATCTCCATGCTCTGTCACTGAGGCAGGCCAGGTGGTTTAAGCATGGACTTGTTTTTGAAGACCTTTGACTCATTTAGAAAACTAATTTGATCAGATTAGAGACTTAACGCTTAGAAGTTGAAAAGAGAAGCATCATGAGGAGTCCCCCAAGCGGGAAAGGAAAATTTGGAAGAGGCATCTTTGAGTGTTTAAGTTCTGTTGAGATGGTGGGACTGGTGGCTGCATGGAAGCAAAGGTCTCCTAGAGTGAAGGCAAAGGTCCCTAAGGTCAAGCTTGCCCGAGAGGGAGTGGAGCTGCTGGACCTTCCCTCTCATAGCCCCCTTGCCCCTTTTGCACGTGCAGGTGCACACACACACACACACACAGAGTGGACCCTGAACTTATGCAGCAGCAGGTGGCTGGTGATCACGCAGGCTGAGGAACAGACCCTTTCCTATGACCCCCCCACCCCTCAACTCTTGTTGGATGATCCAAAACATGTGAGGAAGACCTGGAAATCGGCTGGCACACCCAGCCCCTCCTGGGGGACTGGACCCAGAATTGATACAGTTCTCTTTCTAATAGTTTCCCTCTTTTAACAAAGAAACGTGATCCTATTTGTGTCTTGTGTGCAAGGGTACAACTTGCCCTTGTCTCAGTAGATCCCACTTGCTCCTCATGGTACTGGTTAG
The DNA here is from genome assembly GCA_019455555.1 of Galemys pyrenaicus. NCBI lineage: Eukaryota > Metazoa > Chordata > Mammalia > Eulipotyphla > Talpidae > Galemys > Galemys pyrenaicus. Next base: position 12,162,989 of record JAGFMF010011668.1, on the reverse strand, counting down.
CCTGGGTGAAATCTCAGCCTTAATGGAAAAGGTGAGCCGCTGGGAATGCTGACTAATCTTCTATGATGAGAGGAGCTCTTGTTGGATTGTTCTGGGAAAGCACTGCCTGAAGAGTCAGATTTTTGGTCTGACAGTTGTATGTAGACGCTGGAGTTGTTGCTGAAGATAACACTTTTTCCAAAGAAGTAGTTACTAAATTTTGTTCAAAATACTTCATGTCAGCTATGATTAAAGTGGGAAAATATAACCTTTGAATTTACCTCCACTACAACAGAATGTGATATGAACAACTGCGAAATCTTATTTTTATGTAGTTCTGTGTAGTCCACATGTGATTTCCATCAGATTGAGGATGCTCCAGTGTCATATCCCAGTAGTGAAGAGATCGGCGATACCTATACCTTTCAAAAGATGCCTAGAAGTCAGGCATTCTTCAATTTAGCAGATTTTAAAAAAATGTTGTTTTTTTTTTCCACAAGGGAAATTTAGTAATAGATGGATTTTTAAAAATTATGTGAAGTGGCAAAAAGATTATTGTGTCTTATCAGTTGAACCTCTGCATATGAATGTAAAATCCTCAACATATTTGTATAATATAACTTTCAGAAAGGTGAAAATCAAGATTGGCAGGTAAAATACAGTGAACATGTGTCATTGATTTTATATAACTTATTAATTAATGAAGTAACCAGTTAAATGTCAATATTGGTTAACATTTAGAGGCTAAGATATTTGTAGGCAAGTTAATAAAAAAATATTAGGATAAGATTGCTGAGTTAGTTACATCTGTTTGATGTATAACACACTATAATCTTTAGGAGCTGTCTGTTCTGTTGAACAGAAATCTACCAGTTAGCAAGTAAGTTCATTATACCCATGGCCTTTAATCAGTAATGAGTAGCACATTCTTGTATACAATTTTTGCATGGTCTCTGTTCTCTCATGATACTGAAAGTATGTCCCATGCACTCTTTGACTTATTTCCACCTTTCACATACATTTTATGCATTGTTGCAAAAGGACTGTTGACTCAATTTGTTTCTGTATCTACAGAGCCTTTCTGTGACTTGTGGAATGAGCCCCCCATGTAGAGTTTACCATCTCCCTAGCTGGGTTACTGCCTACTTAGGGAGACAAGGGTGTTTTCTTGCTCACAGAACAGGGAAAAGCTGATGGCAGGCAGCTTCATTAGCGGAACACTTTCCCAATCAGCGCAGCTTTCCAAGTGCTCCAGAGCCTCACTTCAGTAAACAGATCAATAACATAGGCACAGAGCTTCTAGTTCTTACTTTTGAGTAAGATTCTGACCATTTCAGAGTGAGGCGCATATAGAGTCTTTGCCAGAAGGCTTATTAAATAAACATAAATTCTGTAACTCAGGAGTCAGGAGTCCAGGCGCTAGATTCAGAGAAATGAGATTTCCTCCATTGGTCTGCCTCATTAATTCTGTCTTCTTGGCCATCTACTTAATCTCTCAGGGCCTCAGTCTTCTTATGTGGGTTCTTGTGAAGCTTATAAAAGAGAATGGTTGAAAATGCTCACCATGGTGCCTTAGACATGGTTGTTGTGCAACAGTGGAAAAAAAACAATAAATAAATTATAATAACCAATTGTAGGTCAGATACTGCACTAGGTAGGTCTCAGACATTTAGGGATGATATGGCCTTACACCTGAAGATAAATGCTCCCATCAGGGAGAGCGATAGGTCTGTAATCAGCAACTATGACATTCAGTATGTGTTGCTATTAAAGATGATCTATAAAGGACTCTGGACACAGAGGTGTCCAAGAGAGGGAGGTATATTGAAGAATGTACCAGGAGATGACCTTTAGGCTGGGTTCTGAAAGAGTGAGAACAGGGTAGTAAGTCAGGGGCCAACAAGGGTTTTCTGTAAAGGGCCCAATAGTGATTATTTTTAGGCTATGTGGGCAATATGTCTCTCTTATTATGACTTATCTCTGCTCTCACAGCACAAAAATAGCCACGGACAATATATAAACAATTGGACATGGCTGTGGTCCAAGAAAACTCTATTTACAAAGTAATCAGGGGCTGGTAGATTTGGTCTGTGAACTTTAGTTGGTCAACTCCTAGCCTAGAGGATGAACTAAAGGGTATAGTCTGGGTTTTGCAGGTTATAGTCTGGCTGGGTGGAATGGTTTTGTAGTGACAGTGAAGCTATTTCAGTTTTACATGGTTGAGTTTTGTGAGCATATCTGCACTGCACTGTTTTGCTTTTCCAGGCATTGCTGTAGTCTATGGCGTTGATATTCTTAATTATTAAACTTATTTAATCTGAATTGAAACATTGTAGTGTACATAGTTGTTACAAGTCAGGGTACTTTAGCATTGTAAAAGAAATGGCTTAGAAGAATATGAAATATTACTACCAAAATATTCATATGTCTATACAGGTATACATGCATATGTAGGGGTAAATTCTGACCCTTAGAATTCTAAGGCCAGATTTTATTTTTAAAGATTTATTTATTTATGCATACAAGAGCTGGGGTACAGGCCAGATTCACAGGAGGTGAGAGGATCCACCAGAGACAGAGTGGGGAGCAGAACAGGCAGACTGACTGAAACACACTGCTGAGGGGAGCAGCGGGCAAGGCAGGAGAGGTCTACTGTGCCATGTGGGTCCCCTCCCTGGTTGGAGGCAGGGATCGAACTCATGCTGCAGTGGCTGCGGTCTGCCTCATAGTGTGTTGCCCAACTCACTGCACCACCAGGGAGGCCCTAAGGCCAGATTTTAAACGTACAATCTGGAAATGTAACAAGGGTCTTTTACCTGAAAGTGTAATATGTTCGTGTAAACTACTGGCCAGTGAGATTAAATAAAGCATTCCTTCTTACAACAGTCTTCAGTTTGACTCTGAGGAAAAACAATTAAAAATGCCTCTGTATACTCTGAAGAGACTCCATTTTATGGATGATTGCACCACTAAATAAGAAACCATTGCCTGTGAAATAATCTAATTGAATTCCTGGTGCTGTTGGTCAGCTTCATTGTTTTTCAAAAGAAAACTAGATTTAAGATAGATTGGCACTTCAGAATGGTTATTAAGCTCCTAAAGAGTTTTGCTATTGGCATCGTGGATATAAAACATTCGGAAAGCTAATAAAATGTTTGTGAACTCAGACTAATAACAAAACACATTAACATCTTTGACATGATTAGTAGTATCTTTATTCACTTGCTCTGTCACCAACCTGGAATTGTATGCTTATTCCTTTCAGCATCTTCACTACCACTCTGCTTTTCAAATCATTATTAACTTAGTCAGCTGCCTTTGTGCTTGAGATTCTATCCTTGGTTAGGATGACCTGTGAATTGCTGAAAGCATGCATTCTCAAATTTTTTGAAACTGTTACTATCTGCCAGTGGAAAGTGGTCTAGGTAGTACAATTGGTGAGGAACAAAAAAAATCATGCACAATGGATTTATCAAAGGGTTGTTCTTTGATCGATTTGTGGTGTATACAACAAAAGTATCTGGAATTGTAAATGATATTCCTGTAAAGAGAAAGAAAGAGCTTGGATTTTGGATCAGTTTGCAGTCCAGAAGGTTGTTCCTTGGAGTCACTTTTATAAAGCAACAGAAATGACCCCAGTGTAAGATGTTCAGTACAGAAAAGAAAGTGTAGAAGTGAAATGGGAAGGCAACTTACTGTCCCAGAGGGACAGTGATGATTTGGCGGATGCTGGTAGAAAGCCTAGGATAGAAGACTGCAGATGAATACAGTGTTAAAGGCTTGGCTTTTAATATTGATGGGCCTGAATGATTTTTCTCTCTTCTGTGGAGCCTTATCTGTGCATGTGTGTTTGGGGGAGGTAGGCAGGCATTGAGAGGAGCAAGATGGATGAGGCAAGGATAAGGAATTTCCAGGGAGACAATCAGATCATTTGTCAATAATAACCATTCTGTCCTCTCTTATAAATAGGTATTTATTACTTTCATTTTTTTCCCCTTATTTCAGAGGTAAATAACAGCTGAGTGAGCGCTTCCCCCTTCATCCCTGATAAGGAAATGTCTCTATGTTTTCACCACTAAGAAAAAATTGTTTTTGCTTTATGGTAAATATTCCTTATCAAATAAAGGGATCATTGTTCATGCAATCATTTGATTATTTACTGAGTGCTTCCAACATTGGAGTTGCTTGAAATATCCTTCTGAGTCTAGTTTACTAAGAGGTTTTAAATATGTTTATTTTAAATAGGGACTGAATGCTGACTTTTATCAAATATATTTTTTTACTTGTTTTGAAAGACTTAGAGTTCTCCTTTTTCATAAATTCCAGTATGTGATAAATTACATTACTACATCTTATATTTTAAACTAGTCCTATTCTTGCAATAAAAAAATGGGCATTGTCATCTTTAAAAAATGTTACCTTGGGTTTGACTTGTTAAATGTTATGAATTATTGTGTTATACTTATGTTAACTTTATCTTTTATTGTATTATAATTGACGTCTAACTTTATGTTAGTTTCAGGTGTACAGCATAACAATTCAATATATGCATGTATTGTAAAATGATCACGATATGTCTTGTTAACATCCACCACCACATCGTCACAATTTTTCCTCTTGAGACATCTTTTAAGATCTTTGCTCAGTAATTTTCAAATATATAGCATAGTATTATTAACTGTAGCTGCTGTGTACTATATTACATCCACAGAAATGAATTATTTTATACCTGAAAGTTTGTCTTCTGTTTACCTATTACCATTCCATTCACTCCCTGCCTTTGGCTCCGGGCAACCACAAGTGTACAATAAGGTCTCTGTATCTTCACATTTTGGAGCCCACATATAAGTGAGCTCATAAGATACTTGTCTTCCTCTGACTTGTTTCACTTAATCATCATCCCTCAAGTTCCCTCCATGGCATCGCAAATGCCAAAATTCCTTAATTTTTAAAGCTTGTATCTCATTGTGTGTATGCATTTGCCTCTTGCTGCATTTTTTAAAATTCATTCATCCATTAACTGGGGTTGCTTCCTTGTCTTGGTTGTAGTGAGCAATGTTGTGAAGGTGACAGTGCAGATAACTTTTGTAGTAGGAGTTTCACCTATTTCAGATAGAAACCCAGAAATGGACCGCTGAATCACATGGTCGTTCTACTTCTAAATTCTTGCACAATCTCCATAATGTTTTCTGTGGTGGCTGTGCCAGTTTACATGCCCGATAGTGCACAAAGACTCCCTTTTCCCCACACCTTCACCAACACTTCTTTTTTCTTGTCTTTCTGATAGTAATTCTAACAAGCGTGAGGAGGTGTCGCATTATGATTTGGCTCTACACTCCCCTGGTGTTTCATGACGCTGGCCACCTGCTCAGGTACTGTTGGCCTTCTGTAGGTCTTCCTTGGAAAACTTTATTCAGAAACTTTGCCCACTTTAAAATCACATTGTTTTGTTGTTGTTCTACTGAGTTGTATAACTTCTTTATATTTTTTGAATGTTAAGATATGATTTACAAACATTTCCTCTCATCTAGTTACCTTTTCATTTTGTCGATGATTTTCTTTGCTTTACAGAAGTTTTTAAGTTTGATATAGTCCCCCTCGTTTATTTTAACAGTAAGCCATAAAAGAAGAGAGAAAAAGAAAAATTGGACTTCATTAAAACTAAGAACCTCTATTAATCAGAAGACATAATTAGGAAAGTGAACAGGCAAGCCACAAATTGGGAAAAGATATTCTTAATACACATGTACCTGGCAAAGGACTCATGTCTGGTGTATATATCTAAATACCTCTAAATCAATAAGGAAAAGAAAATTAACTGAAGAGCACAGCAAAAAAGAATACTATAAACCCAGCAGAGTGGCTGCAATTAAAACACTCGATGTGTTGGTGAGATTGCAGAGCAACTGGAGTTGCTGATAGAAATGTATTTACACTGGTTCCAAGGAAAGGAATAAGAACAACAATAATAATAATAACAACAACAATAACAATAAAGACACACAAAAAAAACAAAAATGAAAAGACAAGGACAAATTGGGGACACTTGGTGGGGAGAGGGGAGGAGGAGGGTTAAGGACAGAAGGGAGCACGGGGGACTGAGGTGATGGTGCACTGGTGATATGGAGATGGGGAATACATGGGGATACAATTGATGTCAAATATATATAAATAAAGGAAAAAAATTTTTATATATATATATAAAAAACTGGTTCCACTTCTTTGAAAAACTATTTGTCAGTCTCTTAAAGCTAAATGTAGTCCTATCCAATGACCCAGCTACTTTTAGGAATTTTTCCAAGAGAACAGCGTGTACATATTCAACAGTAGGCATATGAACAGTTGTTTGCAACTTTACTCATAGTGACCCCAAACTGGAAATGGAGCAAATGTCCAACAACAGAAGAACACAAATGCCGACTGTGGTATATTCACGAAGGGAATGCTCTGTAACAATTAAAAGGAGGTGCTGATATAGACAGCAGCATGGCACTGCTCAAAAACATGCTGCTGAACAAGCGAACCAGACACAGAAGCTCATAGGCTGACTGTGTGATTTTATGCACGTGAAGTTAAAGACAGGTACCAGGTGAGGGGGGGTAACCAGAGAATGGTTATCATTGAGATGGAGAGAACACTAGCAGAGGCACAGGACCTGGGGTGACGGAAATATTTGTATCTTGATTTGGGTGATAGTTACAGAGTTTTCATAGATAAGTGAAAACATGTCTAACAGGTAAGAATGCACACTTCACGGTACATAAGCTGCACCTCAAAAGAGACCTAACAAAGACTACTTCTTTTGTTAGTATATCCCTGGCCAGGGACTTCAGGAACAATTATCGTCCCGATCGTGCTGGGAAGTATTTGGTACTTGTCCTGCTAGCATGACAGAAAACAAAACAGAACAGAACAAAGCAAATCCTAATGGCTATTGTTACCCTTTTAAAAAAACTTTTAATGTCCTTACATCATTGTTCATTTTTGGACAATATTTGATTTCTCCCCTCAGGTGTAGAACCCGAAACCTCCCACCACCACATCACCCATGAACAGTCACCATGGTCCCTTGTGCTCTTCACTCCCGTTTTGACCCCTTTCTCTTCCCTTCCTGTGCTGTATGCCTCAGATATATAGTTGCCTACAAGTTGGTTTTTTATTTTTCTCCTCCAACCCCTGTTTGGTTTCCCTATATTCCTCTTGTAAGCGATATCTTCCAATATTTTTCTTTCTCCTTCTGACTTATTTCACTGAGCATAATCCCTTCCCGCTCCCACCATGTTACTGGCAATGGTATGCGTTTATCTTTTTGTGTCCTGCAAAGAGTGGCATCAATTTCAAATGAACTCTTGGATGCTTTTAGAGAGAAAGCAAGGCATGGGGAGTTTTTTGTTTTTTTTTTTTAATCACATCTTGCACAAATAGAAGGTAAAAAGTACTCATTGACAGAGATCTCATAGCAGCTGGGAGACCGAATGCCAGCACATGTTGGAACCATAGAGAAGAGGCCAGGGAGCCAAACACAGAACAGTGCTGAATGCAAGGGCATGCAATAAGATTTCTGACACATGGAAGTACCTGAAAAGTATTAGCTACTCTTATGCAAGTCTTAGATTGTAGGTAATACAATAGCCTTTCTGTGCAACTGCTGAAGAATAGATTGGCCTTCTGTATATACTTACACTCCTTCTGTATATAGAGTATACATGTGTGATAGCTGTGGGAGGAGTGTACACGTGCACATGTGCACTAGGAAAAGGGAACTACCTTTGTGTCACTCTGGTGATCTCCTATGAGTAATCACTTCTGCTGGACTTTTGGGGGGATAAATAGCCAGTGGGCATCTCTACCACTTGTTAGCAAGTAGCCCGGTTAAGAGACAAGCACTTTTGCTGGAGAAGTCAGGGGCTCTAAGGAAAAACCGGTTCTGAGTCAAGTAGAATTAAAGGAGCGACAGGGTGGGGATGACTATCACTCGGAAGTGAGAGGAAAGATCAAGGAGCACAAATGAAGACTAATGGTTTCGTGCTAACCCAAAGCGCAGTTTCTAGCATTGCCTGAATAATATATAAACTTGTAATTAAGATGTGAGATGGTGCCCTGTGGGAAATATCCTTTTGGGCCAGAAGAATTCAGTATTTCTTGCAGTCATTAAAGGCAAATGATAAATCATCTTTTTACATTCTGTTGAAAGTAGAAGAGTGGTAACTTAAACCACAAACAAATTGCTGAGGTATTTAGAATGCAGAGCTGAGGCCATGGGGATGGTGCTTGGAGGGCAGAAATTCCAGACTCTTAGGAGTCGGTGGGATCCATCGGCTGAATCTGTAGCAAAACTCCAGAGAGTTCTGACTTCATGGTGTGGGTGTGGGGTAGAGGGTGAGAGACAACTGACTTGAACTTGGGGACATCTAGTTTTTATTATGAGACGTGGGTCTTAACACTTGCTGACTACCAATCTATATTCGGTGAACCTGGGTTTTAGGTCTGAGAACTTTGTGGTGAAGCTACCTTGACTGTGCAGTGACCGTGTGGCCACGGGTGTGTCCTGAACAGCAGCAGTCAGGGAGGTGCAAAGCGAACAGTGTACTAGTTGGGACTGGTGTCATAAAAATCAAGTGATGCCTCTTTTTCTACACAAGGAACCAAAGTAAATTGTCCAAAGTCACACAACCAGCTAGTAGTAGGGAAGAGTTTGCATGCAGATTTCCTACTGGTCCTGTCTGTTTTGCACAAGACCGCACAAAGGGATGATTTCTACAGGATACCTGTTCAGGGTTGTATCAAGAAGCAAAGGCAATCCATATCCCTCTGGTTTCTTTTAGGGTGGCAAATAAACATTATATTACATAGATTGCAGCAAAACTCCAGAGAGTTATGACTTCACGTATTACATGAGAAAAAAGCCAAAATGATATTTAATTATACCATCTGATCCTCCTATAGATATGGGACAGACCTAGTAAAATTATGTAACTTGTGATATGGCAACTTAAATAGCTTAGTTGAGATGAGGGAAGTTGGAGAAAGAAAGGGGAAAGAAGTTTAAGTTTACTAGGAAAGGCATATTTTAATTTTTGCCTTCTCCAGTGACTAAATAGGAGGTTAATTTATGTTTGCCAAGGATAGTGAGGGAGACAGCCTTATGGAGAGAAGTTTACATGTAAATGTCTTTTTCAGAAGGAACCTCTACCCAGTCTTCAGAGGTACCTCCATGAAATCAACCTTATATCAAAAAGACATATTGACATGGGATATTTTTGTTTCCCTATAATACTGATCATTTCACCATCCAAAGACTTTTTCAGTGCTTCTTAGCTTCTAATAGATGGTGAGATGCTATATGGCTGGAGAGAATTACAGACACTTTCTTTTAAGCCTGTAAGTTTAGGAGATACCTTTTGTTGATTTCAATGAGATACATTTTATTGTATCATCAGTAAGGAAGAACATGGAAGACTTTCTGCCTTCATTTTGTTGGCCTGAAAATGTCTTTATATTACCTTCATTCTTTCGTGGTTGCTGTTGCACTTAAAATTTTGGAATGAGAACCCCTTTTTTAAATATTTAGGAAATGTTATTGAATTATTTCCTCTGGTTGTGTTGTTCCTATTGAGAAGTCTGTTGTTAGTCTAATTAGTAAGCCACTGTAAATTTTGATTGTTCTTCTCTGATCTTTCCACTGTTTTGTCCTCGGTTTCTTGTGGCTTCATCATGAAGGTTAACATGTACATGTGGCTGTGTAAGTTGCCAGGCTTTGGTTGCATTTTGGCTCTGCCATTCCAACTATATAACTTTTGACAAATTTCTCAATTTCCATCTTTTTGCTAATCTGGAAAATGAAGATAATGACTTCACATTCTTCACTGGACTAGTGTCACGGTAAAATGAGATTTAAAATAATTGAAATGAGCACTAGTGTAATCTCTAGAAAATAGTTATTTTATTGAATCCTCCTCTAAATCTAAGGCTAAGGATTATTATTTCTTCACAGGGTTGCCAAAAACTGCAAATAAAATGCAGTACTCCCAGTTAAATTTGCATTTCACTAAAACAATTATGTGATATCTCATATTTCTATTTGTATTACTAATAGTACATATGACTTGGACTTAAAAAAAAATGTCCCTAGATTTCAGATGGAAAATGAAGCTTGGAGGATTTGAGTAATTTGTCAAACTCACATGATTAGCCAGAAATGTAATAGACATGAAGCTCAGGTGGGTGTATCTTAGCCCCGATTCCTTCTATTCTTCCTTATCCCTCACCGATGGCATCATGTGGGACCAAGGAATTTCTCGGGAAGGACTAATTACCTTCCCTTCTAAAAACTGATGATGGAGTTGCGGAAACATGTTTAGGTAAGAAAAATTGTATGGTGCTACAGTTACTATGTGCTGTATTAATGACTGGCATTCTGGCAGAAATCTTTTACCTTCCTAGCTAAATTTGGGAGCAAATCCATGGATTGCTCTATGGGGTTTGTAGCAGAACTTGCAAATTTGTTAAGCAATATTCCCTTTTGACTCTTTCTTTTGGAAATATCCCTAGATCCTACAGCTACTAAAGATATATATCTCAAATTACTCAGATAAGCTGAGCCCTGGTCTGTTGTTGAGAAAATATGATGAATGACAAAAGCCAATGCTTGGTCCATGTCAGGAGGCCTTGTATGTGCTTTCTCTTGCTTAGGCACAAAAGTCAAATGGTTTTACTTCAAAATAAATATATTGTGATCTTTTTCTGTACTTCACAGTTGAAAATGAAAAGCTTGTTGTGTCACCATTGAAAATATTTCCCTTCGGCATTTTTTTATTTTTTTTTTTACTTTGATTTTGGTTCCTGTGGAGTTCCCACCACCATTTCACCAGTGCACTACCACCTCAGTCCCTTGTGCTCTTTCCACCCTCAACCCATTCCCTACCCCCTTCTCACAAAGTGTCCCTGATTCGTTCTTGTCTTTTTGTTTTTGTTGTGTTTTGTTTTTTTTTTATTGCTGTTATTGTTATTATTCTTTTCCTTGGTCGCTTATTTAGTTCCCTTATATTCTTTCTAGGGGTGAGACCATCCGGTATTTTTCTTTTGCCTTTTGACTTATTTTGCTCCTTTCAGCATTCTTTTAAGAAAAATTACCAAGGAGGGTGAATTTTCTGTTTATTTTTTTCTATTGAGGCAACATTGGTTTACATCATTGTTAATTTGCTGTTAACGTTTAGTATGGCTCCTCCATACCAAAGCACAGGAGGGCGAATGTTTGAAACAAATGAAATCTGTTAAGATGATTGTGGAGTGAGAAGGTGTAAGAGATGAATAATGAGAATAACAAGAATGTGCACTGCTTTGGCATTTTCTAATTACTTGGCAATCAGCTACACTGCCTGTTTAGAAATTTGTTCTTTTTCTAAGATGGTGGAGGCTACCTGGGTTGCTGCTTTTGTCAGATTGTCAGTAGCAAACACTGCAAATACCTGAGACGTATTCACAGAATAAGGTTTTGCTCTGCACCCACGACAGTGTGAGCATGAGGGGCTGCTGGATTAAAGCAGATCAAACTTGACTCCTGCCCACTTACAACTATTTGGTGAGCCAGGGAGCCAGTACTCAAGGTAGTGTACGGTCACTACTACGTTCAGAACATGAGCTCGTTTTCTAACTCCTTTTCTCAGGTGAATTTAAACTGATGCTTAAATGCATATTGCTGCCACCTCACTGCAGTTTGTTATCCATTTTATAAACTGACAAAATGACCAAGTTAAGGCAATTTTACCATTTAAAATATGAGAGAATTTAAAAAGGTTTGTCAGGCCAAATTTAAGAATATTGATGAAAGGTCAACCTTTAGTTATAACTGTTAATTATGAATTTAAAAATACACAGTGACATAAATTTAGAAATATTGCTTTGTTCTAGGCTCATATTTTTAAATATACTTTCACTTCTAACTTATTATTGAAGATACCACTTTTTTAAATCCAAGTATGATACTATCAATAGTCGTTTCATCTCATCCTAAATTCTCATTTAAGTAACATTCAGAAAACTGTTGTCAAAAAGTTATTCTCATTGTTGACTTGAGATATGTATAACAACTCATTGTGTTGTTTTTTAAGTAACCTTTTAGTCTTATTTTAATGTAAATTGTGTTAATTATTTTCCCTTCTTAAAATTAATTCTGTCAGTTGCCCTCTGTTATGTGTAGTAATACTCTAAAACAGTGTTACTTAAACTAACACTGACTGGAGTGAGACCAGGGCAGTGTACAGAAGCTGTAATGCTTACCAAATATTTTATTTCTTTTCCTACTCTTCCCCAAACCCCTTGCAATGAGATGAGAGTCAGTGAGAATCCTGGTTGGTGCAACATGAGAGGCAGTGATTGTGTCTCTTCCTAGTCAAGTCAGGGAAAAGTCCATGTGCTGGTTTTCGTTCCATTGTTGATCAGAGACACAGTACACATGATAAAAATGGCAGGGCTTCTGCTCTCCTGGATTCCTGTGTGACTATGTGGAACAGAGGATTAATACATGTGTGTACTGTACATTGCATGTTCATAAATTAGGTGCTAATTTATGACAGCATCCATGCCAACCCTCATAAGGATATGTTTTTGCTAAAAAAATAAAATGAAATGAAACAATAGAGAGTAAATTCCTACTATACGGCCTATTGTTCAAGCACTAAGAAGAAGTCACTCCCTTTTTAGTAAGGAATAGTTTGAAAATATACTTTCTATCTGACATAAATAGTCTATCTGTAGCAGAGACAAGCTGGCTGTTTCTTTAAAGATCCCCACCTCCATTACCATCCTTTAACTTTGTAATTCATTTTCATTGCAGTCTATTAAATTGTGTGACACTGATACCATTCTCAGCATGTCCACTATCTTTCATGTGGCGAATAACATCAATAGCTATATTATCATTTAGAGCAGATTTAATTTTGGAATCTGAAAAATAATGGTTGCTTGTACTGAAACCTACCATTTTCTCAGGAGGGCTCTATAAATATTTACCAGCTTCACCAAAGCTCAGAATTTAATGGCTAAATGCAGAATAATTAAAATGGACATAGATTTAGTACTTTATGTGTGAAAGATATTGTGGAGTCAGATAATAGTCCCTGCCCATAACAGCTGGATCTCATTCCACCTCCAAGTGTTTACTAATAGTTCCTACCAAGACTTCTCCTGTGTGTCCATAAAGCCCCAGTCACCATGGGGTGCCACACTCCAGCTCTTGCGTTAGCTCTCTCTGGCCTACACAGCTGCTAGAAGGGAGGAAACCACCCCTGCCACTGCCCATCAGGAGGGCAGCTGTATGAGTCCCAGGGATGGTCTTGGAATCTCCAAAATCTGTAACACTCCATGTTTTCAGAGGCAGGAAGGCCTTTCTCTCTATGGACTCACTGTGTCACTGGGTCTTGCAGTCTCTTTGCTGATTTTGAAAATTGTCACAGGGAAATCTCTAAAGTGCATTCTCCATTGTAATCTTCAGTCGCCTAATAATAAGGGGGCAAATCCAAGAATCCTTCAATTATAAAAAAATCTGATATGCTTTCATCCATTATCACCATATAATGTGGGGTGTGTGTGTCTGTGTGTGTTTGGAAGATGTCAGCAGAAGTTGTTCCCATTATAACTAAAACCTAGTCTGTATGTAGTTTTGCCCTCTGTAACTTGCTTTTTATTCTATACAACATTATAATCCTATCAGAGAGACAGAATGTTTGAAAAAGAATGCACTGGGTCTTTGAAGCCAAATCAAATACATAGTTTGTAGGACACTAAAAGAAGAGGTTTACTTAAAAAAAAAAAAACACTCCTGTGAAAAGGTAAGATAACTTATCTATCCACCACCAGATGAACAAATATGTAGAATGGGGCATTACATACATACAGTGAAATAGTATTTAATATTAAGGAGTAAAATTATGATATGTGCTACAACATGGGTAAATCTTCAAGGCACTGTGTAAAATGAATAATCAGACACAAAAAGGACAAATATTATATGATTCCCTTACATGAGGTTCCTAAATTGGCAAATGAATGAAGGCAAGAAGTAGAATGGACATTATGGAGACTAAGGGATAGGGGAAATGCAGGATTTTTTTTTAATGGATACAGAGTTTGGGATGATGAGGAAATTCTGGTAGTAGATAGCAGTGTAGTGGTGATGGTTGCAATAGCATTGAGAACGTCTTTAATGCTGCTGAATGTTTGCACTTAAAAATAGGTAAAGTTGTAAAGTTTATGTTGTATTTTACCCTCTTGTCTCCCCCCCAAAAGAAAAATAACTCTGCAAAGATTCTAAGAATATATACATTCTAATAGGAGGTAAATGGGGGACTTGAAGAGTACTACTTTGGTTTTGCTAGATACACTGTTTGGGGACAGGAAGGTAATCCTGTCACTTAGTTGCTACAATGTCTATTACAGGGTAAATATAGCCAGACTCATGGAGTACTAACTGAATTGAATTAGATCATGGCCCCAGGATTTTTCAATTTAATTTGCCCTTGGAAAAGAAGAATAAGTGGATTTCCTGATTAAACACAGGGAAGTGCTTTTAAAGAGGTCTTTTCTTGGAACACTTGGTATAGAATCGCCTGTGTGACTGCAGGCAAGTTACTTGAAACACTTGGGACAGAGCCAGGCAAGGCAATAAGAGAGAAGTGGTAAGCTGAGGGGTGAGTGATCAGAATTCAATCTGATGTACGGCTCTGGCAAAGGGATGTTCAAAGGTTAATAGCACAAAGATATTGGCTTTGAAAAAGAACATTCTTTGAAGGAATCCAAAAGGACACAGGAACAAACTTGATTGGAATTGATTGTACAGAATCTCTACTGTGTAAAAAGAGGAGACAAGTGGAAAGTCCTGAAGATGGATAATATTTCCCTTTCAATGCAGGAAAATACAAGTGACAAAAGCAGCCAGTGTTGATAAGACTGAATTTTTCTGAACACTTATTCAAAAGACTTTCTGGCACAAAAAGGCTTTGCTAACGATATGTCTACATGCAGAGAAGGGGGATTGTGTTTCTGGGGAGTCATATTCTTAGGGGAACATACCCAGATTTTGTACTATAGACAAACTTTACTTTTATAATGGGAATTCAATCAAATACGTTTTTTAAGATCATTTCTTAAAAACAATGTATAATATATTCTCAATTTACTGAAAAGTCAAACAATGACTGAATTACATAGAACTAAAATGAGAAGTTCTGAATGGGGCCGAGGGAGAAGGGAAAGTCAGCACACCTAGTACAGGAATCTGCACATGTACACACAGCACAGGCAGCACATAGACACTGTAACTCCTGCTCTGCACTGAGATTCCTGCCTTGACAGTGCCTGGATGAGAGTCAGACCTCATGAGAAACTGACCAGGATCAGCAGGCCGGCATGTACCAGCGTCCAGATACCTAGGGAGCTGCGAACAGTTCTAGAGGCTGAATGTGACAAATAGCAGAAACATCAGCTGGGACAGGCAGTTCTGATGGGCTGTTTGCTCATGACTATCTTTGTTTAATTCAATATAGAAAGGCCAGTTCGAGATTGCTGAATGGTTTGTTCAAGGTGTTATAGTCACCATCTTTTAGATCACTGGCCATCTGTAAAAGAAAAGCACAACTTTAGACATTCAATTCCTGCCTTGCTTATTTGCTTTAGCAATGACAGGTAGCACCAAGAACCCGGTCCATTCTGGTATCATTCCTCACCCTTCCAAACGGATCCACTGCGAAGGTTAGGAGTGTATCATACCTCCCGGATGGTTCTTTTGTATTTGCACATGTGCGAGTATGTACATAGCTTTAATGATTTTTTTTCATATGAGTGGGTAATAGTCTTTTTCTGAAATCTGCTTTTTCTTGGTGTTGCTGAAAGCAGTGGAAGGACTAAAATAAAGGGAAAAAATAGGAGCAGAGACCTTATATAATCTATACATCTAAGCCAGTGTTAGTATATTGAGAACTTGCCTGCATTACTTAGATATTTAAAGGAGCAGGATTCTACAAGGTGATTTTTCAAGTTATTCAAGTGTAAGGTGTGCAAGTTTATCAGACTATCTAGTAATAGGAAAAATGACACACATTTCACTTGAAATATTCTCACTTCTGCAGAGTCACATCTTTGTATGGGCGTATTGAAAGTGCAGGCAACTTACCTGTCTTATTTTGGTGGATACTTTAAAAAATTAACACCTTTTGAATATGTGTTAAATTTTGCATTTTTCCTTCATCTTCTGTTCATTAAAGTGAGGAATCATGGCTAGTTGAATTAATTATCCAAACTAGAACATGCAAAACATTAAAGCTAGATATTTTGGAGATCTAAAACCTGAACACAGATTAGCTACAGAATTCTCATTGAAGTCATACCCTTAAGTTAGAGATTAGTTGTGTATATGGTGTTATGGGTAAGGAAGAGGGGAGAGTTACCTGATGAAGTATCTTCTAATTACTGAGTTTAGATTTTCAAGTTTTGCTAACTTTATAGATATTTGCATTTCACTTGCAAAAATCATGTGCTTTAGGTAATTAGTGTTCTGTTTGCACAAAGTAGTCTTTTCTTTGGATATTTTATTTATAGACAGAGGCTCACACCCTGGAGTATTGCCCCATTTTCTCTCTGTCCCCGCTTGTCAGTCTTTAACTAGAGTTAAAAAGACTTACTAGGGGTTGGGTGGAGGCTCAAGTGGATTTGGGACCTGGCCTCTTCCTGGAACCCTATCACTTGCATTTGATGTTCAAGAATCTTCTCAGTCTGGCAGTGAATGAATGTAAATTCTCTGTGTTCTATTTCCTGTTCCCAATACAGGTTTTTGCCAAGTGAAAGTGCCCTCTCCCCCTATTTTAAGCAAGCGTTTTCTGCTAATAATGATGTGTATAGTTATTTAAAAAAATTTTTAAGACTGATCTTCTCGACCAGCATTTGCTGAATGCTTCCTTTGTGTAAAACACACAGCATGTATTTTAAGTAGCTTCTGATTAGGGATGAATGCATACCTATACTCCTCAGCTTTTGAGCAGAATAAAATAAATAAAGCTGTTTAAATTTGGCCTATGATTGTCCTTTAGTCAACTACCTATAATCAAGGGAGGTTATTCTTGATGTACGGGCTTAGAAACTTCAGTTTAGAAGGTCAGACTAAGAGGCAGAGCAAGCAAATAAGTCTGTTATGATCTGTGCACATGGAGTTTTACAGTTTCCAAAATGCATCTCCTGGCTTGAATTTTTGTGAGCTACAGTTTAAAGGATGACAGAGAAACTAACTTGGATGATGAGATGGAGACTGTTTTAACCAAGTAGGTTCTTAAATGTCTGAAAATGCAAATTGCTACTGCATTTGTTAATGAGGTTGCTATTTTTGAAGACACACACTAATACAGTCAATCTGTTTCATAGTACAAGGTGACTTATGTTATGCTTCCTCTTCATTTTCTTATTCACACTTTCCATTTAAACATTGCTTTTTTCCCTCTTTTTCTTCTGATAGCATCTACTTAGATACTGCAACTGGTCTGTCAAGCTCAGATTAGGAAATGTGCTCGTTTTCTCTAAACTCGTTATTTATGAAGAGATTTCAGGAATCTTTGTTGGATTCTTAGAGGTCAGTGTCAGCCTTATTTATGTTCAGAATGATTCATGTTTATATTGAGAACACTGTAGTGGGATTTAGGAGATTTAGGTGGCAAAGCCCATGTTCATTGGGTGCACTAAACAGGTGATTTGTTCTTTCTGGGCTGCAGTCTTTTTGGGCTAACAAATTGGTGGGGCAGTAAAAAAATAAATTGCCGTCAGCCCTATGCAGTGAATTTACAACATTTATCAAAATTATAAATACATATAATTTTAGATTAATCCTATTTCTGAGAATTCATCCTTTGGACTGTGAGGTGACATTGTAAAAAGATATTAATTACTATTTGGCATTATTAGGAATTTAGAAGAGACTCAAGGGGATTGGGTAAATAAAGTTTGGTACATCAATACTACAGGATATTGTATATGGGAAAAAGAGGAATGGCGCCAATATTAACATGAAATAGTGTTCAAGATACATTTTTAAATGAGAAAGCAAAGTTCAGATAAATGTGCATAATGTGCAGTCTTTTTAACATTGATCATAATGCTGTAGTGAAATGTTGGAAGGACCCACAAAAAGCTAATTGAGAACCAAAGTCATCTGTTTCTATTATTCCAGACACTGAGAATGGAAACCACACCTCCCTGCTTACGTTAACCTGAGTTTGCTTTTCCACTCTCCCTTGTGCTAGCTTTCCTTTTCTGAAACACAAGCGTCACATCCAAGCAAATGACTTAATTGTTCAGGAATTTCTCCAGACACTCTTTGTTGTTAAACATCAACAATTTGTGCCTTAAGAGCCATTCAATCCTTTGGTCGCAATATCATGTGAATGCATTATTTACTTAAAAATTAAATGAAATAAAATTAAAGCATACTTTGAATAAACATAAAACAGGTTAATTATTAAATTTACTTTCAGTGCTTTAGAATCTTTTACAATTTCATAATGTTACTAATAAAGTGATTTCCCAAATTGGTGCATTTTGGAATGCACCAGTTCATTTACCTATTGTCACAGGAGAGATTTCAAATATGCAGTTCATTGATTCATTGGTGTTTCTACTGTTGATTTCAATTAACATATGTCAGAGCTAAAAATACTAATAGTCCAGGACTATTTGACAGGAAGGCTTTCAACAGTGTGACTGTGGTTTTAATTGGAAAACCAATTACTTAAAAACTATTCTGCTCTTGCCCTTTAGCATGATTTATATCAAGAGATGCCCATATTTTTGGAAGGTTATAGTGATTATGATGATTTGTGACTGGCAGGAAATCCAGGTGTTCCAAGGTGAATTGCATCTAACTTGAAAGAACTTGGAAGGAATGCTCTGGCCTCAGGAGACTGAAATTTAAGAGCCCATTGTTGAAGCTGAAGAGTTAAAGTAATATTTAAAAAAAAAATGTTTTTGGCAAAAAAGAAAAAAGTACAAAAGTGTGTAGAAGCAGTGAGAATGAATAGCAAATCTGACTTAGGCAGGCTTTTGTAGGATTATCATTTTACCTTTTTAGGAATAATAATGGTTGGAGGGAAGGAGCTAATTTATAGGAGTAGAAGGAGACACTGGGGGAGGGGAAGGGTGGAGGAGAAGATAATTAATATCTTGTGAAGATATGTGGCACTTGAGCACTTTGGAAGAGAAAACCTGAGTTTCTTTCTTCTTGTAATCTGTGGGCTCTAAGGAGGAGAGATTAGTTGTAGAGGAGAGATTAGTTGTAGATAATTGAAAATAAATCCTGGATCACTTACATTTTATTCCTAAGTATAGTACCTCCATTTAATAGTATTTAATCTGAGTCTAGAAAGAAGTGATTAATTTTCAAAGTGTGGTAACATAGATTTTGTTTTTGCATAATAGCACTGTTATGTTTGAATGGCATTTGCAATTTACCAGAGCCTCTCAAATACAGGCTTGTTCCTCATATTATTCTCTATTCCTTATGTATGGCACAATGAAGAAAGACTAGATTGCTTCTTTCTCTCATTGGAGTTTATTTTTTCTTTCATTTCATTAATGTTATTGATACATACATCATTTCTTATCACTCACTATTAACCTCAATTACATATTCAAGAGCATTTTTAAAACTGGTGTCCATCTGTTGAACAGAATCTCACTTGGCTGCATCAATTTAATTCTTAGCGTATGAGCCTTTTTCATCACTCATTTTTTTTTCTCTACAAATTGACAAAAGCCGACATTTTCTATATTGGTATAGGGGATTATTTCTAAATTATTTCTAAAATTTCTAAAACTCAGTATTAAATTTTCCTTTGTGGTTAGACAAGTGGCTGGATCGAAGTTCCGTTTACCCTGCCATGGATTCTGATGAAAAGGTGGAGCTCTAGGTACCAGCCTTAGAAGAAAGATCGCCACTGCGGGCGGTGTGCGCATGCCTGGAGAGCGGGTGAGGCACCTGGTAAGAGTGAGGCGCAGGAAGGCCCTGGCAGAGCACACAGGGTGAATTTGAATGTGGTCCCGGGTCTGTTGACCAGCTCTGTTTCCTCCCCAGCCCCAAGGAAACACATCTGTGTCTCTGAGCAGAAGAGAGGTTGGTGAAAGCAGCAAAGTATGTGTTACTGATCACTTTCAGCTCGATCCTTGGGACATCCTAGGAAGAAAGAGCAAGTGTCCTGTACACAATCCCGGTTCTACATCCATAGTAGTGACTAAAAACTGAAGTAGTATGTGGGGGGTGGTGAAGAGTGTTGAATCTTCAGGTTTATAATAGGGCTCCCTGGTGTCTCAGGAAATATAAAATCCTGCTTTGGCAGGTGAGAGCTTAGAGGAAATTAGTTGAGAATTTAACTAATTAGTTAAGATGGATTTACTGTCAAAAAAAATTCTTTTGGTGACATTCATTTCTTCAGGTGGGATGTAGTTGGACTGATTTACAGTGGCCTGAAAATCTATCAGAGATTTCTAAATAGGAATTGTTGACTAAGTGAATTTTGCCAGTGTGATAACCTAATTAAAGCTCTCTTTAGGACACCACATTCTACAGTTTTAATGGTTTATCAGTCTTCTCCAAACAAGAATTGTCACTCATTCTCAGTAAAAATAGTGTGAAATCCCAAGTAGTTACAGAAGAGTAATGTGGCTTCTTAAGGGAGCACTTAGAGGTGAGTTAAATTCACTAGACCTGATGCAGCTGGTATATCCACAGCGTACAGGAGTTCGCGCTGAGCTGCAGTGAGTGATCATGAAGGGTCTATAGCAATGGAGGCTGATTGTGGCTTTCTCAAGGGTAGACATGGCAATCCCTGTTAAAATAGCTTACAAATCTTTAAAGATGGAAAGGGTGTGGTGTCTGTTTTATCACAGACCTTTCTCACTTTGTTACAGGGCAGGGAGAGGAGCACAGTTGGGCGCCAAATCTGTTACAGGGCAGGGAGAGGAGCACCCAGAACCCCCAAGCCTGCCCTTTCTGAATGGGTTCTGCCATCCGCCGCATCAAGACAAACATATAAAACTTTTAATGGAAAGGAACTTTAATACAACTAGGGTACAATACAGAAAGAACAAAGAATATAGTTACTAAGTTAAGCATCCAAAGTTACCCATTTTTTTGAGGGTAAAAGTTTAGCCAAATAGGATTGGCCTAAAGCAAGGCCCAAAAACCTGGCACACATCTAAAGGACCTTTCAGAAGAGACCCATAGAAAAGGGTCAGAAAGAGTCAGACAAATCTGGGAGGAAAAGA
>JAGFMF010011668.1:12120690-12141663 GCA_019455555.1 Galemys pyrenaicus | reverse complement strand
CGTGCCTCCTCCAGGTCTCCTTGCTGTTCTCCATCTTCCCTTCTTCTCTTCTCTCTTCTCTGCAAAAATCTTCTTATCCTCAGCTCCACCCACTTAGGGCAAAACCAAAATTTTGAAAACTTCCCCTTTTCCTGGAACCACCCTGTTACAACTTCACAACTGAAGTTCTCAGCTGTTAAAAAAGAGACACTTAACTTTATATTCATGGGCAAAAGTTTTCAGGGTTCCAAATGTTTGATGAACTACTGGATAGCTGTTGGCCCCATAGGGTTTCTCCCCACCCTGTGAGAGGTGAAACATGATAAAAGGCTTATATTTGCTGCCCCTTCCTTGTGTTCAAAACATTTCTCTTCCCTAGAATCAAGGTTTTGTATTGACTGCTTTAGGTTTCTCCATGCTTGAAACTAGGATGCAGGCTGGATGATAGCGGGAGATTTATTGCAGGGCTGTAAGTCTAGTATTTTACAAATAAACAGCAAAGTTGATACATTCTGAACCCACAGGATCCAGAGGATCCTTATTCTGTGATAGGCAGGGGTTTTCAATTTTGGTCATTTGGTTCCAAGATTCATGTCCTTCTATGGCTGGTAAAAACAAGTCTACTCCAACTGATGTTTTTATTATTCCATATTACGTATGGAAGCTGAGAAATGATTGTCAAGATAAAAAATAAAAAGTTGGACCAAAACTGATCTACTTATGAAGTCTTAGTCTTTCTTATCTTGAAACAATCCTTCCCCTCTCATTTATTCATTCCTTTAATAAGTATTACTTGAGTATCGGTGATGTGGAGATGTTGTATGCTGTGGGGGGGAGGTATCTGTTGGAGGTGTGTTTACAGTTGGAAATAAAGGAGATTTGGTTTCTGCTCCTGGGGCTTTCAGCCATTAAGGGAGGCCTATGGGGGACTTGAAAAGGGCATGCTTAGCATGTTTGGGGTGCACTGGCTTAAATTAGTTTAGCTCTACATGTCTAAAGCTAATTCTTTTCCCCATCACCCCATTATTGGCTCCCTCTGCTTTATTATGTTCTATTATGTCAGGTCTGTTTCTCAGGGTGTAAAATATTATAGCCATCTTTGATTTCTTCCTTTATCCCACCACAGTAGTGCATAAGTTATTACACATGTCCATTTTTTAAAAACAGAAATCTTCAGTCAACAAATAATTTGGTATCTCATGCCCTCCTGTCATCCTTTCTCCTGGCATGATGGTCACACTTACTGATTCATTTAGTGAACCAAGTACAGCAGAAGTGGTGAGATGATGCTTTCAAGAATATGTTGTCAGTTTCAAAATGTTGGCTACTTTGTTACACAGCAATTAACTAGTACCTCTGTGAAATAGGAAATCTTATTTCCTTTTCCCACTTAGAAGAATGAAATTTAGTTGAGTCATGTGTTCAAGATTACTTGGAGGCAGTGCATGGCTTTGAGTTTAGGATTGTCTATGTCATAAGAACAAGAAGTCACATTTATTCAGTCTATATATTACAGGTTCTGTTTTGAACACTTTGCAGTGTTGATTCATTTGATGTCTACAACAAGGTTATGATGGTTCTGCCTGCAGATCACCCAAGATTTGGCCCCAACCTCTCTGTCTAGCTAGACTTCCCATAAAGAATTTGTTCAAAGGCCTTGTGTCGCCAAAAGGCCTAATGTTTTACAACTGCTCATCCCTTACTCAGATGCCTATTCCCAAATGCCTTTCCTATATTGTTCTCCTTTTGAAACACCCAGCTCAAATTTCAACTTAAAGGTAAAATCTAACCCAAGTTATTTCTTCTTGTTATGAATTTCTTCATTGATTATTTCTGTACCTTTTTTTAGCAACAAAAATCTGGCCTGATGACAAGGTTTTGCTATTGTTTGAATATTAGTTTAAATCTTTTATTATCTTCGGTGTATCTCTCCAATGAGCTCTTAATCCTTTAAGGTTATATCTGTCTTAATAGTTTTGTGCCAATAGTATCTAACCAAGTAATATTGATTGGTTTGAGTCAATTGTGATGATTAATAATTTGATATTGATTGAGGTTCCAAAATAAGACATAATACAATTTAAATTTAATTAATTTTGGATCATTTTAGTGTTCAAAGGCATTGTTTTTTTGGGTATTAAAATGTTGTTTGTAAAAAAGTAAGGGAATGATTTCTGTGCTACTGTTTTTGAATATTTCCCTCCTTGCCTATACTGACATTTACATATTCCACAGGTCAACATATTTTATTTTCCTATGTGTGTTTCCTAATATTAGCTTTTAAGAATCTTGCTTTATTATTTCATAGAAGTTTTGTTTTTAAATTTTTATTCTCAAAAAAAATAAATAAATTTTTATTCTCAGACACTGATTTTAAGGGCAACTATAAGGAGTTTTTCTGGAATCAGATAGACCTGGTCAAATTCTTACTCTGTGGCTTACTAGCCGTGTGACCTTGGTCCAGTTACCCACTGCTTTCAGTTTCCTCTAGAATGTAACAGATGACACAAGGCCCAACTCATAGGGCTGGTGGACACTTAAGTGAAAAAAAAAAACAAAAACAAAAACAAATGAAGTATTTAGCAAAGTGTCTACCACAGAGAGAGCTCATTAAGAGAGGGCAGATGTGAGTATTTAAATTACTCTGGAGAAATGATGAGAGCAGCCCCATTCTCTGCCTGCCTCCTACAGTAGATTCCCTTTTTCTGTTTGCTGAAGTCACTAGGTTGAGATGAGGGAGAGAAGAATGACCTACACCCGAGTCTTCTTGTTCTACTTTACTTCCTTTGAGATGGTGGGGCGGAGAAGGCATCCCCAGCAGGGCTCTTAGGTGGAGCTTTTGCTCACCTGGTTCAGCCCTGCCATTCCCAGGCAGCCAGAGGCTGAGCGAACCCTTCAGAACATGGACTGCCACGTTCCCTCCAGAGCCACCCGGTGGCTCAGTGCACCCGGAAGTGTGGCATCCTGCACACTGCTTTCCACAGGGTAGAATCCAGAGGGAGCTTGAGGGGCATTTAAACTCTTGTATAACTCTGAGCTATAAAATGCTTCTGAAAATCCCTTGACTTTTCACTCCATCTCCCCCTCATTGTGGGGTATAAAGGAACTGGAAATCTGTTTGGAAAAGGTAATATTTATCCTCACAAAAGGCAAAGTTGCTGGACAAACAAGACTTAAATGGTAGTACTGTTTATTTGACAGGTATAGTGAGTTGGGCACTGTGTTAGCTATTAGGTCAGAGAAGAAAGCCTATTTGCTGCTTTCAAGATGTTTATAGTCTGGCCAGGAAGTCAAGAATAAATTGGCAGTCAAAACAGAAAGGTCAAGTTTAATGGTAGCAATTAGGTAGGCATTTAGCAGATGACAACACTGGAGAGGTCACAGGAGAGAGCAGAATAAGAGTTAGGTGTGAAAGAGAAATAACTGCTGTTACTTTGAGGAGACAGAGACTGCTGTGACCTGCAGTAGGCTTGAGGGCCTGAAGAATCAGCACTTGAGATAGACAAAGGAGAGCATTTCCCTGCTGCTGATGGCAGCAGGACAGGGATCTGCTCGGAGTTTTCAAAACCCTGGGGTGGGTGACCTGGATGTCAGTTTTGGACCTGATGGGAAAGCTCTGACAGCTTGTTGGTCTCTGTCCTCTTCTGGGTTTCTCTTTCCCTGGCACTGGAGGGGATGGCACCAGGCAATGGACAAATCCCTTCCCATCTTCACATCTCTGCTTGTCTAATTTCCTCAGTTGGGACACATTTAGATGATGGATACGCGAATGGGTCACCTCAGCATTTGGAAAATACTGCTTTCTTTTCATGCCAGAAGCAAGCCGTGTAGGAGAAGACACTGTCACCTCCTGATGTGGCCATGTTGGGTATGTCTTGTGCAAGGAAGTTTCCCTTTATTCTCTTGCAGATGCTTTCCATGTATTTCCTCCTACTTGTTAAGTATTCCAGGAAGACTGCTTCTTCCCCACACGAACTCATGCTTTGTCGTCATCTTTACTTCCAAGGAAGTCAGTCGCCAGTGTGCTTCCCCACAGACTGGGGATCTCCGGCTGGTGGCTTTACAGGTCACTTGGATGGAGCTTGCTCCACCTGGTCTGTACTGTGATGGAAACACTTCTCTGGCCGTCTCCACACAAAGACTTCTTGGTTTGAAAGGTGACTTGCCACATACCAAGAAGCATAGTGGACTGGGGTTGGCTTGACGACCCACGTGGAAATGCAGTGTGTGTGTGTGCAGTGATGGAACGGAAACTAATTTCTGCAAAAACATGGTTCCGCTCTGTGGCGAGACAACTTCCCTTCATTGGTGTACAGGCTGTATCACGCAGAACCACCAGAAGTACGGGGCGGTCTGTCCACTAGACAGTGACTCTGATCTTGGTTGGTTAGCAAAACGCTGAAAACCTACAGGCTGAAAACCCTTCCTGTAGTTCTATTACGAGAATATTCTGTTGGTTGCTGACACTGATTAGCCTCAATGAATCATGAGTAAAACTCTCCTGTCTTGCTCTCTTATATTATGTAAAATGTAAAGCGAGACATTCCTCTCCACAGTTCAGGTTGGATTTAAGTATAGTCAGTGTGACTTAGTAATGTTTTGCTCAACAGCAGACTGCACGCAGATGGTAGTCCCCCGCAGGCGGTGCCTTCTCGCCTAGGGGTGCAGTAGGCTGTACTAGCCAGGCTTGGGTAATTATACTTGGTGATGTACCAAATTACACTTGGTGAAGTTGCTTTCCTCAGAATGTGTCCCCTGGGGGAACCTGTGCGTGATGCTTGTACTAAGGAAAGGAGCTTGCGTCCACCAGGTTTTCCTTGGCTTTCTCTCCTGCAGTTCTGCAAGTCTGAGGATGGTGGTGCTGCTGCCCCATGCTTGTCTCCTGTTGAAAATCACTGGCTTTAAGACTTTCCCCTCCCTGGATCATTGATGTCTGAAGCGAGGCAGGGGAAGGAGAGACCATTCCACACCATGACTCGGGACATGAGCTGATGACGTCTAAATGCCAGGGGAGGCCCCGTCAGTGACCTCTTGGCCAGCATGCCCATCGCCCCACAGGTTAGAGGTGCCAGGTTGGGTGGGTGTTGTTTTCACAGGGGAGCATCAGATACTGGCCTCAGCTGAGAGGGTGGCACTGATTGCAACAGATTGATGGTCTGCTAAGTGGAGGCAAACCAGGGCTTATTGCATTCACTCCAGAAAATGCTGCAACATTCCCTGAAGCACAAATCAGGTCAGAGAAATCATGCATTAACTCTTGGAGAAAAGCAGAGGGAAAGAGGAGCTTTGTAAGGGGTCTGCTTTCTGCATTCCCAAAACTTAGCAGTTAGAGAGGCTTATAGCATTTGCGCAGACACATTGCAGAGAGAGATGAGAGGTGTTTACACCTGCCGCCAGGGGAAGGCTACAGGTGACTGGTGACCCCAGTCAGGGCACAGTGATCTGTTTCTTCCCTTTCTGTGCATTCACCATTGAAATATCGGGTACACAGAGTTCTTAGTGCACCTCCTTCCTCCTGGATCAGGAGGGCGGGGTAGCCCTTCTGCCCCTAAGACCCGAGCTGTCATTCAGGCTCTGGTTCAGTGAACCCTGGTCATCGGCCAGACAGGTGGCCCCGGAGGCAACCATCCACCCGAACAGCACTGTTTCTATGCAGATCACATTTCTCAGCGATTTCTGGAGGGTCCTGTGTAAACAGGGTGACAGACGGCTCTGGCTCGCTTCTACTTCTCATTAGCCATGTCTGCAAGATGCCATTCTGGGCTGTGTGGGTCTGGATCAAGGCAGCCAGCGCTGTTATAGGGCCAAAATAAAAATAAAAATTTCTGACAGCTTTGAAGACAGACCCTCCTGCTAGTTTTAAATCACAGGCGTCGTGCTCTGCCTAGCTCTGTGGAGCAATAAAAAGGAAAAATACAAAAAGGCAGGCTGGGAAGAGCGTAGGCGGGATTGTCTGGGGAGTGTTTCCAGGGAACTCTGGCAGGAGGCTTCTTATTCGTGAAGGATTTCCCCGGCACCATGCCGGGGCAGGATAACAGATGGGCTTCTCTCTGCTGCAGAAGGGAAAATACCTTTTGTCTTCACCAATGCCCTTCACCACAGGCCAGCGCCCTTCTGAGCCTGGACACAGCTTATGTCCCCGGGCGTCCAGTTTTTCTCTGTAAGAATAGAAATTGTATTTTCACCATATCCCACTCCCCAAAACTGTCAACCATGAAGGGTAAGAGTGCCCTGTCCTTATTTAGCTGCACGGCTTCTGGAACAATCTTCTGTAAAGCTATAGGCATTTTCATTTTTCAGAAATTGCCTGAAATACTCAGCCTTTTTGCTTTTCATCCCCACATCCTTCTTGAGATGACTGAGCTCATTCTATTTTTCTTCAGCTTGTTCTTTCACTTGAAACCAGAGACCCCAGGACAGGGGATTCCAAGTTGGCATCTTGAAATTTCGATTAGAACCTTGAGACATGTAGATGTAAGAGACATGCAGATGTAAAGAAAAAGCCACCACTGGAGTCGTATAAAGAAGTCTGTGCTTTGGCTTGTCGCTTTAGGATCATTGTGAGTTGTTTTGTTGGTGACCTTCTATACATGGCACTTACTAGGAAAATTAAATCAGCCAGAATTCCTTAGTGAATTCTTACAAGTTGGTATTGTTGGTTTCCAGATTTTTAGAAGGTGAGAAACTGAAACTCAGAGGGGCTGAAGTTGTCTGAAAAGGCCTAAAAGATGCAGACACGACTCTGTTCAGCTGGGTGATGCCCTCGGGGTGGACTTTGATTCTTCATTCGCAGTTCCCCAGCCTGACATCCCGAGGGAGGTGCAGTCCCTTCCAGCTCTGGGGGGGCTATTGCTCCCCTAATGCTCCTGAGTAGACTGCTCAGCAGTTATACCCAATGTGGTTTTTGTAAGACAGAGTCTACGAATGTGTCATATAGGCACAGCATTTACCATCCCTTTACACTTGTAGACTTGTCTTGTTCTTTGCTTTTCTTGATCTTCTGCTCCTTCTCTTTATAAAGTTGTTATTGTCCCTCCCTTTCTTCTTCCTTCCCTCCTCTCTCTCTCCCCTCCCGCCCCTCCTTTTTTGAGAACAAAGAACTATTTTCACTCCATTCCATGCATTTTATACTAACAGAGGGACCCATTTCTTCTTGTGGTTATTTTGAAATAGATGTTCTGGAGAATTAACAAAAAATTCTAGGTTACCTTCACCCTACCTGGTTACTGGAGTCATCTTATCCAGGTGGAGAGCAGTTTGGTCCTGAAACAGGTGATACAAACAGTGTCCTATGTGGTCACTTGTTCCCAGTGACTGATGAGCTTTGTGCCTTTGTCACTAGTGAACACGCTGCTAACTTATCTCCTATCCTGAACGCTCCTGGGTGGCAACGGTGGTCTCATCCACTTGTGTATCCTCTGTGGTGACTGGGCGCTCTATGGGGATTTCAGCTAGTTTAACTCCCATAAAGAATTGTGAGTGTATGTGTCAGAGGCCCAGGGGAAATGACTCATGTATTATTGCAAGGGCAAAACCTTTTCATTTCTGGATCTCTAGCTACTAAGCTGTTGATTAGAAAAATTCATCTTTCCAGATACTTATAAACTAGATGTAGAACTGGATCCAGGGAATAATTCCAAGATTCTGTTATTTCTACAATGCTGCTGGGCATATTGGGAGAACTTCTAAAACTCTTGGAAACCAACCAGCTGTTGGTGAAAGGAAATTTCCCAAAAATTGTTTAATTTTTTAAAAAACTTTTTCTTAACTCTCGCTAAGCTTGCACAGAAAAAATGTGTTTGCTACAAAATTGTTTACTGGATACTATGATGACAAAAATATAGTAAGGTTGTTGTTGTTTTTATTTTGGAGAGGAACAGAAATAAGAATTAATTTGGGGGGGTGGAGAATTTGTTGTTTGTACGGAGTCTTTTGATTAAAAAGAGAGAGATTGTTTTCTTTGTCCCAACTTCTGCACCAGGCAAGATACTGAGGACTCTGATGAGAGATGCACACTGTGATGTAGTAACTATCCTGGTTTTGTTATGAAAATTTGTGTTTTACTCCTCACAGCTGCTTTTTATGAAAAACTGTTGACTGAGTGAATATACTGGTAAAGTAGTGGAGCCAGGGTATAAAGATATTCAAAGACAGGCAAGGACTGATCGCTTCTTTTTAAATTACTTTTAAGGGTGGTAGGTTTAGAAAATTACAGGGATTTTATTTTTGGCTGAAATTTGAAGCTTGGCACAAGAATTGGGTTGCTTGTGACAATAGAGAGGATTGTAGGAGAATAAAGGAGAGGAAGGTGGTAAGTATTTAGTCACAAGAGCAGAACTTAAAGAAGGGGAATTTTTTAAATGACATTTTGTTGCATGTTGCAAATTTCCTTGTCCATCACGCCTTCTTCTTCCCTTTATCCCTCCCATCTCATCTTTAGTAAAGTTTGTTACTCTTGAATAAAACTGGTTGTGTTTGGTTGGGAATGTGACAGAAGACTTGGTATTGCCCTTACTGTGGGCTTGTAAGCCAAAAATGCTCATGGAACATGAAATGTGTCCATATAGTCAAGAAAACTGGTTCTTTATATCCCCCGTCATATGTCAGAGGTCAAGAGAAAATCAACTTTGAGATACTGGATGGATAGATAGTTTCTTTTGGATATGCATCCATTCCTCAAGCCCTCCAGAATATTCTTAATTTATCTAGAATTTTTTGCAAAGAACATGTAATAGTCTGAAAAATGTCCCCCAAAGATACAGGTAGTAAGTAACCCCTGGAGCCTGGGAATGTAACTTTATTTGGAAAAACGTTCTTGCAGACGTGATTAAGTCAAGGATCTTGAGGTGGGTGGAGTGTTTCCTGGATTTTCCAGGTACTTCCTAAGTGACCTCATATCTATCCTTATAAGAGAGAAACGGAAAGATTGTATGAACACACAAGAAGGTGATGTGAAGAGAATGCAGAGAGATCTCTGAGGATGCCGGTCTTGAACTTGGAGAGATGTGTCCATAAGCCAAGCACTGCTAGCAGTCACCATAAACAATGCTGTACTCTCCCCTAAAGCCTCCATGTTTTGATCCAGTGCTGACGTTTAAATTTTGACTTCTTAATTTTGGTCTAGTGATACTGATTTCAGAGCTTTGGCTTCCAGAACTGTAAGAGAATAAATTTCTGTAATTTTATGTTGCTGCAACCTGACCTTAGTATTCTGGTGGTTGGCCTGTGTTTGGTGAGTTTTGACAATATTTTATAGCTAATTAATTTTCCAACTCAGAGTGATACAAATAATATGTATTACAAAGAGAAATACCTGATGGTTTCACTTATATGTAGAAACAAAACAAGGGATCAGGCAAAGACAAACTGTAAGACTTACCCATGAGTGCAGACAATAGATCTGGGCACTCATGTGGGAGAGGGAGAGAGCACAGGGGTGCGTGATGGAGAGTGGTAGACTACTGCGGGTGCTTTGGTGGTGGGAAAACGTGACCATACCTGAGGGGAGAAATGCTATATTATGAAAAAATAAACAAGAATGTCGAAAACAACAACAAAAGACTCCAACACATACTACTCTGTCAACCTCAACTAGTTGCAAATGGCTCTTTTCAGTTTGACACTTTAGAAAAATGGATGCTGAAAGTGACTCCCTTATTGAACCCACAACATAGCTCCTCAGTGGAACCTCTATAAAGTGAATGAAAAGGACGTGGCAGGAGAAAAAACAGTAAGGGCTAATTGAAAGAGAAGTTGTGCTCCCCAGCTGTTTGGTGCTCAAAAGGTGTGGTTAGTGGTAAACTAGTAACTCCATTGCGTAGGAATCAATGCGCGCTTCATTTTGGGTAAAGGTTTTCGGAATTCTCGGCAGGAGGAGGCACGACTACCAAGCGCGACTTGCATCACGGTCAATGCTCAGTCTGCGATCACATTTCCTTCAGGTCGGTGTCACACTTAACTGCATCACCGGTAAGGTATTAGACCTCTGCCATCCGTGGAGCATACAAGAAGGGTCACACATCTCGATTCTGAAGACAATTAAAAGAGCATCACTTGTTATGTCAGTGTTAAGTCCCAAAGCAAGGTGAAATGATGCGAGGTGAAAATCACCCTTGAGAATGACCCAGGAGGCTCCACATTCAAATCTACTGCATCATCGCTCAGTCCAAGCCACAGGGCTTACTTTCAGCATTGAGCCAGGCAATTTTTCTATTTTTTAATTCAGCATTGAGCCCAGAAAATATTTCTATTTTCCCTCAAGGAATGTGATTACTTTTTTGATCCATCATTTTATTTTACTAAAATTTTCTTTCCATCAATACTCCTTATATCCCCTTAGCCTTTTCTCCCTCTGCCTCCTTCTTAACTTTAAAAATTTTCACTTTATTAGTGTTCACTAGCTTTTATAAGTATTTTGCATTGTTGATGTATCCATATATCAATATCAAATATTTGTCTTTGTCATTCTGATTTGTCTCACTATACATTATTCCCTCACACGCCTTCCATTTTGCTGCAAATAGCAACATTTCATCTTTCCATATAGCTGAATACTCTTCCACTGTGTGCATATACCACATCGACTTCTTCCACACCCCTGTTTTTCCACACCCCTGTGAGTATATTTGTATCTTATTTGTGGCTTATTCCCATGTCCTTGCTGTTATAACAGTGCTGCAATCCATATTGTAAAGCATCATTTTTTGAGATGATGGGTTCATGTTCTTCAGATAAGTGCGTAGAGTGGGATTGCTGGCTCATACAGTGTTTCCATTTTTAGGTTTTTTGCTGCATTATTTCACATTCCCACCACCAGTGTAATAAAGTTTCTCTTTCTCCATATCCTCTCAGTACTGGTTTTGTTGGAGATCTTTGTAAAATGTGCCAGTCCCATGGTTATGGTGTTAGCCTGCATCTCCCTTATTAATAGCAACGATGAACATTTTTCCATGTATCCACTGATGATAGTCTCCAGATCTGCTGCTCATTTAAGAATCATGTTGCTAAATTTTATGATTTTTGATATTAACCTTCTAAAATACAGAAAATATAGCTTTGACATTAACCCCTTTTTGGAATTATGTGTAAATATTTTCTCCCATTTAGTGGGATATCTTTTTAATCTACTTGCATTTTCTTTCCCTGTGTGAAAGCTTTTAATTTGCGGTAAATCCAGTTATTTTTGCTTGTATTTCCCTTGCCATACGAGTCCAGTCTCTAAACACATCTATATCGCTGATGTCATGAGCATTATGCCAATGTTTCCTTTCTATATATTTTATTGTTGCAGGTCTTTTTTCTGAGTATTCAGTTGAAGCAATTATGAATAGAATAGTTTTTTAATTGCTTTTTCTTTTCACTCATTGTTGTTTGTATATAAAATGCTGCAGTTTTTTTGTATGTTGCCTTTGTAATCTGCCACTTGCTGTATTCATTTATTGTTTCTAGTAGCTTTTTGGTGGGGTCTTTGTGATTTTCTACATAGTGTATCATATCATCTGCATATAGTGATAGTGTCACTTCTTTTCCAACCTGGATTGATTTTTATCTCCTGCTGTTGTCTGACTGCTCTAGTTAAATATTAAATTAAATAAAAGTGACAGTGAGCATGCCTGCTCACTCCTGTTCTCAAGGAGGAAATCTTTCAATTTTTCACCCTTAAGTATTATAGTGGCTGTTGTTGTGTGGCATATGGCCTTTGTTATGTGGAGGTAGGTTCCTTCTATTCTCTTCTTGCTTAGAGTTTCTATCATAAATGGGGGCTGAATCTTATCAAATGCTTTGTCTGCATCTGCGGTTATTATCATATGATCTTTGCAACTATTTCTTGAGTTAAACAGTGACTAAATATTTCACTTTCATAAAATCATTTCATAATACTTTTTAGCAATAGAGTCATAGCTGGTGAGACTTGCAGGAATGGAGAAAGACTGGACAAAGAGTGTTAACAAGTGTTCATGTTCTTTTTGCTTCTAGTATGTGCTCGTCGTGGGCATGATGATCTTGTTGTGTGTAAGTTGTGCTTTGTTTCTACTTTTTGCCAAGTCTGTCTGGTGAATCTGCATTAAGTGTTCTGTGATGCTGTGAGTTTTTTGCCATTTTATTTCATTCATTCAACATGTACTGGCAGCTAGTAAGGTAAAGGAGCAGGTGTTGCTGAGGAAGCAAAAGCAGATACGGTGTAATGTCTGCTCCACAGCAGATGTCTGTCTAGATGGTGAACAGTGTGGAGTTTAGAAAAGGGAGCTGACTTCTGGTGGGGAAGCTGGAGAGGGTTCCCGGGCAAGTGGTATTTTAGCTGGGTCTAATCTAAGTCTAGAAGTTAAACATGTCAAGAATGGGAAAAAATAACTTTACTAGACAGAAATAAAGTGTGAGTAAGGCACAGAACTCAGAACTTCAGGATGGCTTGTGAAATAACCATTTCAAGAGGGAATAAAATGTCCACTGCCTGTCAAGTCTAGTAAAAGGCTAAAAGGTCACATTTCCATTGCATGCAACTAACAAAGGGGACAGGATCTAGGAAATAGGGGCTCTGAAGACATCACACATCAGGCAGTGAAGGTGAGTGATCCATGAGAGACAGGCAGCCTATGCAGTGGTCTCTACAATTGCCTGCGTTACTGCCTGCAGTTTGGAAAGTCAGGCAGCCCCCTAAAATGATGGAGCTTCGCATTCAGGGGCATTGAGAGGGGTAGAGTTCGCAGAGAGGTACTCTAGAAAGGTGAGGGCTGCCCTGGGAGAAGCTGGAGAGCCCTGCAGAAATGCCTCAGCACAGGTGTGCACAGGCACTGTCACGGGAAGGAAAGAACCACCCTAAAGACCAGGGGGTGCCCATCCCAGGAGCTCACTTAGGTCAGGGGGTAATGCCTGTGCCAATACCACACTGGAAACCCCACTCACCCTAGCACTTTGCGCCAAATGTGCAGAAGGATGTTGGCCCAGTCATAGAGCAGTAATAGCTTCAGAGTAGATGTTACTCCGGTCTTGCCAGACAAAGCTTAAGTGTAAGATCTGAAAGGATTGACACGCTGCCCAGAAAGATAATTGTGTTCCGGACAGAGCTCAAGAACATTTAGAGAAACACTACAGTAGCCAGTATCCGGCAAAGGGAAGTTGCTTCTCATCCTCTATGCCACCAGAGGAGCAGCCCCTCCAGATCCCCCCATGTGTCTCACAATGGGTCTAGCTTCCAGGTCCTATGGGGGTGCCAACACTTAGCATGGCCTAAGTGCCTGATGATGGAAAATGGCACATGTTCTTTCTTGTGGTAGATTAGTGTCCTGGTGAACAAAATGAACTAACGTCCCCTCATTTGTTCTTGGCTTCTGCTGGCCTGCAGAATCATAGTAGGACTTGACCCACAGAGACAGTGTACCCTGACAAGGCTCCAGAAGAGGAATGTTTAGTTCAGTGATTTATTGGTGCCGGGATTGGAGGGTGCTCTGGTGGAATATTCGCATTTCCTTTTATTATTCCAATTTTACAAGCCTGCAGACCATCTGTCTTCACCAGAGAAAATTAATGTAGAAGCCACAACAATTATAGAGTAATGAAAGATCATGTAAAACAGCTATCAGTAAAACACAGGAGAGGCAGCACTTGTAAAACAGGAATGAATGTGAACCAGCAAAGCCTGCAGATGTTTGCTCTTCAGCACTAAGAATGCTCCTTAGTTAGTTTGCAGACCGGTCAGCAAGTCATTTCAGAAATACTTGGGAATGAGTGGTTGGAGGTATTTCTGAGGTAGGATGGTTCTGGGCAGGAAGATCCTGTCTGTTGACTAGTCACTCTGTTGACTCAGGGGCAGCTGAGCAGATACTGAGGTCAAGAGAACAGTGGTTAGAGCACAGACACAGGCTTGGGGGCCTGGCACTATCATTATTAGGTGAGCAGTCTTGATCACTTTACTTAATATTGCTGAGCCCATTTACCACAGCTATGAAGAGAAGAAGACGATCATGTCTACTTCAAAGTGTTACTGGTGTGATGAGCCAATAAGAGCAAGTAAAGCTCTTCGCGTGGGCCTTTTAATACACGTTATCTAATAATAACTCTTAGAGGTGGAAGCACGAAGTCCACACTCATTGGTATTTTGGCAAGGGATCGTAGTTACCGAAGACAAATGTCTTCCAATAGTGTCTTCACGTCATTTTACATGATGCAAATTCACAGTTCAAATTCTCTGGGAATTGGCTTTGTTATACGTGCGCCACTTTAAACAAACCTGAAGGGGTCAACTTGGTGGAAATGCTTTCTTCAAATTGATTTTTTTCAAGTTTTTGTTTCTTGCATCTGAAATATTCTTGAGCATTCACAGGGTTTCCCCTTGGTCATAGTTATATAGGCTAGTCTGTTCCCCTTGTTTCTTGGACACCCCTTAATTCAGGTGATCAGCACAAAGGGGCTCTACTCACTGGGCACACAGAGGCTCACAGTTGGCTGCAAGCCACCAAGATGGAGCAGACACTGGTCTAAGGCAGCAGAACTTGGTAAATTTCTCTGGCAGAACAAGGCGGGTGACGCGACCTCCGGCACTTGTGTTAAGACAGTGTTTGCGTCCTGTGCACCTCCGTAGCCGCCTTCCTTGCCACCGCCACTGCAGTGCTGACAGGAGAAGCCAACCCAGAATACACCCGAGCTCCGCCTCTGGGGGACTAGACTGCAGGAGGGCAAGAGGGGGGGCCATGCTCTTCTTACATCTTTGTCTTTTTGCTTTAAATGTTTCATTTTGAAATGTGCCCCGTTGGTAAGCAGAGAACTCCCCACCACGGTGGGGCCCAGCAGCGGCCCAAGACCCCTGAGCGCCTTCTTGGGGCTTGTCGTTAAAAGGAATGCGGCACGGGGGTAAGATAGCGCTTCATGCCAGAGCCTGATTGGCCCTTCGGCGACGGTTCTTGCCCAGATTGCTGCTGTGGGGAGTGGAGCGTGAGCTCCCTACCAAACACACAAGTCTGCACGACGACCCTAAAGTGATTCAGAACCCAAACTTTCATGAGAGTGAACTGAAAACAACAAAACCCAGCAACAAAAAATACTGGGCCAGAGGTGTGAACATGAGGGGTGGCAGGTAAAGCATCTTTTATTTTTAATTGAGTAACTCTGCATGTAACATGCAAGTTCCCGTTGTTTGTGGTTAGAATCAATGTGTGCACATGCTGCAGGAGGTTCACCACTGGAAGTCCACATCTGTCCTTGGCAACCGTCCTCTTCATCGCAGTTCTCCCCCTCCCCTTCTGGTGACCGCTGACTGGGCTTGTTATTGGTTTTCTCTATATGCCACATGAGTGAAGCCACATGGTAAAACATTTCAGTGTCCTGTGGCATGGAAACAGTAAGATAGATGTGGCTGGGTCTCACAATTTTTGGAAGCTGATGTAAAAACCTTTAAAAATTAGGCCAATTAGTTACTTGATGTTCCTGGTACTGTTTTCTTTCCCACTCCTGTGAGATAATGTAGCCAGAAGTTGCCGGAAGGTGAGCCATCCAACTTTCCATTTCTGTCATTGAGAAAGGTCCCGTGGCTTCACCTTCCAATGGACTCGATAGTGACTGCCTGGCCAAGGGCTTCCAAACTTTGCCTTGGCTGGAAAAGACTTCAAGAAGAGTAATGAGCCTCTCTGGGAAATTAGCAAGGTTGACTTGTGAGGACAAATGAAAACAACGATATTTATAAGTTACTAACAAAAGATTTATAACTTCTCGAAAGGAGGGAGAACCATGATTTATGGTGTCCCAAAGCCAAGAGTGGAAGCATTTAAGAGGGAGTGTGGGTTAACCGACCCGTGGCTGAGGACCAGCCGCAGGAGAGGAGGACAGTAAGACGTGGGTATCGGGAAATAGCTCAATGGTAACGAGACAGACAGATTTGGCCAGATGTAGTTTGTCAGCTACTTACTGATCCAGGGAAATTCATTTTGTCACGGAGAAGCTGGCAGGGTGGTAAGTCTGGGAGGTTAGATATCAGAAACTGGGGGTGAGTGAGGTTTGGGGAGCACAGCACCAACAGCGGGTGACACTAAAATGAAGTGCTTGGAAAACAGAAACTGTTCATACTGTGAGCTCAGCTCCCACCCACTGTTAGTCACAGTGACTCTGGCCCCACAGATGATACCTGCCCAGAAACAGTCTAGAAGATTTATGACTTTTTAAAGTGAGGGGAAGACATAATCGAGCATGCCAGGCGCCAAAAAAATGGGCGTATTCAGGCCTGGTGTGAGCCCACAGATAGGCACTCTGGCGAGAAGACACTCAGCCCTTTCCCAGACAGAGGGCTGCGCCCATTCTCTGCAACACTGGGCATCCTGGGATTGGTCCGTGGCTTCTCCTGTGAGCTCCCGCTGCGGCAGGAGGCTCCATGCCATGTATTTGAATTGAACTTGAAGTGAGACCATTATTTCGGTCTGGATTTTGGTGTTTACAGGGAGGAGTAGAAAGTTTATGTTCTGGATCTGAGTTACAAAGTTCATTCTAAATCTTATCTCACCTGCCCAGTATTGCTTAAAACATCAAAATATCTGTTTTTATTATTTTTTTCTTATGGCTTTTGTTGATTTTTTTAAAGACATTTTTTCTCTAATTTCTTAGCTGTCAGGCAAGGGAGGTGTCATTTTGATGCACTCTGACTTAACTGCTTGATTTTTTTTTTTAACTTGGAAATAACTTCCAACTTCAAAATAGTACAAAGAGTTTCTGTAACCCCTTTGTCCAGATCCATCTACCATTACCAGTTAGGTTCATTTTGACCTTGCTTCATCATTTGCATTTGCTCTTTCCATGTTAACTTTTTGGGCCCATTTGAAAGTTGCAGGTAAGGGTTTCCCTGGTGGTGCAGTGGATTAAGCAAGCACTATGAAGCAAACCTCAGCCACTGCAGCACAAGTTCGATCCCTGCTGCCGGCCAGGGAGGGGACTCACATGATGCAGCAGACCTCTCCTGCTGTGCCCGCTGCTCCCCTCAGCAGTGTACTTCCGTTGATCTGCCTGTTCTGCTCCTCACTCTGTCTGTGGAGAATCCTCTTACCCCCCACACCTTGGGCCTGTACCCCAGTGCTTGTATGCATAAATAAATAAATCTTAAAAAAAAAAGAAAGTTGCAGGTAAATAGCTACGCCAAATACATCAGTGTGTGTATTCTAGAATAAGACCGTTTTCTTGTATGAATATAGAACAGTGATCAACCTCAGTAAACTTAGCCACACTACATCACCTGACCTCATCCATCTGCTCCTGGGCCAGGCTGCCAGTGCACCTGTGGGCCCATTTCTGGTGTTTGTGCATGTGGGGTGTTCTCCCCCTACCGTGGGGTTCAGCTTGGGAGAAGGCACTGCGGTCAGTCACCACATCTTTTGTTAGTCTCCCTAGTCTGAAACAAATCCTTGGTCTTTCTTGCTTATAATGGTTTGAAGACGTCGTCTCCTTTTGAAGCAGGGTGTTCCTCACCGGGGTTGTGCCCAAGTCATCTTCGGGGCCAGGGTCCGCGTGCCCGCCAGAGCCTGGAGCACTTGATGTTGGGCCTTCTCAGTGTTGTCTTCCAGCCTCACACAGCGTGCACCAACCGCCTGTGTCTGACATTGATGCTCATCATTGTTGCCCGCTTTATCTGTGGTTGTGGATCGTATTATCTTTCATTGCTCCAAATAATAGGCAATCTGGTCTGAAACCATGATGGTGTCACATATATGTGGAATATAGAGAAACCACACAAAGGATCGGGTGAAGTCAAAAACTAACTCTTGAAAGCTGATCACAGAACTGAGGCACCTGGAGAAGTGGAGGGGTGAGGACACAATAGGGAGAGCGCAGTGGACTTTGCTCAAGTGGCAGGTGCCCTGTGGCGACCACACCTGGAAAGGGAGACCCTGTGCTTCTCAAACACTAACTGTGATGTGAACCGATGATGTGGGTCAATAAAAAACTTGAAAAGGTATGCACGCACTTTCCATGTGACCTAGGGATTTTGCTCTTATTTACTCGAGAAATGAAGTGTCTCCCCCACAAAGGCTTCTGCACTTGTGCAGGCATCTCGACACACCCGTGTCTGTCAGCAGGTGACCACGTGTCCTGGTGTGGCCTGTCCATTCCATGGAATACGAGTCAGTGCTGAAAGGGAGCCACATTCTGATACATGCAACAGAACCGATGGACTTCAGAGACATTACGTTCCATGAACGATGCCAGAAACAAAAGAATATGCAGTGTGTCATTCCGCTGATGCAAAAGTTGAGAAAAGGGAAAACTAGTGTCTAGTGAAAGAAGGCAGGTCAGGGGCTGCCTGAGGGGACGTGTTGATAGCAAAGGGACACTTGGGAATTTTTCATGTGATGGAAGAGTTTGTAGTTTCGATTCCAGTGGTGGCCATAGGAATATACATTTGTTACAACACATTAAACTGTACACATAGGGGGGTGGGTGCATTTTATTTTAGCTCTCTGAAGCTGATAATTTCCCTCCTAGATTTAGCATTGGTTTATTATTCTTTCCTGAGCCAATCTTAATTGTGTTGGCACAGTTGCACCTGTATGCAAGTGTATCATCCTCTGTCATTCTTTCATTTTAGAATCATGAAGTCCTCTTTCCCCTCTCCCCTAGGCATGCATAATTTATTAATGCTTTTCATTGTTTTGTCACTTAAACTGTCTCATATCCTGGGGTATCATCTTGAAGTAGCTTACAAGTTGTGCCTGGTCCTTGTGACTACCCCAGTATTACCTTTGAAGATTTCCTTAATTTCTGGCATGAGATGAAGTTGCAGGTTTATCTTGTACCTTCTCTACCACATTCTTGCAAAGGCCACTGCTCATGATGCCCCAGCTCCTAACAGCAGGAATATACTGGAAATCAAGGTCTGCTACTACCTCTGCTCTTTGCTGCTAGGGTTCCTGTGCTTCTAGACCCTTTTAACCTGTTTGATTTGCTTTGTAGTAGAGTCCCTTAAATGAAAGGAACAGGCATTAATATTGGAACCTTCTCCAGGAGAGTGAGGAAGACGAATGAAGCTGTGAGGAGAGGAAAGAATCCTTAAAAAAAAAAAAAAATCAAACTTTCTTATAAAATATTACAGTATTTTTTACAGCATGGAATTAGCTTGACAAGATAACAAGGAGTGGAGATCATCCAAAATCCAATCTAAAAGCAATAGTCACTATTCTAGTTGGCATGCTCAAGAGTGCTCACTCTCTTGCATTCCTCATTTACTTTGTGCATTGTCATGTTTATTCTCTTTGTCTTGAATCCAAGCAGATCTGCCTTGCAAAGCTACTTCCAACTAAAGCAGGGCAAGGGAGCAATCAAGACTCTACCTCTCTTTGTCCTGAACTAGCATTTATGATTTCACAAGCCTCACTTCTACAGAGGTTGGCAACGCGGTGTGGCCAAGGGTGTGTGAATGCTGAG
The DNA here is from genome assembly GCA_019455555.1 of Galemys pyrenaicus. Lineage (NCBI taxonomy): Eukaryota > Metazoa > Chordata > Mammalia > Eulipotyphla > Talpidae > Galemys > Galemys pyrenaicus. The sequence continues at coordinate 12,122,289 of JAGFMF010011668.1, read as the reverse complement.
AACGGTCCTCTGTTTTTCTTCTTGTTACTGCAGATCTCCGCAAATGAGTCTAATCTGTGGCATTGCGGATGCTATTTTCATGAACTGGGACTTGGCCAGCAGCGCCTCAGGCAAGATCGTTTCAGGACAGCTAGAGCAGGGGCCTGTCTCACTCCCAGTGCACTTGTCCCTCTGTGGCTGCTGGAGAGTGATTGGCGCTAGGGAGGGGAAATAGATGAAACAGATACTGAGCCATTTAATACCAAACTAAGAGAACCCAGGAGAATACACCACAGGAAACACTGACAGCAGATCGGGAGAATTCCTCCAGCTCTAATTTTTATTATTGAATAGGAGGAGGATCGGGATGCCCATTAAATGATGGGAATGGCTGCCTGGGCTCAGGTTTCCTGTGGCAAATCAGATTACAGAACAGACACTCCATTATGGTTTGTTTGTTTTTTTGACTCATCATGCAGACACAGGCAACTCATTATGATAGAAAGTCATCAGAATACCAATACTTCTCTCCCTTTATTCTCCTTTCTGCCATTCTTTTTGTTTTTCAGACAGTGAACTTTATTGGTCTTATAAGAAGGATATATGCTTTCTAAGAAATTCAAGTTAATGAAGGAAAGAAAAATAAAGTGGAAGAGCATAAAAATCCACTCAGAAATAATGATTTTATTATTTGGTGACTCCTAGTCTCCTATGTATTTAAATACATCTATTCCTAGATAGAAAACTGACATTAAATAAAATATTTCAAATAAGTTATTTTACTTTCACTTAATTTTGTGGAGACAAACGAAACTTAAAGAATTGCTGAAGTCTATTTCATATCTTTTTATTATGTGACATTTTCTTTACTAAAAGAAAATCACCCTATAGTTAAGAAAGTGGAAAAGTTAAGCTCTGTGTGTCTGTGTGCATGTGTGTGGTTGTGTGTGCATGCGTGCAGGTGTATGTGTGGGGGTGGGTGTGAATTTGTAAAAACGAGTCTTCGGGGCTGGAATCCCTAAGTACTTACATAAAAGATAAACAAGTTTACCTTTTATTTTTAATTTGTATACTTTTTACATTGTTGTTTGGTCTTCTCTCAGGTGTAATGCCCACCACCAAGATACCTGTGAACCATCACAAAAGTCCCTTGTACTCTTCCCTCCCCTGTTCTGATCCCTTCCCTTCCCTCTCCCCAACTGAATGTCACTGATTTGATTTATAGTTTGCCTGCTAGTTTTCTCTTCCTGACCCCACCCCATACCTTGTTTGGTTTCCCTATGTTCCTCCTATAAGTGAAAGCATCTGATATTTTTCTGTTTCCTTGTGACTTATTTCACTGAGTATAAATCCTTCCAGCTCCATCTATGTTGCTGCAAATGGCATGAGTTTATTTTGTTTGGTTGCTGGATACTATTCATTCTTGATCCAGTCATCTATTTTGGGACATTTGGGGCATTAAGATTTCCATGTCTTAGCTATTGTAAATAGTGCTGCAATAAACATAGGGGTGGAGGTTTTCTTTCTTTCTTTTTTTTTTTTAAAGATTTATTTATTTATGCATACAAGCACTGGGGTACAGGCCAGAGGTGTGGGGGGTGAGAGGATTCACCACAGAGA
>JAGFMF010011668.1:12051231-12120624 GCA_019455555.1 Galemys pyrenaicus | reverse complement strand
CCCTCCCCGGCCAGCAGCAGGGATTGAACTCGTGCTGCAGTGACTGCGGTTTGCTTCATAGTGCGTTGCTTAACCCACTGCGCCACCAGGGAGGCCCAGGTTTTCTTTCAAATGAATGTTTTTGTGACCTTTGGGTAGATTCCTAGAAATGGAATTATTGGGTCAATGGGTGTCCCATTTTTAATAGTATGAGGACTCTCCACACAGATTTCCATAGTGGTTGAACCATTTTGCTTTCCCACCAGCAGTATTAGACAGTTCCTTTTTATCCACATCCTCGCTAGCATTTGTTGATGCCAGCTATTTTAGTATGTGCCATTCTCACTGGTGTGAGGTGGTATCTCATGGTGTTGATTTGCATTTCCCTGATGATAAGTGATGTGGAACATTTTTTCATATACCTGTTGGCCATTTGCCTTTCCGCTTTGTAGAGTGTCTTTTTAACTCTTCTGCTCATATTTTGACTGAATTGTTTGTTTTTGTTGAGTTAGTCCTGTGAATTCCTTGTACTTTGAAATCAGTCTCTGATCAGTGGTAGGGAGTGAGAAGTTTATCTTACAAGAGAAAGTCTTGACTCAAACTCTCCTTCCCTTGGAAAGCTGCAGGAATCACCACTTTCTTCATGATTATCACTATAGAGAAACCTAGGAATAGATTTTTTTTTCAGTCCACATTACTTGCTTTATTGGTATAAATATATGATGTTGTTATACTCCAGTTCAGTATCTCTCTGATACATGTTTTGTGTTGATCATTTCCCTAGAATGTGAACTAGCTTTTTGAATTTTAGGTTCAAATCTTTCTTGATTTCAGGAGAAATATTGTAGAAATAGATACTGAGATGTCAGTATTAATTCGGGAAATCGTCTATTGTATTTCAGAAGATTTCGTCTATTCTTATTTGACTTAAGGTTTTTATTTCAAATGACCATTGGATTTGATACATTCTTCTCCTTGAACATGGTGATGTAATGCATCTTGCTGACAGGCTTCCAAAAGGAATATCAAGGCATTCCCTAACACTTATTGGTCATGGTGCATTATTTCAATATGTTATGAATATTATTTGCCAGTATTTTATTTTCAATTTTTGTGTTTATGTTTGTGAATGGAATTTGCAAAGCTTAATCAACATTAGTATTAAGACAACATTAACTTTAGAAATAACTGTTCTCTCTTGCCGTGCTGTGAAGCAGTTAACTGTTACAGGAACTGTCCATTTCTTACAGCGTTTCATTATAGCATGTCTACAAAGACCACCCATAAAAATACCTGGGTCATCTATTTCTTTTTAAATGGCAGATTCAAAAATTGGGTTTTCAATTCCTATTACATTTATTGATCCCTTCGGATTTTCTAACTTGTCTTGGCTCAGTTTTGTTACTGCCTATTTTGCTGGAAAATCCTACACGTCTTATAGATTTTCAAAAATATTAATATAAAGTTAAAGATGATATTCTCTCACAAGTCTTTTGATTTATCTATACTTTAAATCGTTCTTTTTTTTAAGGTAATATATCTTATTTCTTTCAAATATATACACACACACCTTTAAAGGCTTGTTATCTGATTTTAGTCTTATCTCTCCTAAAGACACCCTTTTATATTAGAAATCTGTGAATTCCTCAAGTTGAGTAAGTCATTATTCTTATACCTCTTATTTTTCATTTTTGTTTTCTTCCTTTTTATTGGTCAGGGCTCCAGCTGCTGATATAGTTCACTTTCTTTTTTTAGAAGCAGCTTTTCATTTATTTTTACTGACTCTTATTTGTATTTTGTTTCTTTATAGTTAACTCTAAAAACTACTAATTTCTTCCTATCAGTGTCTAATTTATTTTTGCTTATTTCATTGCTCTATTTCTAATGTATTGTTTTGTATACTTAAATTATACAATTGCTTCTTTGCGTTTTTCCTTTCTATTCTAGTATGTGGTTTCATTAATGAACCCAAGTTATGCATATGTTGGATCCAGTTTGTGTTTGCCTTATCTTTGTAACAATTTTACTTTTTCTTCCATTTCTCACTCATATGTGGACTATTTGACTTTCACCCCCTCACACTAACTCATAATTTCTTTAAACCTTGAATCTCTTTGGGTTCTTTTAAAAAAGTTAGCGTTCTGAAATTTCTTCAAGGCTATCAATAACTACTACAGATTCTTTTATTTCTTTTCTTTCAATAGTTCCTCTTTTAAATTAGTTCTCTATTTGCTCATTACTTATATTTGATTCTACCTCTCTCCCATCTCCTTTTATTTCCTGAAGATCTTTAATGCACATGTCCAAGTTGCTTTCTTTCTGGTTGTTACTCATTGTTGGGCATCTTGACCATTTGTGCAGAGTGTGGGAGGGGACTGGGTTGGCAGAAGAGAGAAGAAAGAATGATCTAGGTAGCCCTAAGCTCCTACTTTGGTCTTCTGTCTTCATTATCTCTCCTTTAATCTGTTCTCCTCTTTCTCATGGGCTCCTTAGACAGAGACTTTCTGAACTGTGGTTTGGCAGCTCCTGGCACCACCTCTCCCTCACCTGGCCTTTCCTTGCCAGCTTCCTTGGGTGGGCGGCCACATCATGGGCAGTGGGAGAGACTGGCTATGGGGGTCCTCCTTCAGCATGCTCCTTGCATCTCTGGTGTCACACTGGGTCTCTGCAAAAACGTGCCCAGCTTCTCCCGGATGTTGTGCGTGTGCCTGCATCTCGGCGGTCATCCACAGGACCAGCAGTCACGCACTGATGGCTCTACACTAACTTCCAGGAAATCTGTATCCTGTGCCAGGCGTGGGTCTGGGGCTCTGCACACTTCCTTGTCACCATCCAGGCTTCACAGGACTTGACTAGTGGCCTCAGTTTTGTGCTCAATCATTCTGTTTTCCTTTCCAGTGAACCTCTCAGAGGGCAGCAGGGAAAGCATCTGAATGGGCTGTGCCTGTCTGCTGCATTTCCTTCCTAGTGGAATGCTGAAGTGAAAGGAGCAGTGAAGAAAAAGGGAAGGAGCTTGGAAAATCTATCCAGAGTTCATCAGTCCTTGGATTACTGAGAAATCGGTTTTCACTTTAGAATAAAGAAGCGAGGCAGGCCATTTATACTGGGAGAAAATGACTTATCAGGATTGATTTTATTATTCTTTGGAGTCACACAAAGCTGAGGCCCAATTTATATTTTTGTCCACTAAGACGCTGTATGACCAAGGTTGTATTTATTCATCTCTGGTGTCAGTCTCCTTGCTTCTCTTAGTGGAGATTTAGTAGGTGACTTGTGTGCTCCATTTCAGGATTAATAACCAGCAGTCCATGTCTCTAATCAGAGAGAAACGGGTTGAATTCTTCAGCTGAGCAGCCACCAGTGAACATGTAGTGAGTCCAGAAATCAGGTGGGAGAGGGGTGTGCTATCTTACCTCTGCCCCAAACTCACCTCAGTTCAGATACCCCGATTTGTAATGCTGGGGCTAGACTGTAAAACCCCTTTCTGTTTTGCCCACTGGCTTTCATTTCAGTGTCAGCAGGAGGCCCTGGAGAGCGAACTAGCAGGCTGGAGGTGAGGGAAGCCAAGTATCTGCCAGCGGCTCCCCCTCCTGCCAGTGCTGTGGGTGCAATTCTCCAGATTCCATGTCTGCATTCCAGAACCTGTCTCCTCAGGTCACCTTCCAGGTAGAAGCGCCAGCCAGGCAGCACCCCCCCCAGAGAGCCTGCAGTCGAAGAAACAAACATGGAATTGCACATGCACAAACATGTGTACTCACACACCCACTCACACACACCCCATATGTGCGTTTATGGTCAGAGATTTATCTTAAGTCTTTGAGAGTGGGACACTCTAAAGTGGAAAGAATGACCCTAGAACTATGGAAGGAGAAAAGGGGAGGGAGTGGGAGGATTCTGATATTAAAATTTCTCTCTGGATGTTCTTCAGCTGGTGTCAGTAAAAACAATTAAGAAAAGCTTTTGTTTTTTATTTTTTTGCTGAGAGCTACTGACAGTGGCATGGTTGAATTTCCAGAGTTATACTGGATTAGACTGTGAAACTAATGCAGCGGGACAGTGGACGGGGTAGGCCCGCAGAGTCCTGGGTGGAGGGGAGGGTTTGATTCAGAAACCACAAGCTCCTAGGAACTTAAAGTGTGAAAGGAGCAGTCATTCACAGACCCACTGCCATGTATGAAATACTTGGCTGGTGCACAGGGTCTTACCTCTGCCTCAGGGACTACCCACCTGCCCCACAAGGAGCTCCACAGCAATGGCCATTATTTTGGCCTGGAGCACTGACTCCCTTGGACCACACACCTATGACCCCAGGGAAGAATACAGAGGCCCCTACGTGCATGGGCCTTATGTGCTTGGGAGTTTGATATTATTGATATTTTTTTGGAAAAAAGATTTTAAGCATATTCTTTACATATCGATTCTTTTTTTAGTCATTCAACATAGGTGAATTGCTGAAATTCCACAGGCTTAGCTTTCATTCACACTGAAATCTGGGGGGTGGTAGGAGTTAAGGACTTGTACTTAATTAGTATCTGGTCTGCTGTTGTGTTGAAGTGTGGTAATGTGGAGATTGTTCCATCCTGGACGTATCTGACACTAATACACACAGACTTATTTCATGACCACTTATGACTTCCCAGTTACCTTTTTTTTAGTTAATGCATTGTTGTAGTTTCATTTTCCTGCAGTCTGTGGCATTTATAGAATCCTATAGAATAATTTTACTGTTATTTCTTTGTAGCCTCCATGTGCTACGAGTGATTTGTAAAATGTTCTTGTCTATGAAAAACATCTAAACTCATCATGTGGTGATGCAGAAAGGGGACTGTTCTGTGCTCGTTTCATGGGCCAGATGGACGGGTCCAGCTGTGTCTCTACCCAGCAGCCAGGTGGTTTGTGTGGCTTCTCCAGTGATGTCAACATTGGCAAATTTCTATGTCCCATCCCACCCAGAGTTGATACCTCTGTGTCTGTATATTGACTCAGATTATATGGTTACATTTAAAGTTCTGGAGGACAGAGTTTGAGTAATTCCTGTTTGCTATATGGACTTAATTCTTAATTAATAGAACAAATAAGGCCCAGCACTGTTGTGTGCCACGTTAGGGTCTAGGTGGCAGATGGGAGCCCTGTGTTCATGGGGCTCACATTCTAGCTGGCATGCCAGAGGGGCCTGGACCAGGGAGTAGAAAGATTATTACTGATTGTAATAAGTACTCGGAGGATCACGTGACAGTCACTGGTGTGTGGTAAAAATGGTCTGCGGGGGTAGCACTTAAGACCTGACGACAAGAAGGAATCAGTCACACCCAACAACCTTAAGGAAGAATGTTCTAGTGTAGTATGAATAAGAATATGTAGGAAGGTGCTGAGGTAGGAAAGCACTCTGGCTACTTGAATAACAGGAGGATAAGGAAGCAGAGCATAAGGAACAAGTAGAGGCATGGAAAATAAGAGCCGTCGTGCAGGGACTTTTAGGAGTTTAAATTTTATTCATAGTACAGTAAGACTCAAACAGGGATTTAAAAGGTTAAATCTGATATATTTCAGCAATTTTGTTTGCAATGAAAACAGAATGGTATAAAACAGATACTTGTTCACTTTTCATAATTTACAAACACAGCTCAGAAGTAAAGCTTGTGTTCCATAAAAATTGTCTGAGATTATTATTGTTTTATTCAAAGTCTAAAATTAGATTAGAACGCATCCTGGAAAACTCAGCTCTGCAGAAAAATCCGTGAATTGTTTCTTTTTCGTTCCACTAACTTCTGTCTTCTCACAAAACGTCTCCTTTATTATAGAGCAGTTGTTCCTAATGCTTAATAATTGTGAATCTGAACAGTCCCTCGAGGACTCAGGCACGAAAAAGCTTTGGAGGACTCTAAAATGATCTTGCTTACCTGTAGTTGAGTGGGTGCAGGGACAGGGGTACGGTATGCTTGTCATCTCATTGGCAGCTGTCGGGAACTCAGAGTGGTTCCTTGATATAACTTGAGGACTTTGGATCTGGGCGTTACACAGGTTCTCCCTTTCCTTCTTCCTCCACTAGAAACTTGGGAAGTCTTGGAGCTGATGTGCTGCTGTAGAATGTCATGCAGTGAAGATGTGTTCTTGCCTCCAGTTTCCCAGGAATTCTATATATTTTTAAAAAGCTTGTAGTGTATTCTTATGTCTATTACTATAGGACACATAAAGAAGCCAGGCATTAAGTTGGCTTGCATTGAGGAGTTTGGTTGTAAGGGGGAGCTGGGGAAGGGAGGACGGATGTGCTGTCTGCTACCTAACTTTGCACTATGGGAGCATAATGACAGCATGGAAACGTCAGTTATGAAAATAGCTTCCCATTATGGATGTCTTTAGTCCTGCTTGTTGGTAATGGAAAGGAGGAAAATTTGCAACACATTTAGGGGATGTGAAAAAGACAGGAGCAATATACACGCTTTCAAAAAAACAACGTTTCTCTGCCTTGGCACTGTCAACATTTGGGATCATATAATTCTTTGCTCGGAGGTTGGCTTGCAGGGTAGACTGTCCTGAGGTTATTTAGCAGCATTGGTGGCCTGTGCTTACTAGATGCCAGCAGCATCCATTTTAGTTGTAACAACGCAAAATATCTCCCAGTGTTGCCAAACAGTAGCAGACTCTGCCTGTGGAGAACCCTAGCCCACCCTTCATTGCACTTCACCTCAGTTCGTTGGACTCTTATGTGGTGAATTACTAGGACCCTTCCAACTTTTCCCATCAGCCTCTTCCCTTATATCCAGAAAACCTGGGAATTGTGAACTATGTCCGAAGAAGAACCCACAATCATCCCAACTTTTCCTTACATAGTTTATTCTAAGAGTGTAGGGATCTGAATTTTCTTTATCAGCTAGGAGAACATAGGCAGATCACTTATAAAGATATTGAATGTTATCTGTAGTAAACAGGAGGTCAGAGGAAAGATACCATCAACAAATGAGGCAGGGAGGAATCTTTTTATTTTATCATAGTGGTAACATTTGTTAATATAATTTCTCATAGTGAATAGAACCAAGATTTTATGTCTGTGAGCTTCAGTCTATCAGACAATAGAGAAAACAACTTGATATGTGATATTTTAAAGATTTAAAATGTTGATAGAACTGACCTTTGATCTATGAATTCATCTAGGAATATGGTTAGAAATTGACATTCCAATTATGATTTTTTAATGTGCTATTTGAAGGTATTTTTGAATGGTAATGTGGATCATATCTGATTCTGGAAAATGTGATAGGGCATTTAGTAGCCGGGTGACCTGGGACTTTCATTCTTCAATTTAGGGAGGAAAAAGTCATTTACTAGTTACATATTAGGTGTAAATAAACCTTCAATTTGGATAGCCATCTTTAAAGACCCCTGTAGGAGGTCATATATATGATATCATTTTATAATTCATGAATATGTAATACACAGAAAGAAATATACCTTTTCTTTTTCTCAGGAAGTGGTGTTCAAGGATTTAGTGTCTCATTGATTTAACCAAAGTCAAATTGGCAGTATCCTAGACAGGAGTCTTACTAGATCAATACAATTATAGCAAATTTCAGTTTTACAACTAATATTTTAATGTACTTAGCTATTTTAATCAGTATATAGATTTGACTGGTAAGCAGTGCTGGTAAGTGATTTAAATTCTTGCTAGTTTCAGCCTATTATAACAGAACTTTTTTCCTTTCCTTGTTGTGTCAGAATTCTAGAAGTGTTCCTTCATTATTTTTCCTTTATATCTCTTTCCTTTTCTTTGTTCTTTTCATGTCTGTATCTCCAAGAGTGCTGATTCCATGTCATTTATTTCCATAGCTTTTTCCGGAACATTTTACCACTTCCATTGATCTTTTTATATCCCCCAGTCCCTTTCTTTTCTTAAAGTTTCAGTATTGATCTTCTGTTTGCTGGTTATATTTCTCATAGCATTCTTTTCCTTTTCTGCTCTACTAGGTTGGTTGGTTGGTTGGTTGGTTTTGGGTGTTGTTCAAGTTCTTTTACTTTTTTAATGATAGTAATTTTGAATTCTTCATCTGGCATAAAGAATTCTATGTCAGTGTTGTTGGTTTCTGGAGATTGATTTTCTCTCTGTGGTGTATTCTCCTGAGAACTTACTTAGCCATTTGTATTTTTCCTTCACCTCATTATCTTCTTTGGGTTTGCTCAGCTATAGTTGGGCTTCTGTTGTGTATGAGTCTTTCATCACCACTGTTCTGGATATTTACTTGAAGGTGGATACAGGGGTCTTGCAGGATCTGGGGTGGTGCTAGAGCCTGTCAAAGCACTTGGAAGCCCAAGGTTTTAAATGCTGAGGGTTGGACAAGTTTAAAATATAAGCATCAATACTAAGAGAAACTAGTCACTACAGTTAGGGAACTGGGAAGTAATCACAAGTCGTGTGTGGGTTATTCCTTAAAATCAGTGATGGAACATCATGCTTGGGGGAGGCATTCAACTTTGCTGGCAGGCAGGTCAGTCCTTATCATGAATGCAGCCCTCAGCACCACAGAGGTGGTCCCTACAGCTTAGCTCTCAAGAGCGAGGGCGAAGGCAAGGATCACAGGATGCTCCTGGGGACTGCAGGGTGATCTTAAATATAAGTTACTGATAGGATAATCTCCACAGTTTTAAAAGCAGCCTCCCATGCAACTGACAAACCATTTGGACACCAGACATAATCAAGCTCAAGCCTTCATGTTTTTTATTGCATGTACTTTCAATTCTAGTATATCTCCTGGACGTGGTACCCAGGAAGTCTCAGTGACAAGGTTCTCTTTTGGAGGCAAAGAGAAGATGCTGGTCAGCTGATTAGTCTCCTTTTCCTCCGTCTCATCTGACGCTTGAAACTTAGTGGTGACTTCATGTAGTATACATGCATGGCCAGTCTTACTATGAACACCTGAAACTATACAATGTTACAAGAATTTATAACATATAAAAAAGTATACAATGAAAAATATAATAAATGAATGTAGATCTAATACAGAGCAGCCAGTGCTGGACAGCTGTTGGTCTCTCAGGTCCTCTATGCCCTGGATGCAGGGAGGGAAGAGGGCCGCTTGGCTCCTGGGGGTTTCACTGTCCCCTGCTCCCCAGACATCACAATACTCTTAAAAGCCTCAGATACCTTTGACCCTTAAATGCTATGAGTTTGAACTGTATGGATCTCCTAATATGCAGGTTTTCTTATAAACATACATTATCATTAAATATCACACAGTAATATGAAATGTATTTATTCTTCCTTAATGATTTTTAAGCGAATAACTTTAACTCAGTTGTAAGAACACAGTAGCTATACTGTTTTTTTGTATTTTATATATTTGTATCTTATATATTTTGTATCTAAGATACAAACTATTTACCAACTCTCTTATATTCCCCGTCAGTATTCTGGTTAGCAGTGTGTATTAGTTATAAATTTGGGGGAATTCAAGAATTATATGAATTTTTCTACTGTGCTGGGGGGGGGGGACAGTACCTCTAGTCCCCAAGTTGTTCAAGTGCAACTGTAGTTCAAACCCTTCTTTAAACCTTTTTTGCTTTTTTTTTTTTTTTTCCACCAAGACCCAAACAGTTGTGTCTCATACTGGCTACTGCTTTGCCCACTCACCCTCCTCTCCCATTTATCGTTCTCTTGCTTTCCTGTTTCTTCTCTTATTTTAATCTCCTGTCAAAGCCCAGACTTGCCAATCAGTTTCTCTCTAACTTATTCTGTCAGTCAGCTTTTCTCTCTTTAGTCTGGGTGAAATCTAATTTGTGTCTGAATGCAGATCTAGTAGAACATATTTTTAAGAGACAGACCCGCCTCGTGTCCCACCCCCCCTCCCTCATCACAGCCTTTTATAAAGCAGATGCTGGAAAGTCAATTATCTAGATATACTTAGCTCTCTATTTACAGCCTGAACCAATATACTCTATCATCATTGTTTTCAAGAAAATGACGTATCAGTAACTTGGTAGAATATTGTTTTCCATACTGTCAATCCAGTCTTCTAAAGGTTTGGATTTATTTTTCCTGAACTGTTATCTGCAGATTTAATTACAAGTGAATCTTTTATTTTAGCTTTCACTTTGCTTGGAGGAGATTGTTTGCTGTCTGCTCCAATAAAACTACAGAGGAATTTTTCTTTGCTTTAAACCATCTCTGAGGTTAGGAAAGGAATTCCCATGCTTTCCATATCTCAGGAAAAAGGCAGAGGGAAGTTTTACCAGCCCAACTTTTTATGTGGACAGTATATAGTAGTCATATTCTAGGTATCTTTTTACTAGAAATTATTTTAAAGTTTTCTCAGGTAATGCCAGGGAACATGTCAGGCATTCCGGAGACCTGACTCCTCCAGCTGTATGAGCCATGCTAGCTGCTTCTGTAGTTATCAGAACATTTCCTAAGGTATAAACTACTAAAGGATACAAGAAAATTGTTAATCAAGAAACTGTTTTGGTTTAATCTTTCTGGCTACATAGAAAGCACAAAAGACTGAGAAGATAGGAAATGGGATTACTTCTTCTACTTGATACTGAAATACTGGGTGACCATAGGCAAGACAGACATTCAGATTCTCAGAGCCAGAGGTTCATAAAGGTCTGAAATTCAGATTCCCAATAATTCCAACATTGTCGTGACATTTGAAAGAGTTGGTGTTTTTGTTCAGTAGAAGCCTTCAACTGACCTTCAAATAAAATGCCTTTCTAAATGTATATACTACTCGTCCATCGCCCTTTCATCAGATTGTTCTAGTTCTTTAAATTTCACCAAGAATGACCTTTAGTTATACCTTTGGAGAGCAAAATCTAAATATTAAATTAAATATTCCCTTCTTGCTCTCAGACTCTTCTTGAAGTACAAGCTTGGTTTTATTTTTTTTTTTTTAAGATTTATTTATTTATGCATACAAGCACTGGGGTACAGGCCAGAGGTGTAGGGGGGAGAGAGGATTCACTACAGAGAGCGGGGAGCAGAACAGGCAGATCAACGGAAGCACACTGCTGAGGGGAGCAGTGGGCACAGCAGGAGAGGTCTGCCACACCATGTGGGTCCCCTCCCTGGCCAGCAGCAGGGATCGAACTTGTGCTGTAGTGGCTGCAGTTTGCTTCATAGTGTGGTGCTTCACCCACTGAGCCACCAGGGAGGCCCCGCAAGCTTGGTTTTAAATAGCACTTTTGCAAATAAGTTCAAAATATGATCAGTGATTTTATGTCTTATATTCTCAGTTTACAGCTAAGCTTCTATAGAAGGTTTCCTGACTATGGATCTGGAACTTTTATGATCTTTTGTGGGCATCAGAAGACAGGGTTGGTAGTTTAAAGTGTAAGTGTGTTTTCCTCCTTGGTCTTAAAACTCATTAAAAAAACACCATCCATGGCTGATCTTATTTGACAAGCAAAGGGAATCACCTCTTTGCAGTTCAGGTAAGGAAGATGTTCACTTGGGCAATAGCTCCAAACATTTTTTTCCCTCACATATCCACTAAATGAATTTTGAAAAATTATGTAACTTTGCCCTGACCTTTTAAAGTTGATAACTATTTTTCAAAATGGTCAAATATTTGAAAGGAAATATAATTTCTGACACACTGTAGTTGTTTAATGACTCTCTCAAATGTTTTCAATAGAATCTAATTGCTTTGGAAATTTGATATTCTTGATTACTTACAAGATAGATAAGAAATTTTCTTTAACATTATTTTTAGTCCTGCATTTGTATTTCTATTCCAGGTCCTTTAGAGAATTCTATCTCAGTGAAATGTATTATATGCTTTGGATTCATTTATTGATCACTCAATACTCAATCACACACATTTATTGATCACTAACATTTGTCTCTGTAACAAAAATATTTTTATATATTGAAATTAGTGTTTTTTTCCAAATTTGACCTTATGAGAATATTCTTTCTGAATGACTTTTTAAAATAATAAAAAAAAACCTTCCATGATAATGACTATCCCTTAATTGGTCAAAATAAACGTTTAACAGTTTTGATGAGTGATTTTCACACATAAAAGAGAAAATTTTCAGATGTATAGAGTGAAAATATTTTCTCCGGTTCAGTAGGGTGTCTTCTTGTTTTAGTTGGCAGTTTCCTACTTATTCTTGAAGTTCCTGGTCCAGTTGATTTCACCACCCCACTTCAAATTTTTAAAATTTGTTTATTTTTAGCTTAAATTTATATTTGATTTTTATGGTTACTTTGCAGTATATACTAAGTTACATAGGTTCCTGTTGTAAGAACTGCTACCATAATTGAGAACCTGTCTTAGGTTTTATGTTTAATGTCTGTATTCATCTTGAAATAAGTAACTTGTTCAAAGTAAATGACAGATGAAGAATTGGAGCTCAGGAATTTCTGGTTTTAGCGTTTCTGTATTAAGAGATCTTGCTGGGTTCCACTTCTTTGTATTTGAAACTAAAGCTTTATAATATGGTTCCCAAGGCTTTTCAAAGCCTTGGGACTCTATAAGACTAACTAATCAAAATCTTGGAGACAATTATAATTTGGGGGATCCACACTCTTGACTTAAATGTACTGGATGAAGGTTCATATCTTTCAAAGAAAACAGTCTTACTCATTTGTAAATATATACCCATATGTGTACAGAAATGTAGATATTTCTTTAGTGTGCAATATTTAGAAATTTAACCAATTATTTAGAAGGTGTAAGGTACAGAAGCCATCCCCCCCACCCCAAACACACATACACACTACAATGTGGTATTAATAGTAGCTTTCCTTAAAAATAGAAAAAATATTTTTATTATTTTATGGCAATTGACATTACAGATATTGATATATTGCCCAAGTGATCAGACAAATACTCTCATTAATGATAATTTCTGTTGACTGGGTCACTAGACTTTCCTATGAGTCAAGTTTACATGATCTAATTAAAAATATGTATGTCAACAAATCATAATTAAATACATCTTAGTTTTTCTGGAGCTTGTGTAAAGTAATCAGGAGTTGTTGAGTATGCTTTGGTGAAGGAAGGCAATGTATCCTGGTTACCAGAGCCCTTATCTTTTATTTGAGAAGTAAGTGGGTGAGCAAAGCCAAATTCAAGCTGGAATAACTTAAGTGTTCAATGAAAAAGAAAAATACAAACCCTGTTCTGGGGAAAGCATGTTTAGTGATGACTCTGATGAATGCAGGAGCCGATAAGAGGGCTCCTTCAGGTTTTTAATTGAACTGTGACTACAACAAGGGGTTGACAGAAATCAGGTCTGATTTCCAGATAAATGCACAAATCCAGTGTCATTGAAAGCTGATAAGACAGATTTCGAGAAAAGGGATTTTTAAAAAGTACCTCCTGTGCTGCTTATTCCAAAATAGGAGAACTCCAGTGCACCTTGGTTAATCTGAATTTTTAATGCTTATCTGGGTATCATTGGCAGTAGAGTAAGATTAGTTCTACTTCTTAGACATTTTTTTTAAAGCTCCTTTGCTCCATGAAGTTACCAAAATGCAAAATAATACGATAATATCAATAGCTGATATAAAGGCTTCATCTTAGTTATTAGAGCAGAACACTCAACTCTAAGGTAGTTTCAATGTGGGCTTAAAAAGTCTCTTTCCAAGCAAATTGGGAATATAGCGGTAATCTCTCCCTCTTGCATGTGTCTCTGGCGAATGTCCCACAGAATGGCATGCTGACCCGATGGCTAAGGAATAGGTCTCCCTGCTATCTTGGAGTCAGGCTTCTTGTACTTGATGAAGCCATAACAGTCTACATGGTGTTCTGTCACTGCTGTCTTTGGTGTGACCAATTCTGATTCAGTGGGAGGTACGGGAAGAGGATCCTATTTTGGGAAGAAAGGACCAGGGCTTCATCGCCTTTCCCTGCTCTTGCATACTGGATTCCCTTGCAGACTCTGAGATGGCTGTTGCTGTAGAAGATTACTTAGGGAATACACTCAGGATTGACACTTGGGGAAGGGAAGGACTGGGATGGGATGGAAACAAAGAGAAGGACAGCTGCCACTTACTCAGAGGAAGAAGCTGGGCATCAAGCCCATCTCAACGGCCTTCTCAGCTCACCCTCTGGTATGCTGCAGCAAGAGGGTATCATCTTTATGTTGCTGCAGTGACCAGTCTCAGGGTATAGGCTGCCCTCAGGGAGAAGGTGGGGTTGAGACTAGGTGCTGTCTTCAGTTAAAATCATTTCTGGAGAGGTGACACCTGAGAGCTGTCAGCCACAGCAGTTCCCAGAAGGTGGGGTGCACTGATCCTGTGGGAAAATCTATGCGCACAGTCCTCTAGGTGGGGATGGCACCCCAGGAGTCTTACTTAGGGCTTGAGCAATTGAGTGAGGTTGTCTCAAAGACCAATAACACAGGTGATAAAAAATGTTCAACTTCTCCTTCAGTCCAGGGAAAAAAAATGAAAATAACCAATAAATATACCTGTTCTGTGTTGAAAAATATTAAAAGCATGCTAAAAATGAATATGAGTGAAGGAGGCTGTAGAAAAAGAATTCTCTTAAACTACTGGGGGGATTTCAATTGTTACAATTCTTCTGATGAATCATTTGGCAAAACTGAATGAAATTGGAGATGCACATATCCTATAACCCAACAATTCCATGTTTAGCTAAATACCTAGAAAAAATGAGTATGCCTACATGTGTGTATCTGTAAGGATGAATAGTGCTTCATTATTTATAACAGCAAAAGACTTAGGAACTATGTAAGCGGTTGTCAGTAGGATAAACAAATGAACATATAATAGTTCAATAAAACTTTAAAATTAATGAAACATCACATTTTATGTCGATATGGATAAAGCTCCCAAATTAATGTGAAAAACAACTTAGGAAAGCATAATTGTATT
Organism: Galemys pyrenaicus; assembly: GCA_019455555.1. Lineage (NCBI taxonomy): Eukaryota > Metazoa > Chordata > Mammalia > Eulipotyphla > Talpidae > Galemys > Galemys pyrenaicus. Next base: position 12,105,806 of record JAGFMF010011668.1, on the reverse strand, counting down.
TAATTTAATATTTAAATAATAGTATTACTTAAAGTTAACCCCCCACCACCACCACACACACACAAAGTGTGAGTAGTAATAAAACTCCATACTAATGGACATAGACATATTGCAAAAACATGAGCTAGAGGAATACACACTAATTTTAAGATAGTAATTAACTTGGAAGTGAGAAACTATGGACTGGGGTTAGAAAGGGTTACAGTGCTACCATTAGGACTTTTTTCTTCCAGCTATTTTTGAAAATAGCCTTTTATAAAAATACGTAACACTTTTGCCAACTGTTAAGGATAGATCACAAACATGACTGTTCATTCAATTTTTATTTATGAGAAAGACTTTCTGTATTGACACTTTAAAGAAAACAAAAAGAAAAGTGGTCTCCCAGATGCCAATGTTATACAATAATTACATGCAATATAATAGGTATGTACTATAATACAATAATTATAAGGATCTGGCAGAACTCATTTCCCCATGTGTTTATCATACTGCTTCAGCATTATGTACTCAATGATTAATGTGTGCCATGCCTTGAAATACTACCTCACTTGTTTTATGTATTTAGTTCTACATTACTCTAATTTTATTAGTCTACTTGCTGTTATGCCAGTATCACAATTCAAATACCTTAGGTTGACAGTACACATTGCTATCTGCTAGAACACATCTTGCCCTGCCTCCATCACTTTTCTTTTCAAAAATATCCGCTGGCTATTCTTGCACATTTGCTTTGTCAGTTGAACCTTATAAACAGTGTGCCTGTTTTCTTACCAAAATTGTGGTTGCAAATTTCATTGAGCTTTCAAATTACAATGTTAGGAAGTTTATTTTATTTTTTTTTACACAGATGAATGTTATCACTTAGTAATCTGGTTTGGGCACCTCAGCGATATCAATTTAGGTTTTGAGAATTTAGCTTCATAAGGTATTTTGTGTCTTAATCTAATTTTGATTTGTAGGTATTCTTTTATATGTAGGACGAGCATTTAGCTTCTGGACATGTCCTGAGCACTGAGCCTCCTCTCATGAGAGCTTCCACTAGTTTTCTTCGCTAATAAATGTATGATGGGCTCCTCTTGTGTGACGTTTTTCTCCCAAAGTCCCCATGGCTTCCTCCTACAACTTGTGTTTTTTTTTTTTTTTTTTTTGCTCTCTGTTGAGTGTTTTGCTTATAGGTTTTAGGCAGTAAAGTACAACAATGTAAATATTGTACAACTTATGCATTATTGAAATAATTTTGTGTAATTAGTGTCAGTGTTAATGACATTTCATGACTGATAGGAGTTTGCCTAAGAGGTTTTTCGGAAATGACTCATTCTCCTAAGGCGGAGGAGGATTGGCTGTTTCTACATCCTCCAGGTGTACTACCTGTTGTTCATTACATTTTCATGAGTCTTCTTATGTAGATTTTGTGCTGAGTTTATTACTAATTTAGTCTTAGCTCTTCTCCTTGGGCATATTTACAGGGGACATTTGGGACAGTGACTATGGATTTGGACTTTAGTAAAATTGATCTAGGCTCAAACTTTAGCCTTGCCATCTTCTGACTGCTAAGTGATAAGCAAATTATTTAATGATCCCAAACCTTCTTTCCTGATCTATAGAATGGTTAATAGTAATATCTACTTCATGGAGCTGTGACGCTCTTGATAAAAATGAATATAAAACACTTAGCACTGTGCCTTAGATAGAGCAACAGTTTAATATTCATAAATTGCTTTAATGTTTTATTGGTATTATAGCAGAGATAGTAAAGAAGAAACAATTGAAAATACAACTGGAATGGATAAATATTTGATAAAACAGAATTCTTTTGGCTTTATCAGGTGGTGGGGGGTGAAAAGAGATTTGAAAATGAACAGAGATAGACATTTTCATTTCATCAAGGATGAGAGCTGAATATCATTGAAGGTGCAAGAAATAGGAAAAGTGTAGCTGTAAGGGTAGCCATATAAGATGGTTGTGAGTTTCTCCATAATGAAAGAAAAAGAAAATCCATTGACAAAGAAGGTATTAACATGTAATTGGGAGAGAAAGTATGTTCCTGTTTTCATCTGAATGTCTGCCCTCCCTTCATTCCTTCTGCTCAATTCCTTATTCTGTATAGTAGCATATTTTAAATGTTTACTCTGTGGCAGGAAAGCACATACTACATTATATATTTCATATCTGCGAACCATCATAATATCCTTAGAAAGTAGTATTTTAGGGTTGACCGCTATCAGGTATAATCTCTTTGTCCCAGGCCTAGCTTTTCATTTTATAAAATAAGCCACACATGCCATCTGCAGAACATTACATCTTAGGGAGAGATTGCAGGGTTGGCCTTTCATCCCCTATTAAATGTCACCCTACAGTTTGAGTCGTATGCTTATAAAATGGCTTATTTTTCTTATGTTTTAAGACATGAAAATTCCTCAAATTTTGAGAGATTAAAGACTGAAATTAAATATTCTGATTTAAAAAGTAGCTATGTTTGCACCCAGATTTTAAATTCTCCTCAAGCAGATATGATTAGTCATTCTTTATTTTATTTATTTATTTATACATACAAGAGCTGGGGTACAGGCCAGAGTCCAGGGCGGTGAGAGGATTTACCAGAGACAGAGCAGGAGCAGAACAGGCAGATTGACTGAAACACACTACTGAGGGGAGCAGCGGGCGAGGCAGAGAGTCTGTTGTGCCATGTGGGTCCCCTCCCTGGCTGGAGGCAGGGATCGAACTCGTGCTGCAGTGGCTACGGTTTGCTTCATAGTGCATTGCTTAACCCACTGCGCCACCAGGGAGGACTCTCCTTATTCTATTTTAAATATGTTCTTATTTGAGTTCAATGGGCTGGCTGCTCTGTTTTTTAGAACCACATGAAATAAATACACTGTTCAACTTGAGTAGGTAAATTTCTCATAGGAACTTTGCAAAATTATAGGTTCTTTTCTGTTTCAATAATGGACGATTTATCTTACTGAGAAGGTTGTGCCTAGGTCTTCGAGGTGACTTATTTAAGAAATATACTTGATAGTTGTAAAATTTAATTATCTTGTTTTCCAAAAAGAGAGGGGAGATGATCATTAGGTGGAAGCTCAGGCTTCAGTCCCTAAAGAGGGTTTGGGAACAGGTAGACACTTACCATCTGCATCTAAGGGGTGTCAATGTTATTTATTCCTTTTTTCCATCTTGCTGTATTCCCTACTTTTAAGAGAAAAGCAATGGGTTTAAGTCAGTTGTTCCCTAAAATATCATCGTTATGTTTAAAAACCCTAAAAACTCACATGGGCTCCACTCTGTGGTCGGTGGTCATATCCTCAGAGTCCTGGCACTCACTGTGAAAGCAAGAAAGCCACACTTCCTAGGCTAGCACGGGTACACCAGGAAGGAAGCTCTTCTTACAGCTTCTGGTCAGCAACAAGGGGCACTTGGGTTCTGCCAGCGCTTCCACTCAACACAAGATGCTGTACGTGTTCATGGGACTATTAACTGGGATCCAGCTCTCTGACAGCAGTGACCCTGCTCTTAAGGTCTCCCCGAGATGGGCAGAAGCTAATTTTAATTTATGCTTTAATTTTTATTTAATGAGCCTGTTGCAATTTTTATTTAATGAGCTGCTAAGATAGTCATGTATCCAAACCCTAGCTCATTCGTTTTAAAAAAGGACATTCTGCAATATATCATTGCACGGGTGAGGGCATTCTACCGAGTGAAATGAAGCAGTCACAGAAAGACAAATTTGCGTGATGTCATTCCTGTGAGTATCTGAAATAGAGACTGTAACAGAGCTTGCGGAGGAAATGGGGAGTTGGTAATCGAGGAGCGTAAAGTTGCAGTGATGCAAAATGAGTAATTTCTAGAGATCTGCTCTTTAACATTGTACATTCTTAAGAAACAGACAAACAACTACAAAACAGTCATCTGTAGGGTAGAGGGAGGGGTTGGGATCAAGGCAGGGACAGGAAGAGCACAAGGGACTACAGTGATGGTGCATGGGTGAACTGGTGGGAATTCTATGGGGGCTACACCTCAAAAAGAAAGCAAACATTGTAAGAAAAAAAATTTATAAAATACTGCATTGCACACTTAAAATTGTAAAAGGTAAGTCTCATGTTCAATATTCTCACTGCAGCCAAATGAAAGTAAGCTGAAGGAGCTGTCACAGAGAAGAGTCATAGAAAGGGCCCACCTCCAGGAAGAGTTGGACATTCCTTCCTTGGGGAAGAAACCAGTTGAGAGCTCCCCCTATACCCTGGGCACAAGGAGGTGCCCCACATGGAATTATTTAACCTGTCCTCACTTTCCTTCCTGAATAATATTTCCTACTTTTCTGCTGGGACGCTCCATTTGCCAACATCTCCAGAAGGGAATCCAGTGATAAACCTGCAGGTCTACCTCTAGGAGCTGTGAGTGGGTGGAGAAGGCTGGAGAAGAACACAAAGGGGAGAGAGAAGACAGGCCATACTCAGTAACGCAGTCTTGCTCGGATATTCTTCATCTCATTTGCTAGTCGGGCAGCTCACCCTAAGGAAGGGACTCACGTTGACAGACTGATGTCAGAGACTACAATAGTTGTGTGGTGCAGACTCCTCACAGGGCGCCATTTGGCTGGCACAATTCAACAGCACCTGAATCATCTCCTGGGGAAGGGAACGTGCTGACTGTGTGTGGCTGAAGGAAGTGCACTCCAGTTGTCCTTGTTGAGCAGAGGGTAGCTGATACAGTGGCTGGGAGCTTAAGGCCTCACCTTGGGCCCCAGGTCTTTGCCTGTGGAAGTGGACCTGCTCTCCATGAAAGAGAACAGGAGGATGGAGGTCCCCAAGAGCTTTGGGTCTGGGACTCTGACAAACCCAGTTTTAAAACAGCTGATTCATTAAAAGCCTTCATCATGTCTTAGAGACATGGAGGCCCAGTGAGCAAAGTCTCTGTTCCAAGGTCACCACACAGCTAGCAGCTACCTAGGCCAAAGCCAGGTCTCCTCAGTTCCCACTCACATCTTTATGTTCTCCCTTTGCTGTCACCTCACAGGCGGGACTGTTGGTTCCTGTAGCTGTGAGTGTTGCGTGTGCAGGAGCTGCGTGATCTGTGATGGTCTTGTTCTTGTGGCCCCGAGGCTATTGGCTCAGAGATGTAAAGGGTGCCCACATCCCTGCTTCCTCCAAGAGATGGCGGCTTAATGAAGCCACAGAGCTGCGTCTGATGTGCTGTCAGTTCAGGCTGATATGGCTTGGAATTGTCACATTTTCCCGCAGAGTAATTCTCTTAATTATGTTTTCTGGGTCCAGACCGACTATGACATGAGCTGTCGTGGTGTCATCTTAATTTCGCAGACTTTGCCATGAGGGTGCTGTTCCTGTGATTTCCTGGTGCATCTTTAGAGGTCTAGATGGAGCCTCAGTGATGTAGGGACACATCCTGCCCTCTGCCCACCCAAGGATTTGGGGGGTAGCCCCCTGACATGGAGTGCTGGCTGCTCGTCTGGGTCTGCACACAGAGACATAGTTTCTTCTGAAAACTCAGCCCTGAGTTGCCCAAACACTAAATAAACTGAGCGCATGCTTTACAGAGGAATGGTTTCTAGAAACTAAATTCTGAGATATAATTTGTAACATTTTCAAGCCAGAAAAAGTTTTTTTTATTTCTATTATTGTTATTTTAACAATTTTATTAAGATAATAGGTGATCTTTTATTATTAAATTGATATTAGAAAGGAAAGACTAAAAAATGATCATTTTCTTCACTGATAGTCTTTTATATATTTGTGTCAGTAATTGAAAGGAAAGTTAGTCTTAGCATAAAATCTGTCTTAGCACTGTGTTAACCTCGTCAAGCAAGCCTAAGAAATAGTTGCTGTGATGCCCTGCTACTCTATTTTCCAGAAAGGAAATCCCCCAGAGAATGTCACTCCACGTGTCTTTGTCATGAGTGCTTCCCCTCCCTGCCTCCCCAAGGAGAATAAAGTGCTCAGGGTCTCATTGTAGGTGATCATAAATCACTGCAGTCTTGCGTGAATGCTAGTGAAGGGTTTCACTTTAGAGTTCCTTTTTTATGTCCTTCAAAGAAAATTCTGTCAATCTGTACACTCTGGTTTTTTACCAATTTATTTGCTTATTCAACAGATATCTTCCTGTGCTAACTAGATGTCAAACACATGCTAAGTGCCAGGAATAGAACAGCACAAGATGATAGTGGATCGAGCAGCAAGGGGATACAGGAGCCTATTAGGATGGACTGAACCATGTTCTGATGAGAAAGATAAATTCCCAGGTTTTACTGGCTTCATGCAACAAGCGTTTATTTCTCACTTTACAACTCCGCCATGGAAAGACTGCAGTGGATTTTTATAAAGTCAGTAAGGCAGGAGAGAGGATGTGGGTTCATGTTGCTGGCAAAGGTCGAAGATTTATAAAATTTTACAAAAAATTTACAAAATTTTAGAAGATTTATAAAATTTTACAAGCATGTAAAAAATTACAAAAATTTTATAAACCAGCTCTGTTGTTTATTGGATGTTCACCTCTTTAGCATAATAACCAAGCATGTCATCTAGACCTTAGGTCTGCTCTATACAAATAGAGATTATCCTCATTTCACAAATAGAAACATGGAAATTTAAAGAAATTAACTGACTTGCTCAGGATGCCATAATGAATGAAAGATGGAGTTAGTTTTTGAACCTGTCTTTGTCCCTGTGCTGTGTCTCATACTAATACTGCTACTACATGGTGTCTCCCTGACGTGAGCGTGGCTGAACCATCATGTTTGGAAGAAGAAATCAGCATGAGGGCAGGACTATAAATTTAATTTTAAAACTACAAGGAGAAGAGGCTCTAGGTAACCTCGTGTAGGGTTGCTTTATTCTAAAGAGTGGGTTTTAAATGATAACTATATACCAGGAAAACACTTAGTTCTCCCCAAAATTTATTTTATAGGTGAAGAAATTTCGGTTCAGAGAGCTCACACCCTGTACGGATTCATATAGCTGTACCCTAAAACTGGTATTCAACCCCTGACCCAGCAGTCATGTCAGTCTTAAGGCCACATCGTTGCCTTAACTCCACAGTGACCTTTCGCGTGAAAGCAAATATTTATCATGGGTTGAGTCTAGTATTTTATAGTGAATGAAGAGCGTAGAGATCATGTAACTTAGTTCCTTCATTTTGTGCTTGAGGAAATGGAGCATTAGAAAGCAATTGAGTTGACAGTGAACATGGAGCTCATCCATCACAAAGCTGTGTTAGACTCCAGGTTTCCAGGGTTTCATTTAATCGTCTTTGTTCCAAAAGAATAAATTGTCTTTCTGAATTTCAGGCACATGCTTTACCCAAGGCTTTATCCTCGTCTGTGAGCAAGCACAGTGCAAGGGGCGGAAGGGTGGGTCTTCCGCTGTCTTGGAACCTGGAACCATTCTTCTTCAGGGAAAGCACATCCCAAATGACCCTTTCTCCCCCTTGGGCTCTGATCTGCTTTCTTTGGTGGCATCAGGTATGTGGGATTAGATACTATTGACTCGCCTGCAGGCTTTCTGTTAGACTGTGGAAAGAGTCTGCCTGTCAGCACCATAAAAATGAAGGCTAATTATTCTCCGTTCTGCAGTGATAGGCGTATCAGTGCTGGTGTATTTGCATTCAAATACTGCAAATATTTGACATGCATTATACACTAAATATTTGAATTCACCCAAGCAAAGTGTATCTCTGGGATTCCTAATATCTGCTGAATTGTAGAATTCAGAGCTTTTATGAAGCAAAGGGAACACTGATGAAATTAAACTAGCAGGGAATAACGTTCACACTGCCTTTCAAGGATAATCCTCTGTGTCTAAATTATATATGTATTATTGTGCCTTATTTGCACGACCAATTATAGGGAAGTTTCTTATTGTGAGATACAATAATTTTATATAATTGCAGCAGCTTCAGCAGTTTTGAAGGAGGTTTCCCTAGCAGAACACAGTCTCAGGGAAAACAAATTATGTTGATTTACTAGCAATTCTGCAAATGGGTTGTCTGGGGGAATCAGGAGGAATCTTTTTATGGAACACAAAGAAACTGCTCTCTATTTGACATTTTAAATTGCTTGCTTGGAATATGCAAAATTGTAGACATCTAATTGCACGTTGTCCCCTGGGAGGGGCCACTGTTTTGCACTTGAATTTGGAGACTTTGTGTGTGATGATAAAGGCAGAGAAATGATGCTCCTTTACCTAGGTTGCAGAGGGCAGGGCGAAGGTTGTGCCCACCCAGGAAGAAGCAAAGAGCGGAGCTACAATATGTTCCTATTTAAGGTAGCTCCACTAACTCTATGTTTTTACTGACATCAGCCTACATGAATGGCATCACCAAATGAGCAGCCAGAGAATGGAAAGTGCTTGGCAACCTGGGAATATCCCAGTCTCATAAACTCCAGGATAGGATGGGGTGCAGAGGCAGTCCTGGCTGGGCTGCTGGTCAGCCGCAAGCAAGTCAGGCTCCAGGAGGTTCCATGCACTGTCCAGCAGATGACCATCTATGTTTGGGGTAGTCCAGGGGGAAACTTGCTGCAGGGCCTTCATGTCCCGTGGGGTGGACCATTCCAGACAGTCTGATGTTGTCAAGGAGAGTTTTGCAAAATTTTACAAGCTCTGTGCAGTGTTTTATTTTTCATTGCAACCAAGAAACTGACCCTGGCATGTTTTCAGACCACCAGTTGTAACTAGCCACTGACGCTGACCAAGGAGCTGCTTTTTTGTCAAAGCTCTTATGGGTTGTAGATGTAGGGAGAGGTGACCTGCCGAGATGCCTCCTCTCTTCCAAAGTCTGGAATGCCCTTCTTTCGTTCTGAATGTGTGTGGGGTGGGGAGAGTATAGGAGTTGTAACTGCTACTTTCCCTCTGAGTAAATATTTAAGAAAACTAGACTTTATTCAGAGCATTACTGACCTGGAAGGTGGAGACCTCATAATAACCTTGGGCTTGCTTTCTTTAACTAGAAATCAGATTTTTTTAAAAAAGATTTATTTATTTCTGCATATAAGAACTAGGGTACATTCTAGAGATGTGGGTGATGGAGAGGATCCACCAGAGACAGAGTGGGGTGCAAAAAAGCAGATCAACTGAAATACACTGGTGAGGGGAGCAGTGGGCAAGGCAGGAGAGGTCTGCTATGCCATGTGGGTCCCTTCGCTGGCCGGTGGTAGGGATCAGACTCATGCTGTAGTGACTGTAGTTTGCTTTATAGTGCATTGCTTAACCCATTGTGCCACGAGGGAGGCCTCCAGATTTTTTTTTAATTAAAATTTTTCTTAATTGGCTGTATGCTTTAAAAAACTTTCATCTGTATTATTCACGTGGGATTTCTACATGATGTTACTGTATTTTTGTTTGACATAGTTAGAAAATTACAAAGGATAGAGTCTCAATCTGAAATAGCTTCTATCTCCTGCCCTACTTACTATGGTGGTGACTTACACATACAGTTCTCAGTAAACATAAGCAACATAAATGTTTATTATAAAAGAATGAGCATCAAGGAATGGATATATCCCTGGCCATCTCTGGATCTTTTCCTCCTGTTATGATATTGCATGAGTAGGAGGGGGTCCCAATTTCCCTCCCTTTGTTCTTGTCATCCCTTTCCTCCTCAGTTTCTTCTTCCAGTACTTATACAGTGAAGAGAAATCTCAAGGTTATCCTCCTGACCTAAAGCTGTGTACTTACCAATTTTCTCCTTTCTATTCAGAAACTCAGCAACTTTTTTTTTTTTTCAGTGCTCAGACAATACAAATTTAAGCTCATTATATGTCCTCTGTGTTTACTTGACGGGAAATATAACTGCCATCACTTTAGAGAGTTGGAGATTTAGGCTCTTTTTTTGCATATCCCTGAAATTTGTTTTCAAGAATCTGGCTAGAAATGTTTTGTTTTGTTTTTTTTCTCTTGACTTATTTCTTTTTTTAAAATATTTTTTAAAAGAATTATTTATTTATGCATATAAACGTGGGGGTACAGGCCAGAGGTGCGGGGGGTGAGAGAATCCACCAGACAGAGTGGGGAACAGCACAGGCAGAACAACCGAAATACACTGCTGAGGGGAGCAGCGGGCGAGACAGGAGAGGTCTGCTGCACCATGTGGGTCACCTCCCCAGCCGGCGGCAGGGATTGAACTCATGCTGCAGTGGCTGCAGTTTGCTTCATTGTGCGTTGCTTAACCCACTGCGCCACCAGGGAGGGCCCTCTCTTGAGTTATTTCTATTCTTAAGATTCAAATTATTGTAGAACCATAGTTGTTTATGGCCATCAGTCTGTGAGGTCGATTTAAGACTAGTAATCTGAAGGCCGATTTTATTTTATTCTTAAGAAAATTTTGTCTTAGATTGGTGAATAAATCTTGTTGTGAAATACAATCCTCTTAGATATTCTGTGTGTGTGCCTACTTGAGATCAAATTCATTTGGTGGTATTCGTAGTTTATAATTATAAAATATGGTCATAGTAAGTCATTCCAATACAGATGGAGTATGGTGATTCTGGGATGGTGTTAGAGAGAAGGCTGAAGACCAGGTTAGATAAACTTTCTCTGAAAGAGAAGGATAGAAAAGGAAGGACTTAATGGGTATGAGGAGAGAACTGAATAGAGAAGAGGAAGCAGAATACTTGTGAAGCAATTTGTCATGTGCACGGAGGATATGTTGGAATTAAGCCTGTGGTATATGTGCTCTGGAGAGAGGAGGAATAGGTGTGTCCATCTTAGATGATTTCTGAGGTGTGCGGTTTGCATGACATCTGGGGTTGTGTCCAGAACTTAGCCAAACCTCCCTGGCATCCTATCAGGCACTTGGGTATGAAGAATGGTGTGGAAACATTGAATCTCCTTACCTAAGCATAAGCAAGGCTGAAATCATTCTTTTTTAATAATTTTGTAAACCAAGCACATATGACTCCCAAAGAATAAGCATACATCCTTGAAGACGGATTCATGTTTTAAAATAAATCACATAAGTGAGATCCAGCAGGTGAATCAAAAGATTAATTAGTATCCTAGCAACAACATCTTAAATTACAAAGTCTATAAAGTAAGAGTATTTAAAATAATTACATAAATCAATGAATGAATTGAAAAAATGAAGGAATTAAATAGTATGAAAAAGAAAACATGGATTAGAAAAGAAGAACCAAAACAAATCAAACCATTAAAAAAATACAGTGCTTGAATTTGGAATCATGAGAGAGGCATTATATAGGTAATTAGGCATAGAAAATGAGAGAATTTGGTTGATGGATGAATAATAAGGTGGAAAAATGAAAGAGCAGTTAAAAAGATGATAGACAAGGCACCATAAAGTGTGCAAGAAAGAGAGCAAAGAGTACTATTTTAAGGGAGAAGAACTTTTTTTTATAACTAAAGAAAGCTGTGTTATTTTCTTTTCGTTGATTTGTATATGTTCTTTGTAGATCTTGGATATCAGCCCTCAGTCAGATGTATGGTGTGAAAATATGTTTTACTATTCAGTAGGGTGTCTTTTTGTTTTAGTGATAGTTTCTTTTGCTGTATAAAAGCTTTTTAGCTTGATATAGCCCAGTTGTTTCTATTCTCTTTTGTTTCTCTTGCTGTTGGAGATATAGCACAAGGCTATCACTGAAGCCTGTGTTGTGGGATGTTTTGCTTACGTTTTCTTCTATGTGTTTTGTGGTTTTACATTCTTTAATCCATTTCAGTTAATTTTGGGGTATGATGTGAGATAGTAGCCTATTTCTTTCTTTTACATGTGGCTGTCCAGTTTTCCCATCATTTACTGAAGAGACTTTTATTTCTCCAAGGTGTACTCTTGGCTCCTTTGTTGTAGATTAACTGTTCATTCGAATGTGGATTTTTTTCTGTGCTCTCAATTCTATTCCATTCATTTGTGCCTCTGTTCTTTTGTAGGACCATATTGCTTTTGATTATTTTCACTTTGTGGTATAGTTTGAAGTCTATGAGATACCTGTGAAAATGAACCATATCCAAAAGACCAAAACCAACAAATGTTGGCAAGGATGTAGAGAAGAAAGGACGCTTGCTTTTGTGTACTGTTGGTGAGAATGTGGGCTGGTCCAGATCCCATGGTACATAGTATGGAGTTTCTCAAAATACTAAAACTAGATCTACGTATGATACAGCAATTCTACTTCTAGGTATCTACCAAATTAGAAGATATATATGCATTCTTTTGTTCATTATAGCACTGTCTGTTATAGCCAATATATGGTAACAACCTAAATGACCCAAAGTGGAAAAGTGGATTAGGAAGATATGGTGCACAGTGTGTTTGTGTGTCTGTGTGTGTGTGTGTATGCAATGGGACACTAGTTATTTATAAAAGATAAACTCTTGCAATTTGCATCAACATGGTTGTAACTAGAAGGGATTATGCTGAGTGAAAAAAAAACTTAAGAGGTGAAAGACAAATACCTTATGTCTGAAATATACAAAAACCAACATAGGGTCAGATAAAGCCAAACCAATAGCAAGTACTGGAAAAGTGACATTACAATTGAGGCTACCTGAGTGGGGAGGGCGGGTGCAGTGAACTCTGGTGGAGAACTATGGGTGCCGTGGTGGTGTGTGTAGTGTAGTAACATACACCTGAAGGTCACGAGCCTATATCTAAGTCATATGCATCATTGTAAACCAATGTTCACACGCACACAACTTACATCAACTTACCAAAAAAAAGTGAGCCCTCATATTGAAGAAATATCACTGTATTCCAAGTAAAGTAATTTTAAATATTCTGTCAGCCATACCTGTTATCAAGTGTTATAATCCTCCTCTTCACAGATCTCACTTTTTAAATAAATATCCATGATATTAAATGGTATATTATGATATATATATATATATATATATTAAAATAACCCCAGTGTGTGAAATATTCCTCGGGAGAATATTGTCTAGATGGGCACCCCATCTGAATTTTTCACTCGAAAGCAGGCTGCCATTAAAACGACTTCTAATAATCTGTCCATTTTAGCATTTAAACAGACCCTCAAATACTCTCCCTTCCAAAGCCTGCTTTGGTGGCAGCGAATTATTGCTTCTGTAGAAGGATCAAATGACTAGTTCCATTCATATCTCACTGCCACAGGCAAAGAATCTCTGACCTCTTTTGAAGCTAGAAGAAAGATGATGCCCTCTAGTACCCCAGGCAGTTCAGCCTGTAAGAATATAATTAATTATTAGTTTCTGGGTCAGCTCCTGAAACAGCTCTTATATCGTCATCCATCTTCTATTAGATGAGGTCCTTAAATTCCACTTTGTTAAAGATGAGTTCTGTCCCATCCCTGACTAAGATGGTGGGGGTGGCCTTCCTGGACGGATTCAGGAGAGGCAGATGATTCTGTTATGAGAGGAATTCATATGCCCTAAGAAACAGCCTCAGCACAGTCAGTACGCATCTATTTAATCACAAGATACTCCAAAGCCCAGCAGCTCTCAAAGTTTCCTCCAGGAAAACCAATCCTAAGACAAAGACCAGGGATTTTCCCACACCCACTGCAGCATTGTTCTCTTCTGCCTAGGAAGCTATTTAGGACTGAAGGAGTAAAATGTGTCTTCTCTGGACCCGATTTCATTGGGTCACAAAGGAAAGTGAAGAATTAGATGGAAATGACTGAAACCAGGTTATTTATGCAACAAACAAGAACTTTTTTTGCATCTGACTTAGCCTTAGTTATGAAGAAACCGTTTCAGGAGGAGCACGTAGTGCTGGGATCTGAAGAGGATGGTGAAGCTGTGGCAGTGTTTCAGAAATTGTTGGATCCTGACCTCTGTGCCTGCAGGAAAGTGGAGGAGATGTCATCTGCAAAGTCTTTGAAGACGCTTCGTGCTGCTGAAACTGAAGGGTCTTGTACTGGCTGCCCAGCTCAGCCACCCCTTGGAACAATACAATTCAGAACATGCCGCAGTTTTATACTCCAGAAGTAGAAGGCAGGTGATGGGTGATGAATCAGAGGAGAAAGAGACAAAATCACCTAAAATAATTGTAGTTCTCTAAAAATTTTTATATGAACTTTTTGCTAATATTACCAACTTTGGTGTTAATATGCCTAGGAGCTTGGGGCTTATTAATATGATATTCCTTTTCTTCAGATAATGACATAAAAAAATATTGTGGTGGCTCCTTTGAGGAAGTGGAATGAGAGTTGGGGTGTGTCTTCATTTTTGAGAGAGAAGAGAATTATAATTTTAAACATTCATAAATATTTTTGTCAAAGTCCTAAAGGATACTTGTGTCTTAGGGCAAGTATCATTTGTACAAACTTCAGTGTATATTTGGTCCCAACAATTATTGCTCCTTTATTTTTTCCGTGTAGATTTCCATGTGGAAATGTAGGGTGCCCCTAGAATGCTGGCTCCAGCCGAGCCCCAGCTAGAAACTGAGGCTGTATTGAAAGCCTCAGTGAGTTGTATTCCACCAGTCTTGGGTCAAATTTGGGCAGGTAACCTTAACTATTATACTTAGGCCAAATTTTTAGGACTGGAGGAGCAATTGTATTTTCTTTTTGTGACATGAGGAAGAGAAAGCCTTAGTCTGTAGAGCTGTTGACAACTATTACTCTCAAGACCACAGAGAGGACGGGTCCCATATGAAGAAACCCCTGCGGAAGGGGGAGTAAATCAGGTCCAAGGTGACGCCAGTGACCTGCTGAAGCAAGTTATACAGAGTGCTTTTCTATTTGGGGTCCAGTGACCAGTGGTTACCATTTTGTTTCGTGTAGCTTGAATTATACCCACATCATTTGTAACAAAGCACCCTACTACTAATGTACAGCTGACCTCAAAAAGAGCAGATGAAATTCTCCTTTTGTAAAATCTTTTGAAAGGTACAGTAACAAGAAGAAGAAATTTTGGAAGGATGATAATGAGAGAGAGAATAATTATAACCTAAAGAGGTCTTTGTCTAACATGCTGTTCCCAGTAGAGCTTTTTGTGAGAAGGATCTTGATAGATGATGCTTAATGGTGCAGGAACCTCTGAAGATGGTAAATACACCAAAATTGTGGCGTGAGGGTAGAGGTGCTGGAGGAGCAAACCATTGGCCTTGGCAGGAATAGAAGGGTCTCTCCTGCACGAGTCAGGGAGGATCGAGGAGTTGGTGTGGCCTGGCCAGCAGATAAAGAAGAGCTTCCTTGCCCCCCTAGTCCAGCCCAGCAACCGCTGCTAGTGGCCGACTGAAGCACAAGTCATGGACTCCAGCAAATACGAAATGAGGTCAAGTGTGTGTTATCTAGTCACGGTTATTTTATAAAGAGTTTTTTGCCTTTTTTACTCTGAAGGTGTATGTGCTAATCTAGAAGCAGATTGCATATTCCTTTAAAAGTTGGCTAGTTCAGAGGCCTCCCTGGTGGCCTAGCAGTTAAGTCTCAGCACTGTCATATCCAGGGAGCTGACCCTTATGGTGCTGCAGACCTCTCCTGTCTTACCCGCTGCTCCCTCAGCAGTGTGTTTCAGTTGATCTGCCTATTCTGCTCCCCACTCTGTCTCTGGTGAATCCTCTCAGTCCCCACCCCTCACCTTTGGACTATACTACAGTTCTATGCAAAATTAAAAAAAAAAGTTTGCTAGTCCAATTTATAACTTAAACATTTACACAGGCACTAAGTAGACTTCCATCTGCACCCCTGCCTGGCACACTGCTCTCATTGTGAGAGGTCCCACCTGCCTGTGAGCGACAAGGATGGGCAGGCACTGGCTCTCCTGATGTCACTTTACCGAACTCCCCTCACAGATGTATGAGATTAACTAGACGCATGAACAACTGAAGCCCAAATTGGTTAAGATGTTTAGTCAAGGTCACAGCTAATGGGGATGGACCTGGACCACCAAAAGAATTCTTTCTGACCACAAACCATTTTCGTTCCATTGGATTATGCCTCAATTTAATGTAATGTCAGGCTGTGGGTATGTTACTGGGCTGCAGCTGGCAGGAGGAGTTGTCTCTAGCTCCCCTGCAAGTTAGTGTGGCAATTCTTCCTCAGAAACCTTTTATGTAACAGTGTGCTGCTGGATCGTGGAATGGACCAATCGGGTGTGAGCTGTAGGTTGATTGATGCCAGGACTCCACCTCTCACCACAAGTCAGTGGTAGTAGAGCTCCTCTTGTAAATTACAGTTCCTGAATTCTGGAACAGACCAAAATGGACCAATCAGACTGGGGGGGGGGGGCACCTTGAAAGTGAATATAAGGCAGGGTCGAAGGGAGTATTGGAATTGGAATTCAGAGCTGATTGGGACTCGGAGCAGCATTGGGATTCAGAGTGACCTGGAGGAGCAGAAGGAGAAGCAGAAGAGCAAGAAGAAGAGCTCTTGCAGAGGAAGAGGAGAAGACAGTTCCAGCCTCTGAAGAAAGGAGGGTAGCCTTCAGCAGCTGCCCTCTGAGGGAACATCTGAGAGATTGAAGGACTTTGTAAAGACTGAGACTTGGTCCTGTCTGTGACACTGACTGGAAGGAGCACCAAAGACCCTGGGCCTGGTGTATCAAATTGCTGTTTGTTGGTGGTATAAACCAACAACTCACAAGAGCTGTAACACTGGATGTTCCTGAACATCGCCTCTGCAGGCTGGTAGTGGTCATTGCTACTGGAGAGTGCTGCTTAGAACTGGTGACCGGTGACTGCCAACACTAATGCTGTCAGGATGAAGCAGCCAGTGGATATGTAAGCATTCTTCTTTCCCTCTGTTTGTAAATAAAACCCTTGGTTGTTGTTCCTGTAGCCTGAGGTCCCTTGCAATTGTGTGCCCAGGTGAGAACCCATAGACAGTGACCTGTATCGGGCCCTGTCCTCTGTTAAGCTATAGCCTCTGTTGCTATAGCTCTTGATTCTGGTTTGTGGCCTTTGGCCTTTGGGGGTTTTGGGGGGCTCTCTGGCCTCGGTCCCTCCTCCACCCCATTTCAGTCAGAGACTGCTCAGCCCCCTGTTTCTGGTACATGTGGCATTTGGTTTCTCTTTGAATTTGTTTATACTGAGAATGGGGAAAATGAAGTCAATAACTATCTCCTAATCCAAGTAGAGATTTCTCCTTAGAGAGCCCCAGGCTCCCAGAGCTTGTCCCTTCCAGGCGCCTCATAAAAGTAGCTGGATGCCTTCTAGAAGCTCCCAAGAAGCTCCTTTGGGGACACAGTGTGGCTTCTGGGGAGACCAACAGATGTTCTTTCAATGCAGCAAGTCAGGCAAAAAACTGCTCCAAATCTTGAGATAAAAGGAGAGAAAGGGAACTACTGGCACCAGATTTGTGCATGAGCTTGTGTGTGTGAGTGAGGGGTGGGGAGAGGGGAAGGAGAGGCTTGCTGTTCACTTCACTGTTTGAAAATAACCAGCAAAAGCCATGTTTGTGATTCATGCTTTCACAAGAATCACTGACCGCTTCTTTTTGTTGATAAATACCAGAGTCCTCTTGAATTTTATTCTTCATATTTTAAAAAGTGGCTTCTGCTTTTAAATCCACTAAAAATGTAACTGTCAAGGAAACTGACACATTTCCCTATTACTTTTATTGTTTTTTGAAATCACCCATCTGGCCATGTTACCCGCCTACTTTAAAATGCCTCACTGACTGCGGCTGCCTGTTAGATCAAATCTGAGTTCTTTACATGACATTCAGGGCCTTTTATGTTTGCATCCAACCAGTTATTTCTGTCTCGGTGCCTGCCAATCCCTGCATGGATTATTCTTTTTAAAATGTGTCAAAAATCCAAGGGAGGAAGATGGGTCAAAGGGGCATAAGGGATGCTGGTGAGGAAAATAAAAAAGAAATAAAAAGCAACACTGAAATAGGTCAAAATAGATGTCCTTACCAGACATACACACCATTTGCTCTCTGTGTGTTGACTCAGCGTTCCCATAAAGGTACCACATTCATGCAAGGTTGTTACTAATAGGAGGAACTGAGGTGGGAAAGAGGGCATATAAGGAAGCTCTGTTTTCTGTTAAAAATTTCCTGCAAACTCAAAACCTGCTCTAAAAACAAAAAGTAAACCATTTTAAGAAAAGACCTTGGGTGGAGCAGGCTTGATTGCTCACACCTTGCTAGGGATCCCCCAGCTCTCCCTGGTGGCTCTGGAAGGACTTCACCTTCTCTGCCTCAAAAAAATAGTCAATGTGCATGTAGGTTCTTCTAGAAGGTGTGGGCACCTGGACTCATGGTGTACAGGCTCCTCATCTCCTTTTCTGGATTTAAAATAACAGACATTGCCTTGGGATCCTGTCTCCCTCTCTCCCTTTGGCACTTTGCCTACTGAGATGAAACCAAAGTGGAAGGACTCCTGGGACCAAAGTGAAGTCCGAGTGCTGTTGCCTGACACATCACTCTCCAAGGCGGGGTGGGTGGGAGAACCCATGGAGCCTTCAGGAGAAGGTTAGAAATGTCTACTTTTTATCTTCTTAAAAACATTATTCACTTTAAAAACAATGATTCAAATATATTATTAATATACAAGTTGAAAGCTATTTGGAGGCCACTGCCTTAAGGGCAATTTATTTGCCTGAACCGTTCGTCCCTGTGTGACGATTTGACATTGGATTGCCACAGAGGAGAATTGTGCAGTTTTCCATAAGCTGTTTTTTTTGGGGGGGGGTGGATGAGTGGTACTTTTGGGGGTGAGATGGGTAGGATGGAGTTGCTTGCTCATCCCAAAGCAGTGACTTGCTTGTCATTGTCTAAAATAGATACTCTTAAACCAAGAACATTTTCTTTTGATTCTACAATTTGTCTTAGATGATATATGTTACTGCAGTTTGGGTGAGACCATCTCTTGGTGTGAGATTTTGTGGGTTTTGCAGCAGTCTGGGGCCCCCATCCCCAGCTGCTATAAGCCAGGCAGGCTCACCCATTGTTGGTAATTCCTCTAAATACTTCCTCAGGCCCCTGAGAATGGGGCCATTACCCACCCCTTTAAAAACTGTTCTTCCCAGTGCTTTGCCTGTCCTTTCTGGGTATTTCACAACCACCTGGTACTCCAAGTGTCCACTATGATACTGCTGAACTCAATAGGGTCCCCACTTGTAGACCTGACCCAAGCTTTGTGGGAGAAGATAATGAAGATTATGAACACAAAGAATGTGAATTTTTCCACAGACTGTCTCATTGAGTAAGGGCTGGGAAGGGTACTTAGTGAGAAAGTGGGCAAATGAGAGACAAAGGAGGTTTTAGTGTTGGATCTTGGAAGTATTGGATGGTGCTGGTCACTTGCGTCTCTTCTACTTGCTCAGGTGGGATCATGCATCCACATATGTCACATGTGCAGAAAATGGCAGCTCAGTCTCTCCTGGGGTGGGGATTTTAGTATGATAATGAGGCTAAAGTGAATTTCAGATCATGAAGGAAGTGGCTGCACAGGCTGTTAATCCTTTATGGCCTGGTGGTCTATGTAAACCAAATAGAGGTGGTTAGAATACAGTTATCTGAACAGAATGAAATAAATGGTTTAGTTTGATAGCACTGCTTTCCAGTAAATCAATTATTCTAATGGTACTGCTGGCATCAGAAATAAGGAGCCTCAACACTTTATTTCCTGGTATTTTGAGGTCCTAGAATTAACTGTCTTAACCTTTGTTTTCTGGTTCTGATATCCTGGTTCACAGCAATGATAACCTTCCCTGACTGTACCAACCCCAAAAGATTCCTCCTTCTTCTGAGTGCACGTGTCCTATTGGACCATCGCATTTTTTTAAAAAGGTTTATTTATGTATGCATACAAGAACTGGGATACAGATCAGAGGTACAGGGTGTGAGAGAGTTCACCAGAGACAGAGCGGGGAGCAGCACAGGCAGACTGACTGAAATACACTGCTGAGGGGAGCAGCAGGTGAGACAGGAGAGGTCTGCTGCACCATGTGGGTCACCATCCTGGATGGAGTTCGAACTCTTGCTGCAGTGGCTGCTGATAGCTTCATAGTGCTGAGACTTAACCCCTTGTCCTGCCAGGGAGAGCCCACCATCATATAATTTCTTGCAGTATCTCATGGTATTTATTATACAGATGTCACTTTTTTGTATGCATTTGCTTTACAAACTTTACATTTCTACATATTATTCTCCCAGTTGTTTATATATCAGAAGGCTGGAAAGGTGGGGGGTGGGGGTGGGGAGGAAATGCTTCTTTTCTGAACAGTACTAGCTTTCATTTTCTAAGCAGACTTGGAATAACTGACCCAAAACAATGTAAGAAAAACATTTCTTCTTCTGTTTTATTGTGGTGTACTGTAGATTAAAGATACTACTTTCCTATTAGATATTTGAGTTCAGCTTTGGAACACTAGGGAACATGAGCTTCAATAAATATGTGTTGCCAAAAGTTATGGCTAGCAACCACTTGTGAGAACTTGGTCAGAACAGCTTCCTGCCCTCACTGTAGTAACTGGAAATTTTCTATTCCTCCATGACAAGAAAAGAATGTTCTCGCCCCAAATGTCTTTGTCTTAACACCAAAAGTCATCCAGGATATTGGTAGCAGTTTTTTTTGCTAACATCAAAAGCTCTTTGCTAATTTGGTAAGTGAAGAGAAAGGCCATGATAATTTAAGTCAGTTCTGTGTCTTTTTTAGGAGCATCTTGGAGGAAGGTTCCAAGCCTTGTTTTGAATGACCTTTCTCCAACTTCATGCTTGTTACTTTGAGTCTAACAGCCAATTAAATTTGCATGGGCAAAGAATCTGTAGGGAGTTTCTGGTGGAAAGAACAGAAATGCTCAAGAACATTTAATGAGTTGTCAATGCAGAAATCACTCTAGACCAGGCCTGGCAAGCTTGTTAAGCTTACAGCCGAATCAGCAAGATTGCCTGAGCTAAGGTGCTGTGTGTCCATGAGAAACTAGAATCTGAATTGATAAAGGTGCATTCTAGAGAAGAAGGGTCTGGTTCGCATGCTGCCCGTGGAGTGGACCAGAACCCACTACTTGAAATAAGGATTAATTTGATTGAAGGCTAATGAGAATCAAAGGATGCAGAAAAACATCTCCCCAGACTATCCCTTATGTGACTTAAAAACAGAAACTTCTGACAATGAGTGGCTGCCATACATCTTCTCCTGAGAAAGTTTTATGGGCCTGGAGAACACAGAATGTCAGTGTCGAGACATACTTGCTTGGCCTTTATGGCTATAGCTTCCCCTGTACATTGACTGCCCAGTCTGCTGCCCTCAAAAGTAAACAGTCCTTGGGGCCTCCCTGGTGGTGCAGTGGGTTAAGCACCACACTATGAAACAAACCGCAGCCACTGCAGCACGAGTTCGATCCCTGCTGTCGGCCAGGGAGGGGACCCACATGGTGCAGCAGACCTCTCCTGCTGTGCCTGTTGCTCCCCTCAGCAGTGTACTTCCGTTGATCTGCCTGTTCTGCTCCCTGCTCTCCGTGGTGAATCCTCTCATCCCCCCGTGCCTCTGGCCTGTACCTCAGTGCTTGTAATGCATAAATAAATAAATCTTAAAAAAAAAAAAGTGAACAGCCCTTGTCCTCTGCCTTGTCACCTCCCTACAAATGGATGTTCTTTTGTTAAGATGCTGTGTTAGCCCCAACATGCTCACCACCCCATTGGGTTCCTTATCTCTGCTTCTGCTTTTCTTGTCCTAATCTCCTGTCCTCCACCCTGGCTCTTTTGCTGTTTCTCTGTGCTGCATCCATGCTCCTCTGGGCATCAGCACTTTTTAAAATTTTCTCTGCTTTGATGCTATTTGCCCAGGGAATCATATAGTTCACTCACTGGCTTCCTTCTGGTCTTTTCTCATGTGGCTCATTTTCAAGGCCATTCCTGAATAGCCTGCTGAAAATGCCACTCTCTCCCCATTATTTTGCTCCCTTTTTCACCAACCACTCTGTGCTCCCAAAGACTGTTAGTTCCACAAAAGGGCGAAAGGGGTTCTTGTGTACCGTGTTCATTGTTTCATTCTCCACACCTGGAATTGTGTTGGGCTTATTGTAGATTCTCAGTAGATAGGAGCTGAAGGAGGTGAGGGCCCCCTGAAGCTCCTAGAAACGTCCCACTGACTCAGTTTCATTTGCAAGCTCAGAGCTCACGTCACCCTGTTCCCTCCTTCTCCTTGCCTCGTGCCGCTCCTGACTTCTGAGCTCACCAGGCTTTCCCCTAGCAGGGAAGGTGCATGCTCCCAGCCCTCCCATTTCTCTCTCAGATCACCACGTGCCTTTGAAAGAATTTTTGCACGTACCCTCCATTCCCCAATGCCATTTGTTAACGAGACTTTCATTTCTCCATTGTATGATCACAGTTCCTTTGGCAAACATTAACTTCATATTTCTAGGTTTATCTCTGGGCTTTCTAGTCTATTCCATTGGTCTGTATTTCTTTTTTTTGTTCCAATACTATGCTGTTTTAATGACTGTTCCCGTGTAATATAGTTTGAAATCAGAGACTGATATCTCTGTTTTTCTCCTTTTTTCTCAGGATTGGTTTGGCTATTTGGGGCCTTTTTGGGTTCCATACAAATTTTATCATTCCTTTTTCTATTTCCTTGAAGAAAGTCACTGGGATTTTGATAGGTATTACAGTGAATCTGTAAACTGTTTAAGCAGCATGGCCATTTTAACCGTGCTTATTCTTCTAATCCACGAACGGGTTATTTTTCCATTTTTTGTGTATCATCTTTTTATTGGGTTGTCAGACAAGTTGCGATACATTCTTGCATAGAAAACACAGAAAAAAATATGTCATGACTAACAAAAACCCAATATTTCCTTTAACAGAGTTTTATAATTTTCAGTGAATTGGTCCTTCACTTCCTTTGTTAATTCCCACACACTTCATTCATTTTGATGTGATTATAAATGGAATTTTCCAAAATTATTTTTTCTAACTCATTATTTGCAAATAGAAATGCCATAGATTTTTGTGTACTGATTCGGTATCCTGACACTTTACTGTATTCATTTATTATTACTAATAGTTTTTTTGTAGAGTCCTTGGGTTCTCTATATATGTTCTCATGTCATCTGCAAATAGTGATGGTTTCAGTTCTCTAACATGGATTCCTTTGTGTCTTTTTTTCTTGCCTAATTGCTCTAGCTTGCACTGTGTTGAATAATAGTGGTGACAATGGACATCCTTGTCTAATTCCTGACCTTGGAACAAATGCTTCAGCTTTCCACTGTCAAGTATAAACTGTGGGTTTATTGTATGTGACTTCCATTATGTTTAGATAAGTTCCACTTATTCTCATTTTATTGAGAATTTTTATCGTAAATGGATGTTGAATTTTGTCAAATGCTTTTCAGCATCTGTTGGAGTGATCATGTGATATTTATCTTCCTTTTGGTTGATCAGGTGAGTTTTATTTATTTAGTTCAATTCTTAGACTTCATGAAAAATATGCTGGTTACCAGAGGGAGGTGGGAGGAGGGAAAAGAGGTAGAACTTTGACCCAGAAACATAGGAGGTTGGGTGGAGGATCTCTGTTAACCCGTTTTGTCTTCCCACTGTCTTCTTACCTGCAGGATGTCCTGATGGCATATGGAGAGGGTGACCTGACACCAGGGGGACAATTGGTGGTGGGAGTATGAGCAGCTTCCCCAAGCAATGGGGTTCCCACAGCACCGCAGGGAGAGCATGCACCTCAAGTCCTCATGGACTGTTGTGGCTGCTCTGTGAAAGGACCCACCTATTTGGGAAGGCAGCAGAGACTTTGTCAGGACCCTTCATGGAGTATCCCCAGCTGTGGCCTCTCACCCAAGCAGACTCCGGAGTCAACCATACTGGATATACCTTGGTTATACTATGGGTTTCAGCTAGATAGTGGTTCTGGGCATTGGGGGATGTAGTTGCCAGTGGAAATGGGTACTCCCAAAACATGGTTGCAATTCTTCATTATCTAGTTTCTAATGCAATCTAAAGTTATTTTACTTTAAATAATAGATTCAGAGTGCAACAACAGAAGGAAGGAAACTTCTGTCAAATAAATGGGTCTTAAAAGGCAAACGAATTTGGTTTAGTCTCTTAGAAAATAAAACAGCAGGAACAAAATGGAGTTGCTCATGCTAAGCCCTGCTTCAACAAATGGAGTGTTAATGTAGTTACACTTTCAGCTCTCCTAGAAAAGGGAGAAAATGTGCTGGGAAATGAGCTCTCACCTGATCAGCACTAGCTAGGCGGTCTGACTGCTAGGCCCTGCCATTCCCTGAAGGAAAGCAGCCTTGCAGCAGCCAGAAGTCCTGTCCCCGCTCCCTTCTACCTGTGAGGGTCTTTCATTTTATGCAGTTCTAAGTTCCTTTCTATGAATTTGGATGCTGTCCAAGTCAAGCTGATTTTTGCACAAATAAATTTAAAAATCTTAAAGTGCTTTAGTTCACCTTTTAGCAGCCTACACTGAAGAGTCTGTAACACTGTTTTGGAGTCTGTGCCTATGAAAAGTTCACAGGACACATGGGAGAAAATCAGGAAACGAAAGCAAGCAATGGCGATAAGACCCAGCTCAAATCCTGGTCTCCCTACCTCTTCTAACTTCCAATTTGAGGCGGGGTTCACTGTTAAACCCTAAATAGACTTCTTTTTATCTGAAATATGTAGCTTTTTCTTATGAGCTTTTCTTTTTTTTTTTTAATTTGTTTTTATTTATGCATAGAGGAACTCTGTAGACCAGAGGTGCTGGGGGTGAGAGGATTCACCAGAGACGTCATGGAGAACAGAACAGGCAGATCTATTGAAATACACAGCTGAATGAAGCAGCAGGCAAGGCAGGAGAGGTCTGCTGCACCCACCATTTGTGGGTTACCTCCCTGGCTGGGGATCAAACTCAGGTTATAGTGGTGATAGTGCTGAGACTTACGCCACCAGGGAGGTCCCCTTATGAGCTTCTTAGGTTAGGGAACACATCCTGAACTTCTGAATTGGTCAGGATACAGGGTCAGAATCTGTGGAGTCATAAAGTGCACATCTGTTACTTGAGAACACTGAGATGAAATTGCACATAGATCTTATGTTGCGTGGAGTGGAAGACACGTGGTGGCGGTCTGCAAAGGAAGCAGTCACTGTGGCGAGCATCGCAGGTGTATTCAGGAGCATGCTCTAAGCACCTTTCTGTGCGCTGGTAAGAATGGTGAAGGTGGAAGAGTTTGACTTAGCACAGTAAACTTGAAATTATATTAATTGATTCATTAGGCGGACAAGGTCCTTAATAAGATTAAATGTGTTATCATAAGTTACAGACCTTTCTATGGTATTGGCATCTAATGCACAGAAATATAGGTGCTGAAGATCAGATTGTTTTATTACAGCAATAGGGATAGTCTTAACCGGAAGGAGTCACCCTAAGGCTTGTCTTGAATCCAAACATTTGTAGAACATACTCTGTTTTCTTGGAACGATAAGGAATTTTATTATCAAGAAGAGTACAATTTCATGAACCATAAATGTTGTGTTGCATGCAAACTGCAAGTTTCCTTCCCCACTAGCTCTTCTCTCTTTCCTTCTCTGTTCCCTGATGGGTAACTATGTTCCGTAAAACTCTGAGGAGACAAGTCTGCAGGCCTGGCCCTTTCCCCCTGCAGCTGCTGGTCTGGACTCAAGAGCCCAAGATATTTGAGATTCAAATCCAACTCAAAGCTTTGTTTCTACCCAATCCTCATGGTAGGTGTTGCATTCATTCCTACCTGCTAACTAATCACGTAGAAACTGATGCTCTTGCTTTAATAAGGAACCTGGAGACCTGCAGCCGTTTTCCTTCAGCACTTTCTGAGAAGCTGTCTGCCCTGGAGTCAGCGTCCTCTGGACACAGACTCTGAGGTGAGGGGTGGAGATATAGTTCCTTACCCCCAGAAGTATACAGGATAAGCTTCTATGATTTTATTTTTTTTTAATTTTAATTTTTTTATTATTAACATTTTTTATATATATTTGACATCAATTGTAATCCCCATGTATTCCCCATCACCATCTCACCAGTGCACCATCACCTCAGTCCCCCGTGCTCCCGTTTGTCCTTAACCCTCCCTCACTTCCTCCCCACCAAGTGTCCCCAATTTGTCCTTGTCTTTTCATTTTTGGTTTTTGTTGTGTCTTTATTGGTACTATTATTATTACTATTGTTCTTATTCCTTTCCTTGATCCTTATTTGGTTCCCTTATATTCCTCCTGGGGAGGAACCATCTGGTATTTTTCTTTTGCCTTTTTGTTACAGGGCAGGGAGAGGAGCACCCCAGAACCCCCAAACCTGCCTTCTCTGAATGGGTTCTGCTATCCGCCGCATTAAGACAAACATATAAAACTTTTAATGGAAAGGAACTTTAATACAACTAGGGTACAATACAGAAAGAACAAAGAATATAGTTACTAAGTTTAGCATCCAAAGTTACCCATCTCCTTGAGGGCAAAAGTCCAGCCAAATAGGATTGGCCCAAACAAGGCCCAAAAGCCTGCCACACGTCCTTTCAGTAGAGACCCCTAGAAAAGGGTCAGAAAGAGTCAGACAAATCTGGGAGGAAAAGAGCAAAATCAAAATCAAGATGGAAGCTGCCATTGCTAACCCTAACCCTTCTCTCTCCAGAATCCTCTTTCCTTCCTCAGCTCCACCCACTTAAGGCAAAACCAGGATTCTGGAACTTCCCCCTTTCCCGCAACAACCCTGTTACAATCTGACTTACTTCACTGAGCATAATCCCTTCCAGTTCCATCCACGTTCCTATGAATGCGTCTAGTTTTTCATTTTTGATTGCTGAGTAGTATTCCATCGTGTATATGTACCACAGCTTCCCGATCCACTCATCTGTTTTTGGGCATTTGGGTTGTTTCCAGGTCTTACCTATTGGAAAGAGTGCTGCTATAAACGTACCGGTGCAGGTATTCTTTTGAATCAATGTATCCGTGTCTTTTGGGTATATTCGTAGGAGTGGGATTGCTGGATCATATGGAAGTTCCATTCTTAGTAGACTGAGGAACCGCCATACTGCTTTCCATAATGGTTGCGCTTCTATGGTTTTAATTCAACTCTCTTTTCAGTTTAAACTCTGAGTTTAAATTGAAGTGAATTAAACGTGAAGTATTTAAAAATACCAAAGTGGTTTTACCCTTTGTGCTTTCAAAACAAAACTAAGTTTTAGGCAATAAGAGAAATGTCACTGCTGCCATTTCTGCTCTTCTGGTTCTTGTTTTTCTTCCTTCAGGGTGACATTTGGCATGGCCCAGAGCCACAGTTGACAGCAGGATCCTTCAGGGTGTCGGGCTATTGTCTGACTTGTTTTGTCCCAAAGCCATTCTACATCGCACAGCCCAGACTGACAGCAGACAGACCTCTAGCTGAATAGCAGGTGGGGGTGGATGGGCTGATGTGACCATTCAGTCCTGTGCCCTTGGGCTCTGCTCTGCGGACAGCCAGACTGTAAGGAAAGCTACAGAAACACTGATCCCTGTACAAAGAGAGCAGAAATGTTTGGTCTGAGGCCTGGCCGGCCGTATGGACACTGTTTTCACAGAGGTGCTTTCGTGCGCTAAGTGTGCAGATCCAACAACAGCTGATGTCTGTTACTGCAATGAAAATGTGAAGACACCAATTTGATTCTGTTTAGAAAACGTGTTCTCTTTATTTTTTTTAAAGATTTATTTATTTATGCATACAAGCACTGGAATACAGGCCAGAGGTGTGGGTGGGTGAGAGGACTCACCACAGAGAGCAGGGAGCAGAACAGGCAGATCAACGGAAGCACACTGCTGAGGGGAGCAACAGGCACAGCAGGAGAGGTCTGCTGCACCATGTGGGTCCCCTCCCTGGCCGGCAGCAGGGATCGAACTTGTGCTGCAGTGGCTGCGGTTTGCTTCATAGTGCGTTGCTTAACCCACTGTGCCACCAGGGAGGCCCACGTGTTCTCTTTAGATGATTAAAATTACACCTAGGAAATAAGAAGTGTCTATTTTACTTTCCAGAGCTAGATATGTCAGAGGGTTTGGCTGCAAATCCAAGGAGAGATGATGATTCATTGATTTGGGTGGAAGCAAATAGAATTTATTTGAAATTAATGAGATGTAATTATTTGCAATCGTGTTTGTGTCTGTGTATATGAAGTCATAACATCGTATGTATGGTTTGGAGGGCGGAGGATGGGGAAGCAGGGCCAGGCGAAGAGAGTGGGCTGCTAGTTAAAGGAGCAGCAGCAGTGGGTGATGGTGTTCTGCTTTAGATGGAGGACCGTGCCGCTAGCCGCCAGGAGGCAGCAATGCCTGTGTCTTCCCTGTCTGCTGGTGGTCTTTGGGACCGCGGGGTAGACGCTTGTCCACAGCAAGAAGGTTGTGAGAGTCACTTGGGGCAGGTAGCTGAACAAACTGAGGAGCCCAAGGAGTGCCGGACACAGGAAAAAAAGGGGCATCATTGCTGATGTCAGGTCTCCAGAGGACCTTCTGCAGAGGTAATGGACTTAATGCACTTAGCACTATGGAGGAGAGAACGTGAGAAAGGGAATGTGGCTTTTAAAGGTCTGCTCACTCAGATAAAAGCATCATGTTTACCGGTTTTAGAGATGGGAGGTGTAGCAGCGCATTGAGATTCTGGAGTTGAGAGAGACCTGGTGACGCAGGAGGGAGAGGGGTGGGGCTTTGGGGCTTTGGGGTGTTTTGCCCTAGAGTGGGCTGGTGGAGGTGGCTCCTGGAATGTGCCTTCTGTAGAAGAACAGTTCCCCCACGGAGACAGGAGGTGACTGGGGTACTGTGCTCATTGGTATCATGTACGCATCAGTGGCCTATTTCTTCCTCTTCTCCCAGTCCAATGGAGTCAGCCTTCGCTCGTTGGCGGCACCTCCCTCACCAGAATTCATTCTAGAACTGGAGTCCTTCTATGGCGAGGCTCTACCATCCTGCAGTCCTTGGAGCAGTGCAGAGGGCAGCAGAGCGTGCGAGAGGCCTAGGACCCCGCAGAGGATGCTGTGGGCTCAGTGTCTTGGAGTCACCAGTTAGAGGCCCACTGTTGCAAGGGCATCTGGGCCTTCAGGCTGGAGTTTCAGTTTGGGCAGTGCCTAGCTAAGTGAGCTGGTGGTGGGAGGGAGTATGCAGTACACCGAGTTCAGGCCGGGAAAGTGCAGGATCTCTTTGCTATTTGGAAAAGTAGCAGGGACATATCCTCAAAATCAAGAATTTCACCCCTCTCCGGTATATCTGAACCAGCTAACCCTGACTGTAGCTATGGGAAGGGAGCCCAGACAAGGCCCTTTGCTAAGTCTGGGTCAGGTGTGCGTGAAACTCACCACAGGGCACGCACCTCTCCAATGTCCACTTGCACTTGGCGTGTGGAGTTGAGGGGCCCGCTGCTGTGCTCTGCAGGGGAGAGCTGTGTGACACGAGTGTAGTGTGCCCTCTGGCACCGCTGGCCAGTCTAGCAATTAACTGCCTCTCAGGACCTGCTGGCATCCACAGCTGGCAGACTGGGGCCTGGGCCCTGGCCCCTTTGGCCCCAGACCCCTGTGGTGTGGCTTGCCCACCATGCCGCTCCGTTTTGCTGGCTTAGTCTCAGCCTGCTTGTGCCTGGAGCTTCAACTTGCAAACATTTCTAGCGTATTATGTATTATGTATATTGTGCTTGTTCCTTAGAAACCAGTGTGAGATCATTCTATAGTGAATTTCCAAAAATATTTATATTTGCAAATATTAATATTTGTTCCTCTTACAGTTGTCCTAAGGTTCCCCCACTGCCTGCCCTGAGGAGGTAGATCAAATATATATAGAATGATCCCATTTTTATGAATCTAAACTTATAATCATTAGATTATTACTGAATAATCATTACACAGTTACTTAATCTTCTTGTTTTGTGGAGAAAGGCAGGGAGTGATAAGCATCAGTTGTTAACACTGTTGTCTAGAGATAGGGTTTGGGAGCAAGGGTTCTGATGGGAGAATGATAAGTAATTAAACTATTTTGAATTGTTACTAATCACAGGGATCGCTTTTTAAAAAGAAAAAGTGTATGATCAGAGAGATTTTTTAATCTTTTTGCGCTCACTGCAAAACTGGAGTGGAAGGAGTGTTCCTTAAAGAAAAAAGAGTTGAGTAGCTAGAACGGATGGAGGAATCTCAGTACTGATGTTCTTGCAATGCCAGCAGTGTTCGTTGTTTCATTCGTGATGTTAACTGAGCCACTATCCTGTCCCAGGTACAGTTGATATTGTTGGTGCTGGCACAGCAGCTGATGAAACAGTCTGTCCAGTGACGGAAAAAGAGCGTCAACTAGTGACATCTGTCTGGCGGCGAGTAGTGGTTATGAAGGACGCTAAAGCAGAGACTAGGGATGGGTAGGACTGGCCCCCAGGTAGCCCTCACTAAGAAAACAGCTCTTGAGTCCAGATTCAAATCAAGCTAAGGGGCAAGTCATGGGAAATGGGGGTGGGGGGACTAAGGTTCCCGAGAAAGGGAACAACACCACCTTCAAAGAAGAGCAAGGAGGCAGAGTAGCTCAGGAGGAGAGATGGGGAGAGGAGGTCAGGGTGCTGTTTGTGGGCAGATGGCGCTGGCCTTATTGGCTGGTGGTACAGACTTGGGTAACACAATCTAATATACCTTTAAAGGGACCACTGTGGGGTTTATGGGACTAGACTAGTGGAGGACAAAAGTAGAGTGTCAGGGATCAAGTGGAGACCATTTTATTAGTCCAGACAAAAGAATGTAGGAGAACGCTGACCTCTTCAACTTTGTGGTCAGTGCTCTCCGTTGCTTCGGTACCTCTGTTGCTCTTGGCAACAGATTCCAAGGGAAGCGCCAGTGAGTTCATTGGTGTGGCCCGACGGAGGGTTTTGCAACTGAAACAGGTGGCCTGAGAATCTGAGCTGTTCCATCATGAAATTTCTTCTTGCCTTCCGGACCCACTCAAGCCCCAGTGTATCACATCTGTGGTGCCATGGAGTGTGCTGACGTCATGATCGGCATTTCAGATCAGGTGAGGCTCTCAGTGGGCAGCTCAAGTCGTGTTGAGGGGTCCAGTGCTCAGGTCCACAGTCCCTGCTGTTGCCTTTTAGCTCTTTGAAAGTTCTGGTGTTTTGTTTTAAGATTTATTTATTTATTCATATAAGAACTGGGATGCAGGCCAGAGGTGTGGGAGGTGAGCAGATTCACCAGAGACAGAGGGGGAGCAGAACAGGCAGATCTACTGAAATACACTGTTGAGGGGAGCAGCGGGTGAGGCAGGAGAGGTCTGCTGCACCATGTGGGTCACCTCCCTGGCCGGGGATTGAACTCATGCTGCAGTGGCTGAGGATGCTTCATAGCGTGGTGCTTAGCCCCTTGCGCCACCAGGGAGGCCCCTGGAAGTTCTGTTTTGAATGTTGAGGACAACACCCTGCTCTAGAATCCCAGGAATTTAGTTTCTCATATGGAGCTTTCGAGGGACTATACAGTAGCTTCATCAGCCACAGACATCTCTAACCCCTGCCTGCTCACACAGGCAAGAACACAGAGTCCTCGTAGCACAGCCTGGATCTGCTGCAGAACTTTCTTTTGAAAGGGTCTTGAAGGAAGTCATGAAGTTCAAATGAGGTCATCAGGGTGACCTTCATTCAGCATGGCCGGTGTCCTTGAAGAAGAGGGAATTCGGACACAGACAGGTACAGAGCACATAGTGACAAAGTCTGCCACATGGGAACAAGGAGAGCACCCTTAGAGGAAAGCAACCCTGCTGACCTGGGTCTTGGACTTCTAGCCTGCAGAACTGGGAGACCGTAGATTAAACCACCCCTCTGTTTCTTTCTTATGGCAGCTGCCTAGCAAATGAGTACACGTCCTCGTGTGTGTTCAACTTTGCATTTAAAAGCAATGCTTGTTATATCCTATCTCTCATTTCTAATTGTAGCTGGAAAGTTTTCAGCTTAACTAGCGAGCATATTGTGGGAACACACGTCTCAGGCTCATTTTAAACAGCAAGAATGTGTCGGGGACAATCTGCCTATCTTCATTAGAGGTGCCGCTGGTGTCTTAACTAAAGCGAGGTCAAGGGCCCCTGAATCCATCCCAGCTTTCCATTAATTAGCTGCAAGCCAATTAATTATCCTCCCTAGCCTCAGGAATTTCCTCTGTAAAAAACCCATTTCCACATGGTTCTACATCTGTACCTCCTCAAAGACCCTCAGGATCTGCTGAGGCTGAGCGAGGTGAGGTGGGTTCTGCACTTGGGCCATGGACCCCAAGCCACAGAAGGCGCGTGCACTTTCCCTTTGTGTTCTGAGAAAGAGCTCATCTGAGCAAAGCCTTGTGGGACCAGAGTGCATCTTAAGCTCCATGGCGTCCTGGTCTCCTGTGATCTGTGACCCAAGGCTCAGCAGCCACACACAGTAGAGCCCACTGCACCTGACTGAACAGAGAGAACCAAGCCCTGGCTGTCTGGTGACTTTCCAGGTCTGTTCAGGTGGCAGAGAGTGACACAAGTCTGTGGGCCTCTTTGTCCCCTGCCAGCCCTGAGGTATGGCACAGCATGCCTCTGGGACCCTGGGCATTGTCTGTGTGACATTTCTGCTCATAGTACTGGGACCCATTCACTGCTTTCCTGAGGACTGTGAGAAAAGGATAGTGACTCATTGAAAATCACCACCTGCTTTTTTTTCTTCCACCTTCCTCTCATTTTCCTGTGCTTGTGTCAACTGACAGGGCACCTGTCAACCATTTAACAAGCTGCTGTGAGAAAACACTGACAGTCTGAAAGGAGGCTGCATTTTCACATCCTCTGGACAGTCCTCTTCTGTCAGAGAAATCACACATGAGGCATCCCTCTGACCCTGGCTAGAGCTGTGGCTTCTGATAAGATATTAGCCACCTCCCAGAGTCCAGTTCGTAACCCTGCTGTGTCCCTGGGCCCAGAGCCCCTGGACGGCGGTGGCCGGTAGGGGGTTAGGCTGAAGACTGCAAATGTTCATTTCCCTAGATCCTCTCAGGGCTAAGGCGCTTTGGTTTTGTAGCATATCCAAGAAGCAAAAATCAACAAATGAATATCATGGATCATTGGAAGGAGAAAACACATCAATCTCCTTTAATACCAGCCTCAATTCTTTCATGCTTTTAATGACTCCCTTTTCCTTCCATAAACAACGGGCACCAAATGCTTTTGGAGATTTTTCTGCTGGACTTTCCATTTTGCTTTGCTTCAGTTTCTTTCTGCAGTGGTGAGGGTATGTCCCCAGTAGGTGACTCTTACCTCACACCTTATGTATGTTCTCAACTTTGGACTCTTCTCTCTCCCCGCCACACCTCCCATGTTCGCATTTTCTGTAAGCTTTGACTTTCTTTGGATGGCCCTGGGATCTGCCTTGAATTGCAGCCACAGTCGTGATATTTTCTGGGCTTGTACACTCATCTACACTGCCCGCTACTCATCTACATGCCATGTGCAGTGAGGTTCCTTGAGGCATCCTGCAGCCCCACCCACCACCTCCGGTTTTCACTTGCTTTAACCTCTTAACAATCCATAAAATATGGATTTGCAGATTCAGGCACATATACTTATAGAAAAGGACACTAAAAGCCATCTTTAGAGTGATTCAAGCATGCTTTGACCTCAATTTCATATTTTTTAGGACAGGAATCTGAGCCCCATGGAGGTCTTGGAAAAGCTCGGACTTGCACCAAGGCCTTCCTTATTGGGCTTCCTGAACCCCCCTACTGTATGCCATCATCATAGAGAAGACGTTTCTTTGCTGCAGCCAACTTCTAATTACTGGAACTAGCAAAGTATAGGGAAATTCATTTCAAGGATTGAATTTCTTATTTCTCTTATTAGCTCAAGTTTCTTCTGTGTCTGTCCTTACAACGCCTTCTGGTCTGTGCATACTAAAACAGATCTGTGCTTTGGCTCATATTTAATTATCTTAATTTCAGCTTTCTGTGCAGAAAAAAGATAATTTTTAATATCAGAAACCAGCCTGTGAATCTAGATGAGGACCCCAGTTTGACCCTAGGATTGTCAGCCTCTGGTCTTCTTGGCCTCAGAAGTGGGAATGTGGTGGTAAAGGTGAAAAGATGGTCATGCCTATGTTGCATTCAGTCACGTAGTTACCCATCACAGCTGTGTCCATCTAAGCTGAAGGCTATTCCTTGAGTTACCTTAGCCATCATTGCAACACAGTCAGACCATCTTTTCAAAGAACAATGTGTTCCAGTACTAAGAGAAATTCATAGTACATAAATAATAATTTCTAATGAAATTCAGTTCCCATTGTGTGTGTGTGTGGTGTAGATGTTGTGATATTGGAAAGGCTATACAATTTGGTATGTAATTTATTCAAATCAACAAATTAGAAGTGACATTTTTTATGACTGATGTTGGGTGAAACCTCTCCTGTTATTGTCTGCAGAGGACTTACAGTCTACGTCACTCAAATCTAAGTTTCTTTTTCAGATACATGATAGGCTTTGAGTAACTGAACCAGCACACAAACAGGTGAGACATTCAGTCAGCAAGCCCAGGGAGCAGATGAGTTGAAATATTGACAGTCAACATGGTACATCAGTTGGTAAACTCATTAGGGCAGCAGTGAATGTAAAGAGAATTGCTGTCATTTCCAAATTTAGATAGAGATGTAAGCATTGCGACAGGCTAGTGTTTTCTTTAGCTATTTGTATAATTCTGAGATAATGGGTTGGAAAATCTTTAACACTCTATCTCATTTTGAAATATTTTTGGTTACATTTGTTCATAAGTTGTATCTTTGTAGAATTTGATTAACTATTGGAAACATGAATAGACACACCATCTCTTCCTGACATTACATCTGTTTAGTAGTAGTTCCTCCTGCTCTGCTGTCCTGGCAAAAGGGCATCCTGATAATACTGAGCACCCACACTCTACATGTTATTTAATATGATCCTTGCAATGACCCTGTGGGATGTATGTGCATTTGTGTGTTCATGCACACTTGTGTGTGAATGCAAGCTTCCTCTCCATGTTAGAGATGCAGAATGTTTAACCTGGTTCCAATGACTTGTGTTGGGCCACAGAACTAGAGTGACAGAAGTAGAACCTTGAACTTGGTCTGATGACTGAGCATATGCTTAAGGTAGTACATAAATGCCACCTTGCTCAAAGGATGGGGTGAGTGATCCTGTCAATTTATAGCCTAAAGTGCTTGATTCATTTTACTCCTCTGTAAATACTCTTAAGTTCACTGTAGAATCCTCTGTTTGCATCTTCATTGGAAAACTGGAGAATACCAACTAAGTCAGGAGGAATGTTTCCTTTTTTTTTTTTAAAGATTTACTTATGCATACAAGCAATGAGGTACAGGCCAGAGGTGTGGGGTGAGAAGATCCATCAGAGACACAGTGGGGAACAGAACAGGCAGATTAACTGAAATTCACTGCTTGAGGGGAGCAGTGGGTGAGGCAGGAGAGGTCTACTGCGCCATATGGGTCACTTAACAGCTGGAGGCAGGGAACCAACTCGTGCAGCAGAGACTGTGGTGTGCTTCATAGTGCGGTGTTTAACCCATTGCGCCACCAGGGAGGCCCAGTGCTTCCTTTAGATTTAGTATTTAAGCAGCTGAAAATGTTTTATAAACCAAACTGTTTTCTAGAAAGCCCTTCTGCTGGAACACTGTCCCCTTTTGAACCCCCCTTCCCCAGTGTAGAGAGCTAAACCTTTAAACAAGACACCATCCTTCATTATTAGTCAAATAGAGGCCCTTAAGCACCTAGCAGTAAATATAGCTCTTTATATATATGAGAGCACCTACTTTGTGCCAGGCACTGCACTGTACATCTTACACCATAACAGTTACAGCAGTGTTGTTTAAATATAAGGTGATATGTTTTGTATAAATTGCCCTACAATTAATTTTTAGAATGTTTCACTGAGGTAGAAATATGATGTTCATGTTCGTATAAGGAGACTGATGATCAGTGAGGTTCAGTTGCCTAAAATCACAAAGCTAATTAGTAGTAGAGCCTAGAATTGATTTTCTAAGCAAATGATATTTCATACCTGGAACATCACAACTCCTAGATTTCATTTGACCTCTAAAAGGAAGAACAACTCATAGCAGAAGGAAAGTGATAGAAATTAGCTCCCAAATAACTTCTGAGCATGTTTCCTAGTGGAAAGCTCTCTGTCTGCCAGGGACTGAGGAGGGCAGTCACTGCGCCTGCTCTGAGGAGCTGGCGGCCTGCTCAGGAGAGACTGGGCAAGCACTCCAAGGCCGTTGTTACAGCATAGACGGGCTCCCCAGGCGCTGAGACACAGCACAAAGGCATCCAGAGCAATGGTCATGCTTGGTGCTCTCTTACTGGCATCTAGCAATAATAATAATAAAATAAATTGATGAGTAAAACAAAATGACAGAAACTTTGAAAGTCAGTTTAAACTTCTTATTAAGCATTTTTCTGGGTGAATAAAAATATCAAAAGCTATACAAAATAGTTTTCTGAAGACTGGAGAAATGAATAGTTCTAAAGAAGGGAGGGAAAGGAGATGTAGTGATAGAGATAGTAGGTGTCAGTCTTAGTTTTAGAAGCAACAAAGATGACAGGAAACCGTGCATGCTTGTTTTGCACCCTGAACAAAATACTCTCAGAATGGCCCAATTCTGTAAGAGCCATAGATGGCAGCGTAAAGGTCTCCTTCAGTACTTCCAAGGCTAAATGTAAAAGACAGGACTGGAGCTTGGGAGAAGGACCTTCATATTTGGAAACTGGAAACTGAAGATGTTACAATGGACATTGATGTTACAGTAGTCATTTCTCCCTTTTTTTCGTTCAACTAACAAATAGCAACTTAAATGTCCCCCATTTTTTCTTCATCTTCTGTATTCCCAGTAAGCATTTTAGCATGGTGCTAACAGGACATGGTTTTGAGTCTCAGCTCTGTACCAGAGGTTCTGTGCAAAGCCGGAAAAGAGCATGTTATTTCTGATAGAGTCCTCCTTACAGTTGGAGTTGAGGTTGCCTCCATGAAACTCTTCCATGTGAATATAATGTGTAAGTGTGAGATCAGTATATCTGAATTCTCTCCAGCTACCTGTCAATGTATGTATATACACATGGATTTATTTTAGGACTACCCAGGGCTTATTGATTTTGAGTTTCCTCATGAATTCTTTTGTGCTATGAATTCTTTGCCTCATTTTTCATGATTATTTTCCTTCATGCACGTGACTGTACAAAGCTGCATTGCTAGTAATGTTTATAACCTTCAGAAGGATCTTCTCAGTAGTTTTAAGATGACTGAGCTTTGACTACTGATTACATTGAATTCTGTCTTGATATCACATCGAAGAAGAAAACCCTCTTGGGGTTGAGGGCTTTGCCCACAGCCACATCATCATACTGTGCCTCATGACAGTCACAGGTGACTTAACGGTGCATCCAGTGGACCACATGCCGCCCTGTCCCTGTAGGCCATTCCACATAGCCTAGGTATGCAGTTACACTCTGTAATGCTCTGTGACAGTCAAAATCCACTGTGTTCTGTAAATAAAGCTCAGGCAGCATTAAGACAGCTCTTTAATAACACAGCCCTGGAGATTGTGCAGTTTGAGCTACCAATTTTAAGAAAAAGTATACACAAATATCTTAAAGTTATAATCTACATAACCTACAATCATGTGAAGGTGGTGCTTGCTAAGACCCTTCTTCCTCAGAGGGCTTGTGTGAGAAGGTGTTTAAGTTTCCATAGCTTCACAGTTGATTTGCCTCTGGTGAGCACTTGCCATACTACCTGCAAAATGTCCTTTCATATTTTTCTTGCTCTCACTTTAAGTCCTCAGATGCAGAGACCTTGTCTTTTTCATCTGTGGAGATCTAAGATGTTAAAAGAAATGTGTGTGAAACTGAACTGGAAAGTGCAGGAACAGGCAGCTTTGATAGTCTTATCTCTTGTCCCACAGAAACTAGGTCAGAAGTTCTCTAGAAACATGAAGGGATCCTCACTCATTAGCCTGATGGTGCTGCTTCTCTCAACAACTTAAGGCATGCTCTTTCTCTGTGTGCAACTCATTAAGTCAGATCAAAAATTGTAGGGTAAGAAGTAGAAAGAATAAAGCCGAAGAAA
The DNA here is from genome assembly GCA_019455555.1 of Galemys pyrenaicus. Lineage (NCBI taxonomy): Eukaryota > Metazoa > Chordata > Mammalia > Eulipotyphla > Talpidae > Galemys > Galemys pyrenaicus. The sequence goes on along the minus strand of JAGFMF010011668.1, from coordinate 12,067,861 downwards.
ATGCACTGAGTTAAAAAAGGAATACTGTGCATTATCTGCAGACATAAGACTGTGTCACATGACATGAAGTTTACTTGTCAACAGATTATTGAGCTTTTTGTACTTTATATACACATCTTCGCACCACAAATTTTCTTAGAAAATTCAGTTTAGCTTAATTCAAAGACTTTGTACTAGTCTTACACAGACAGTATGTTCACCTTCTGTGGTTTCACCAGAAGTTTCATTTTAAGCTTCTTGAGCTAAGTTATTGAACTGCTTAAACTGAAAAAAGACATATTAATGGGGGAGAAAGCATACAAATTTTATGTGATGTTACTTTGTCGATGTTTGCACGCCTGGAGGCCTTCATCCATAAAAATTGAAAACCCCAAAGAGTTGGCTAGATTCAGGGTCTTAGAGACCTTTTAACAAAGGAGGATACATTTGTGGAGAAGTGACAAGAAAAAGAAGTGGAGAGGGACTCCCTGGTGGCACAGTGGGTTAAGCAACGCACTGTGAAGCAAACCGCAGCCACTGCAGCACAAGTTCGATCCCTGCTGCCGGCCAGGGAGGGGACCCACATGGCCCAGCAGACCTCTCCTGCCTCGCCTGCTGCTCCTCTCAGCGGTGTGTTTCATTCAGTCTGCCTGTTCTGCTCCCCACTCTGTCTCTGGTGGATTCTCTCACCCACCACACTTCTGGCCTGTACCCCAGTTCTTGTATGCATAAATCAACAAATCTAAAAAAAAGCGGAGTGGTGGGCATCTGGGGGTGGTCAGTTGTGTGGTGGTCACTGTATGGGGGTGACTTATGGAAGAATCGGATAATGTGATAAGGTGTGTTCCCACAGACCAGACCGTCTTAGTACTCACTACCAGCTCCTGGCATGGGGAGGGGAGACAGCTCTGTTCTGAAGCAGATAGCGGGAGAGAAGACTCTTGCTGCACTCACTTTGTCTTCATTGTCTTCAGCTCCAAACAAAGTGACTTACTTGGTCCAAGTGGCATATTCTGATCTCCTTCAAGGGACATCAAAAATAAATCTTTCTCCAAAATCCTGTTTACACTGCACTATTATGTGAGTCTCTTAAATAGATAACTTCATGATCATTGAACTGTCTAAAACATACCAGAATATATTTTGTTTTTAAGTTTAACTAAAACTCAGTTGTTGCTGAGGAGATTCGCAAGATACTTAAGTGCAGATGCTTAAAGGATAAAGAGAATCCCTCTCTATTCTTTATTTCCTCATAATGAGCTCTTCTCTGAAATAAAGTCTTTATTCTTTAAGATGACTGTGGGCATTTTACAAACAGTGAAGTTTCTCAGTGTCGCACACCAGAAAGTCATTAAGTCTTCTTCAAAAAGAACAGATTGGACAGACTAAATGGACAAAAGATTCATGATTTCTTAGGAACTTTGCTAATTGCACTTGAAATTGCTCCCAGCTAGCCCCCATCGTCAAGTCTGATTTGTAACATTTGGCTTTTTTTTCCCCTTTTACATAGCTTTTGTGAGGGAGATGGAGACTCCCCTGGCAGGGTCTATCTCAGCAGGCTGGGCGTGGGCGGTGGGGGGGTGAATTCAAACTGGGCCCCATTAAAAGCATGTTTTGTCTGTGAGAAGGAGCCCTTGACCCGCACCTGGGAAATGAGTGCAAGGTCCTTGCCATCCTGCCTGATTAGGACTTGGAGTCCTCCAGCCTGTGCTCCCGTGTGATGGGGTTGTTTCTGCTAACATGCGACCAGTGACCATCAGCGCTGGTTTTGCTCCAAGCCACTGAAGTCTGAGCTGCGGTCAGTCATGTGGGTGGAGATACCACCACGACTGACCTCCAAATAAAATCCTGGTCGTTTCAAGGTCCAGGTGCGCTTCCATGGCTGACAATACTCCACTTGAGTTGTCGCTCATTTTTTCTGGGAGAATTAGGAGTGTCCTTGTGACATCCTGAGAGTGTGTGTGGTGGGGATGCACCTGTTGTGCCAGGACAGTCTGTGTCCTTCTGAGAGAGGACCCTGGTTTCTTCTGGACTGTCCATGCAGCTTTCCCTTTATTGATGTTTAATCCATGTCTGTGGCCGTGGGTAGCCATCCATACACATTAGGGCAGCTTTCCCTGTTACCTGCTACCTTTCCAGTGAACCAGCACATCTGAAGTTGTCTTGCAGACACACACCCTAAAACTTAGAATTAGATACAACATCTTGAGCAGAGGCTGGTTGAGGGATAAAATTTCAAAAAGTGATTAGGATTGAAATGCTTCAATTTCCTGTTCCCTAATGAGACCCGTTTTACTGCTACCATTGCTGGGAATAAAGGGGGGATGTGGAAGTGGTCATCAGGAGAGAGGGGTGCTGCCCTCCAGCCCTGTGACAGTGAAAACTGCTTCATGTGTGTGGGGGTGAGGATTAGACTCCATTATCACTCTCCCAAGAATGTTCTGTGGCGCACTATTTCCAGGAAGTGCTCCTTCAAAATGCGGTTCATTAGACAACTCAGCAAGCAAAGTTCCTTTCCTAAAGTCTCACCGAGCACCTTAGCACTGAGAACTGCTACATTTTAGAAATCTACCAAATACTATTTCCTCTGGGATCACCAAAAACTGTTTAACCACAGAAGAACCCTCCATTTGCCTATCTTTTTTAAAAAAAAAATTAAAACTCCTGAAATACATAGTTCCATAAAAATACTTTGGAAAAAATTTGAGTTTGCTGATCCCAAGATACTTGACTGGTCTTCTTCTTTATACTTTTTAAAATTTAATTTGCTTTAGGAATGCATCCATGTGTACATAGTAATGGGTTGAGTGCTATAAGAAGAGGCCAAATAAAAGTACATTTTTAAAGACTTAAAGATATTAATACAGAAAAATCAATAATGTGTCTGGCAGAATACAGCAAAGACTTGGGGATATAAGCAGAAAACATTATGCAGCTATAAGCTGATGGTTGCAATATGTGTACGATTCTTGGGCAGTGAGTGCTTTGAGGAAATAATGTTTGGGAGGATTCTAGCTAAGAGATGAGCAGGGTGTTGTGGAAGAACTCAGAGCAGTGGGAGAAGCTAACATGAGTCAGGAAAATGGCCCGGGAGAGCACTGGGGAGCATCTTAAAGCAGATCATCAACTATTAGATTTTAATATTTAAAAAGATGTGATGGCAGCCTTGGAAGTGAGACGTCACAGCAGTGTGGTGGGCACGAAATTTTTGAATCTGATTAGAGACCTGAAGTGCTGACAGAGAGAGCCAAGATGGATCGTGGCAATGGGCCACTTAGGACTACCCTGACCTGGCCCAGGGAACTTCACTGTGGGCAGGGGTAGATGTGCAGGCAGCAGGATGGCAAAGGTGTAAGGAATAGTGGACCAGAGAAAAGGTCCAGGTGACTGGGAGTGACCCATCGGGAAAGTCCAAAAGCCAAGTTCCCTGATCTCAGCCGGGCCAGGGTACAGGCTTCCTTTTACATTTCTATTTATGTGCTCTTTGGATAGATACCTAGGGATGAGGTTTGGTAAATCCGTTTTCAGTCTTTTCAGGGACCTCTGCACTTCTTTCCAAGAGGGCTGGGCCAGTCCACATTCCCACCAGCAGTGTAAGAGGGTTCTTTTTGCTCTGTGCCCTCACCTGCACTCTTTCTAACTTGCATTTTTAAGAGGACTTCTGTTAGAGACCTCCAGAGGCTTCTCTTATTATCCTATCTCACTCATTACTGCATCCTTTTGTTCATTTATTTGTTGATTAATTTACAAGGTAACCAAAATTTGTGGAGTAGAATCCAGACGCTAGATGTAGTATTAATAAAAGAAGAAAATGTCACTTCCCTTACAGAGATTTCATCTGTCAGAAGTTAAAGGGGGTTAACAAGTTTGGGCTCTATTACTGGTTTTGGATTGTAGAGGGAATCTCAATATTACTGCCTCCAGGTTTTGGAGGTGGAATAGATCTAGGGTGAAGCTGTTGACCAGCAGCATGGCAGTGGGTACCCCATGGTCATGAACATCACTTTGTATGCAAATTGAGATATTAGCTGCTATCATTTTATGGATGATATAACAGGATACAACATCATCTGTTCTAGCAATACTATGTTTCCACCTGTCCATTGCTTTCATGAAATCTTTAGAATACACTTAGTTTTCCTTTATTCAGCCCTTAAAAAGATCGTGTTTTCACGGCCTCCCTGGTGGCACAGTGGGTTGAGCACCACAGCCGTGGCACAGCAGCACAAGTTTGATCCCCAGGGAGGGAGGGGTCCTACCTGGCGCAGCAGACCTCTCCTGCCTTGCTCGCTGCTCCCCTCTGCAGTATTGATCTACCTGATCTGCTCCCCACTCTGTCTCTGGTGAATGCTCTCACCTCCTGCCACTCTGGCCTGTACCCCAGCTCTTCTATGCATAAATAAATAAATAAATCTTAAAAAAAAAAGATCATGTTTTCTGGTGTAGAACAGAAGGCCCCGGCTTTCTCTGATAAGGAGCAGAAGTGAGGTTTGTGCTGCTGCTCAGCAGGGCAGTTGCCAGCTCAGTCCCTCATTAACTGCAAAGCCTTGGTCAAGTCATTGAACTTGGGGCCTGTAGCGGCATAGAATGGCATCTAAGTGGCAGGTTACAGCAGTGCCTGGCTATTGTTACTATTCTGGAGGGAGATATTTTTGTTATTCATTAGTACTTGCTTGGCAATGGGAAGATTGTGAAAAGGAAACTAAGCCAGTATTTGTTACTTTTTATACTTTTCAAAAATCTAGTAAATATTTTATAGGGGGAATGACTGAAATAAAGAAACATGAGACCTTCTTTGATACTTAAAAACTGCATTTTATTGGTTTCATCTGTTCCTGCTTGTACCCCAGTTCACAGGGAGCTAGTTTCTCTCTCAGGAGTAAGAAGCCTTAGCTTCCTCTTGTCTCTGAGTGGTAGAAAGATCAAAAAGAGCACATTAGTAGAAAATCTCTCGTCCCTGGGAAAGAAAAGGGCCTTTGGGTTCCAGCTTTAGTGTGAAAGGTTAAAGCTGCCCCTGTTCAGTTTGGAGGATTTAGAAAGAGACCCAAGCAAGAAAAAGCAATCTCTTAACCTGGAATCCTGAATTCTAAAATCCACCTTCAGGCATAGGTTATTGCCTCTTTTATAATGTAAACACCCCAGGGAGCTGTGCCACTTTCAAACAGCTAATTTACCCTTCAAAGCAATGAGTGTGGGAGCTTCTGTTCTTTCTATCAGGCCCAAAGGACTGTGACATTTATGGGGAGTTGGGGAGTGGGTAAGGGCGCAAATAGGAAATGGACAGTAGAGGGGGGTAGAGGACAAATTTACCCCATGGGAAGAGTTGTTGGGATGTTGGGGGGTGAAGGGGGGATGGGATAAACCTTAGTGGGTGGGGAGTATGAAGACAGGGTTCTGCTCCTGGGGCTGAGTTGGTAAGAACAACTACCGATTTGTTCTCAAGATCATGGCGAACTGCCAGCCCACTCCAGCTGCACACGGGGTGCTCTTCTTCAGGGTCCCAGAGTCTTCAAACTCAGCTCACCATGGAACTCACCATTCTGTCCAAACGCACCTTCCTGTCCCCATTTTCCCTATCTTTAGCTCAGGATGGAAGTGTGATTTTTTTTCTTCTTGTATAAATGTTCTTATTTTTATTTTTATTAAAACAAATGAAAGTCACCATGCATGATAACATTATAAAAGTTTTTAACTTTGTAGATCTGCTATATAGCTCTGGGCTACCCACCTTTAGGCATTTTAAATGAAAGAATAAAATATTTTTAAGCCAACATGCATTTGTTTCCACTTTGATGCTGCACTGACTCTGATACTAATCTAATCTCACCTATGCCTCACTAAATCAAATTTTATAGAAAATGGTAAGTATAATATTAGAATATGTTTGAAAAAACTATGCCTTATAATCAAAAATTATAATGTGGATAATCAAAAATTACCATGATATTCTGCTTTTTTAACAAACAGATTTGCGGTAAACTTTATGTAATTTCCAACTGCAAACATGGATCTCCACACCTGTAATGCCATTATCTCAAATAAGACAGTAAGTGCCCATCACTCCCTAAGTTTTTTCCTGCTTCATCATTCTTTTACTTCCTGCTCTCCTGCTCCCACACACCAATCCCTGGCCTGCTTTATAGTTTCATTTAAACTGTAGGTTATTGCAGAGTTGCTTTTACTGTTGAGTAGTAGCACAGCAATAAGTTTATCCATTTATTGGTTGATAGGTAATTAGATTGTTTCCAGTTGGGGGGACGTCACAAAAAAAGTTCTCTGAACTTTTGTGTATGAGTTTTGTATAATCATTTCACTTTTCTCAAGTAAATAAGTAGGTGTGGAATGGCTTGCCCATGTGGTGGGGTTCTTTGATGTTTTCTTTTGTTTTTTTAAAGATTTATTTATTTATCATACAAGAACTTGGGTGCAGGCCAGAGTCACAGGTATAGGGAGATGAGAGGATTCACTAGAGACAGTGGGGAACTGAACAGGCAGATCAACTGAAGTACACTGTTCAGCGGAGCAGCAAGAAAGACAGGAGAGGTCAGCTGGGCCATGTGGGTCCCTTCCCTGACCAGGGATCGAACTCATGCTGCAGTGGCTGTGGATGTTCATAGTGTGGTGCTCAATCCCTTGCACCACCAGGGGAGGCCCTGTTTGACATTTTAAGAAACTGATAAACAATTCTCCAAAGTTGTAATGTTTTACCTTTCTGTTAGAACTCCATAAGGTTTCTGTCAGAATTATGCAAGGTTTCAGTTTCTCCATAGTCTGACTCTTAATATAGGTAACATTTTATAGTTTTAGACATTCTCATAGATGTGAACCTCATCATGGGTTTCATTTGCATTTTTCTAAAACTGTTAACTTTGACACTCTTTTCATGTTGTTCTTTAGTATGTGTTTTCTTTGATTGAATTGTCTGGTCAAATCTTTTACCCATTTTTTCTAAAGGGATTTGTCACTTTCTTACTGAGTTTTGATTTTTTTTTTTTTAAGTTGGTTTATTTTTGCACAGAAGAACTGGGGTGAGGCCAGAGGTACAGGAGGTGACAGGATTCACCAGAGACAGAGTAGGGCAGATTGACTAGAGTACACTGCTGAGGGGAGCAGTGGGTGAGGCAGGAGAGGTCTGCTGCACCATGTGGGTCACCTCTCTGGCCTGGGATCAACCGCAGGCCCTTGTGGTGATAGAGCTGAGACTTCACCCCTAGGCCACAAGGGAGCTCTCAGTTTTGATAGTTTTTAAATATGCTTTGGTTGTAATTCCTTTATCAGATAAACAATTTGCAACTTGTTTTTTTAAATCTTAACAGTAATTTTCAAAGTACACATCACAAGATTTTCTCACATTTTTAACAGGTGTTATAACTTTCAGAATTTTTAATTTGATCTATGGTTCATCTTTGTTTTTGTATATGTTTTGAGGGATAAAGTTTGGTTTCCTTCCTTCATTTTTGGCATAAAGATAGCTTCTGCACCATTTACTGAAAGATTATCCTTTCCCCACTGAATTGTTTCTGCATAATTGTTTAAAATCAATCATGGTATAAGTATGAGCATATTTCAGGGTTTTTATTATAGGGTGTTTGACTATTTGACTACCATTTCACTAATACCACATTGCTTTGATTTTATAATAAACCTTGAAACCAGGTACTAGAAATCCTCCAACTTTGTTTTTTATTTTCAAAATTTTATAGGCCTTTTACATTTCTATACTAATTTTATAAACAGCCCAGAAGCTATATCTAGAAAATTTCTGAAAAATTCCTGCTGATATAAAATTTTTACAAAAATTTTATAATCCTGCTGATGTTTTCATTGGGATTGCATTGCATGTATATATCACATTGGGAAGAGTTGACATCTTGATAATATTGAGTGTTCTGACTCATGGACAGAGTCTGTCTCTGCCGTTATTATGTCTTCATGCATTTCTCTTAAGAATGTCTTCACTTTTCAGTGTATATAGCTTTTATATCTTTTGTCAAATTTGTCTCTATTTCATAGTTCAGATACTATTTAAATGTTTTTACTGTGATTTTTGATTATTTGTTGCTAGTATAACAGATAGTTGATTTCTTAAATGTTGATCTTATCTATTCATTAGTTCCAATAAGGAACTAATAGTTGGAAATTCCATAGGATTTTTTAATATATACAACCATGTTGTCCACGAATAAATGCAATTTAATGGCCTTCCTTCCTTTCTGAGTAAGTGTATTTCGTCTATTTGCTTTATTACATTGGCTAGAACTTCCTGTACAAGGCTGAGTAGATATGATAAGAATAGATTAGTCCGTTCGAAGTGTGGCTTAGCAGGAAGATTTCAGAATTGCATCTGTTAACTGTGGGTTTTTTTGTTTTTTTTTTTTCAAATAGATGCCCATAATTATCTTGAGGAATTCCTTATTCTTCTACCTATATGATAAGTAAATAATAATTTTTTATTATTTAATCAAGAATGGATATTAGATTTGTCATATGCTTTGTTTACTTCTATCAAGATGATCATAGGGTGACTTTTTTGCCTTTATTCTCAATTTGGTGAAATAAATTAATTAAAAAATTGTTAAGCCAACTTTGCATTGCTATGATAAAACTCTCTTGGTTGTGGTCAATTCTTATTAGGGTCGCAATTTGCTAAAATTTAGTAATGAATTTTTGTACCTTCATGAGAAGGTTTGATTTGTAAGTGTCTCCTTTTGTAAAGTGTTTGTTCCAGGTATCAGTGTAATTTTGCTTTATAGAATGACTACAAATGTATCCCTTCTTCATTAATACTCTGGAATAATTTGTATGAAATTGATGTTCTTTCTTAAATATTTATTAGAATTTGTCAGTGATAACATCAAAATATGAAGATTATTTTGGGGATAATATTTTAAATAAAAATTCAGCTTCTTTAATGATACAGACCTATTTAGATTATTTCTTCTTGAGTAACTTGGTAGTTTGGATCTTTCAAGTAATTTATCTTTTCATCTAATTTGTTATATTTATTGGCATAAAAATCTTTCATAATGTGTCCTTATTATTTTCATATTTGTAAAATACAGAGTGGTGTCAACTGTTTCATTCCTGATCTTAATAATTTCTCTTGTTTTTTTCCAGGTCAGTATGTTTAGAGGTTTTATTAATTTTATTGATTTTCTCAGAGAATCACTTTTTGTTTCATTGATTTTTCTCTGTTGCTTTCTGTTCATTTTATTTCCACTTCAAGTTTGTTTTTTGTTTTTTTTCCAACTGCTTATTTTGCTTACTAGCTCTTTTTCTAGTGTCTTAGTAAGGTTGGTTCGAAAATTTTTTTCTTTTTAATAAAGGTGCTAAATGCAATAGCCCTTCTCAGTACTGCATTTATGGCATCTACTATTTTCGAAGGGCTGTATTTTAATTTTTTTTAATTCATTGTAACTTCTAGTTTCTCTTTTGATTTTAACTTTAACTTAAAATTATTCATAGATTATTTAGAAGTGTATCATTTAGTTTTCAGTTACTTGTATAGTTCTCCAAATATCTTTCTGATATAATTGCACTGTTAGAAAATATATTGTGTGTGATTTTGATCCATATAAATTTGTTGAGTTGTTTCATTGTCCAGAATATAGTCTTTGTAATTTTCCATATTCACTTGGAAAGAACGTATATTTTTCTGTCATTTGTGTTGCATTTAGGTTAATAGTTTCCAATGTTTTTACTGATATTATTTCTACCTGTTGAATCAATTGATGCAAATAGTGTTGAAATCTATCACTGTGGCTTTATCTGCTACTTTTTACAGTTTTATCCATTTTTCCTTTCTGTGTTTTGCAGTTCTCTTATTAGGCACTTGAATGTTTAATATTATTATGAACTCATGATGAAATGGCCCTCTTTTTTTTTTTCTGACAGTGTATTTTATTTTAACTCTATTTTGTCTTAAATTAATATAGACACTGTTGTTTTCTTTTGATGAGTGTTTACATGATAGATCTTTTTTCTTTTATCCAACTTGTATCTTGTTCAGGCTTTTTTCTATCTTCATGAACACAGGGAATATAATTGCAGTAGTGTTTAATTATCCTGGTTTATCTGTTGTCTCCGTACTTTCTGGGTTAATTCTTTTTCTCTCCTAATTATATTTTTCTGCTTCTTTGCACATCTGGCATTTTTTAAATGGATACCAGACATGAATTTTATCTCATTAGGTACTTGGTACTGTAATCCAGTTTAAAGTTTTTTTCCTATAATGCAGTTGGAAGCAGTTTGATAATTTCAGATCTTGCTTTAAAATTCTGTTAAGTAGAATAAGAGCAGCATCTAGTTTAGGGAAAATATTGCCTCCCTATTCAGACTAGATCCTCCCGACTATTCTGTTGTGAGTCAATGAGCCATCTATTGTGAGATTTTTTTATTTATTTATTTTTACTCTGGCCGGTGGGACCAGGATTTATTTCTCTTCTTGTTTAAGACACATGCATTCTCCTTTCTTATCTTTTCAGCTGGTCCTTTTCCTGAGCTTAGTTTTTTGGTGTTTTGTTTTTTTTTTTTTTTTTTTTATTTACATGTAGTAGTAATCAGTGCCTCTACAGATTCTAGAGTTCTCTGCCTTCACCACTCACTCCATTCTGGTACTCTTCCCTTCAGACTGTAGCCAGTTTGCCTTCTTATACCCCCAACTCAGTCTCCTCTGCTCAACTCCATCTCCTCTACTCAAAGAGACTGCTACGGTATGCCTGGGCTCCTCTCCTTTATCAGCTAGGTCCTCTAGGAAGAAGATAATGAGTCAGAACTAGGTTTACAAGTTTATTACATATTTTTACAAGTTTATTACATATTTTTCAACTATGAAAAATAAAAATAGGGAAGAAGCAGGGCTAGACATGCAAGTCTTCAGACTGTTTAAGGTGTGAAACCAATGAAAGGGAAAGGATGATGAAGAAGGAATGGACAGTCACAGTGTGATTTTATAGTCTTAGCCAATTCAAGAGGGAGCTCAGGAGCAAAGCCATCTTGATACTATAGTCTTACACTTGGAAAAATAACTAGACCTGCTCCCTCATTGTCAAGGGCTGCTTCAGAAGAGCATAGTGTTGGTTCAAGTGTTGAGGCAGATTCTGAAGGTACTCAAAACCGTAGATCTTGAAGATGAATAGGAAGTTCTTTTCCTAAGGGAGGTCAAAACAGCAAACCTTTCCAGCTACCGTTTTCATTCTACTGAAGTAGTAATTGATTTTCTTAACGAATATTTACCACTAAATAAAATCTATACTTTGTAATATAATGTGTTCTTTGTTGATGAAACCCAGTAACATTTATCCAGTGCAAATTTATTGAGTGCCTACTACATGCTCAACACTATTTTAGGCTTGGGAATAGTGTGTTGAAAAGCTTGCATCTCCATTGGGATACATTCAATTGAGCCATGAAGTCATTGATTTTAGATACTATATAACCTAGCCAGGAATAAGTAAAGGACTTGAACTCCTTGAGGTCTTTAAATGATTAGCCTTTCCAGCATGAAAGTCTATAGGTGGGCTCCCAGAGGCTGCTGACAGCAGATAGACAGCTTCTTCCTCCCTTACTCCATTGCTCCCAGGCCCAGGTACCTTTAAAAGTATTCAAGCTCATCAGTAACAGGACCCTCTCCATGGGTTGTGAAGAGAGGCACTCTTGTATTTACTAATGTAAGAATTAGCACTTACTTATTTATTCATTTTTTTTTGGGTAGAAGAGCTGGAGTATAAGCCAAATGTTAAAAGGGTATGAAGATTCACCAGAGACAGAGTGGGGGTGCAAAACAGGCAGATTGACTGAAATACACTGCTGAGGGGAGCAGTGAATGAGACAAGAGAGGTCTGCTGTGCCATATATGGATTACCTCCCTAGCTGGGGATCAAACGCATGCTGCAGTGGTGACTTACCCCTCGGCCACCAAGGGAGGCCCTTTGCTACTTTTTTTTTTCTTTCAAAGACTAGGTCCTGTTTCACAAGCTGTGATCTAACTTCATAACAAGGCCCAAATGCCATTATACTTAGAGCCCACCTTAGTCCAGTCTCCTCACATGAGCTTGTATTTATCCATTTTATATTTAGCTGCCGATACTTCTAATTCCTTTCCAAAGTAGAAAGTTTAATCATGTTGTTTCTCTCACCCAATTATGCACACACAGTTTGTGCTTTAATTAAATTATTTTAAAAAATATTATTTTTTAAAAGCAACATAGATTAACTACAACTTCTAGATGATAAGAAAACTTCTGAACAGGTGCAGTGTGAAAAGGGCTTCATAACTTTATATTGCTAGTAATTGTCCAGTTAACTTACTCTAAAGGAGGGCACAAGTAGAACCCACCATTTGAGAGAGACTAAGTTCTTTGAGGAAGTTGTTTTCAGAAAGCAAATATGAAAGTCAACTTTTGAGGAGTAAGTTAATTTGGAGACTGATTTCCACTGGCACTAACTGATCAACCCTACCAAGTCTGTTCCTTTCCCCAAGTGTTTAGAATGCTCTTACTCAGCCACTAGCCGAGATGGAAACATGCCTATAGATGATAAAGACTCTCATTACATAATTTTCTACCAAAATCAAGTTGAATGCCACTTGTAGGCAGATGAAATTTACTTTAACCCTGTGAGAGGTGGAGATTGTCTGGGCTTTGTGCAGAGACAGATTTTCTAAGACCTTGCTCTGCAGCAAAATCAGGAAGAGATTAGGGAGCTTCTTGTGGAAAGACCATTAATCAAGCTATTCATCTCTCACTCCTCCACCAAGTCCCAATCAACAATGCAAATGTTGACTTACCCTTTTTTACAAAACTCAGGTCAGTGTTACTGAGTCGCAGCTGAGTATTCAGAAGCATGCGTCTTCCTGAATTTCAAACCTATGAGGAAATTTCTGTCCCCATACAAATTGCTGAGACAGAGACATATATTCTTTGTCATCCAGACTTCATTATAATTTGACATGATTTTAGTATATTCATTTATGAGGATAAGAGATATCAGGTTCTTTTTAGAAGACAACTTTTTTCTACCTTAACATAATAAAATATAGCAGATCCTGGCATCTTTATGAGTTCCATTAGCCAGATCATATAAGGGTAAGCTCAGGTAGGTGAGCCTGAGCTATTTATGATATTCAGCTTTGCAGGAGACTCTGGAGCGTCTTCCACCTGTAAAAGATGAAAGTCCTACTCAGTTGTCAATCTCTGGTCTATGTAAAGGAAAAGCCCCCTATCCAGACTCCTGCGATAACCACCGGCCTCACAGTTCCTTTCAGGACCAGGAAGGATCCCTGTGGCCAGAGCAGCAGGCTGGCAGTGTAGATGAACCTGCCTAACAGAAATGAACCACGTTTCCATTTGGGAATTCACACCTGATGTGCTAACCTCATATTGCAAGAAATCACTTAGTGATACGGCACCAGCCTCTGGCATCCAGTTGAGGGCAGAGCAAATAGCGGAAAAGCATTAGACTTTCAGAAGGGTAGGAGTCTAAATTCCACTTGGCCTTTTATTAGTTCTGAGATACTAGATCTATAATTTCACCTCCCCTAAGTGTCTGTTTCTCCTTATGTGAAATGCCAGTTAACCTAATTCACAAATCCATTTTGAAAATCGAATGAACTAAAAATAAGCAGTGCCTTTACCAGAGAAAATGTAATTGATATAGTAATAAGAAAAAAAAATTCTCTTCTTACAGGAGATAGATTTCATTCATTCAGAAAATTTGTTTGGTTTTGAGCTTTTTTCTGGGGGGATCTCTGGATTGTGCTAAATTAATGCCAGGGTTGTGGGTAGTACGTGTGTGTGACCTTAGGTAGGGCTGACCGTGGCCAAATTAGTAGTACATTGATTTTTCAGGACTTTAAGAAAAGTTCATTGTCTTTTTATTCAAGTCTCTTCTCTTTCTAGAATATCGCATGGCACTAATACTATTTTTTTTCAAGTATGATACTTTTAAATTAAAAATACATTTAAGTGATAGGGAATCATTATTAAGATAGCAAGACTTGAAAAGGACCACGTCAGAATGCCCTTGGCCAACAGGTTCAGTGAGAACTGCCCTCCCCCCACCAGGTGGAGCAACAGGATGCCCAGGGACTCCACTCTGTGAATGAGTGGGTGTAGTCATGTCTAGACATATAAAGGAACAGGGGAAGTCAGGCCTTAAATAGGAGGGCTGTGGCTCTGGTAGCTGCAGTTATAGTTTGATGTTAAAGTAGGTCAAATCTTCTATGGCCAAGAGATTCAAAAAAGAAAAGGGAAGAGGAAAGTTCATTGAGTCTTTGAATAAATGTTTCAGCACAGTATGAATCAGGTAGGAATACAGAGATAGCGGGATGGGAGGAGGCTCTGGTTGTAGGGGAAATGTATCTTGTGTCTCTTAAAGACTGTGGCTATTGAAAAGGTCAAGAAGAGAGATGGGGGCTTTAGAGGCAAGGGGTGGACACTCCAGAACTAGACTCATGCGTGAGCACAGGGTGAAGACACTGAGAGCAGCCAATGCAGATGTCAAGGATGCTGGGGACTACGGGAAATTACATCGGTGGTGTAAGCTGCTTCTCTGGAAAGCACTCTCTAAAAAATATATATGCATGTGGGACATTTATAGGCACATGTTCTTGGAGTCAGCATCTGTTGAGAAATGAAGGCAGCAGGATTGCATAGCAGGAGAAGCTGGGCTCTGAGATAGTTTCAGCCCATCCCACAGGAGCTGTAAAGCTAAGATGGCCTGGTAAAGTAGCTGTAGTCCTTTCTACCTTACACCTTTAAATTGTCCTCATAGGGCTTGCTCCAGGAAGAGAGTGTGACCTTGGGCAAGGTGTCTATCTTCGATGAGGACAACTGCCTGGGGGGGAGCAGGGGTCAGGACATAGAGGCCAGCTCTCTGCCCACAGTAGCCCCAGCAGTCAGGGGATACATGAGTGAACCCTTCACTGGTTGTTGGAAATCTGCAGGGCCCTGCAGTCCCTGCTCCACTTGGATAATTAGGATAGCTCCAGGTGCTAAGGCCTGGGGAAGAGGGGCTACTAGAATGAGGCATTTGCTCGAGTGCAAAATTTAGGAGGGACTGAAAACAAGAACTGGTTAAAAAAACTGTGTTTTAATACAATAATTTAGGAAATAAACATCGATGCAGAAACATCCGTGATGACCCAAGTATCAAATCTGAATAAGAATAGGATGAGCATGACTAATTTTTCCTTTTGCCTCAAGCTCCACTATGTCTTGGCAAAATAGTACCTGAGGAGTATGGTTTATCCTGGAGGAAGTGGGAAAACATCCAGAGTTTTCTTCTTTTTCTTTGTAGATAAAACATTATAGCATTAAATATATTTTCATGGAGTTCTTTATGAAAACAAAATAGGACTCTTGTTTGCAAGAGACAGAGAAAACAACCCACTAAAACTGATTTACTCAATGACTACAAGGAGTTTGCTGACCTGCACGGAATTCAGAATTCAGGCGCAGTTACACCCACTGGCTGAAGTGACGCCTTTAGTGCCCAGCTTCTTTCTCTCTGGGCTGCTTTCAAGCAGGTATTGACTTCATTCCTCCACTGGCTTTTCTCATGATAAAATACATGACAAGTCTTTTGTGAGTCTCTCATTGTCAATCAACTGAGAGCGGAAGGAAATGGATTGTCGCTCTTCCTTCAACCCCCCCAGCAAAGTCATTATCAGACTGGAGTAGAAATTCCAATTCAACTTTGTCTATCGCTGTAGCCAGGTGGCCAGGTGTGCTGACTAGCTTAGTGTAAGAAGACACACCCCTCTGGCAGGTGGAGGGGTCATTCTACACAAACTGCTTGGGTCTAAGGGGTGCTTCTATCAAAAGAAGGCACAGTGACTGCTGGGAAGCCTACTGCACATGAACTCATATTTGTCCCTTTCTGTCCAGTCAGCACCCACACAAATACACGTGCAATTACAGTGTTGTCGTTACAGTTAATAACAATTCGATCATACTCTTTAGCATTTTTATTTTATAAAATATTCAAGTAGAACATGATTACTATGTAAAATAACACAAATTAGGAAGGATAAATGTCTACTCCTCTTACTCCTATGCCTTCTGTTCACCAGGAGAAAATACTTCTCTCTTCAAAGGCTACCACTGTTATATTTTAATATCTTTCATTTCTAAACATTGCTGTTAGAAATACTTGATGTGTGTGAGGAGCTACATAGTAACTTGAGGACAACAACTGTCTGAAGTGGCAGCTAGTGGAGGGATTGTATGACACTGTTTCTTTGGAGAAGCACCTTGAGGCAAAATGTCAAGAACAAAAAAGGATACACATAAAACATGTTTGTTATTTATGCATTGTTAGGGAGGTGTTCTATGCATTATGTTGTTTTCTGCGTTATCAAAATCTCTATTCCATTTGTTTAATCTGGCATCAATATTACAATATTTTTACCTTTCTTACCTTTCAATACATTTTATATTGGTAAGGATAAATTTCCCATTCTCTTCCTGTAATGGGGTTGTTTCTAGGAAAGAGGGAAGTTTTAGAATTCCGGTTTTGCCTTAAGTGGGTGGAGCTGAGCAGGGAAAGAAGATTCTGCAGAGAGGACAGAAGGAAGGGAAGAAGAAGGAAGCAGGATGGAGAGCAGCAAGGAGACCTGGAGGAGGCACGTGGAGCAGAGGGACATGTGAAG